>QGSO01000403.1:38371-590008 GCA_011037825.1 Carya cathayensis | reverse complement strand
GCCAAGAAAGGTCTTCCTAAGATAACCGGTGCTTGGAAAGTAGAATGATTAGTCAATTGCATGTCGAGTACGACAAAGTCTACTGGATAGTAGAATTTGTCTACTTGAACCAAAACATCTTCCACAACACCTCTAGGAATCTTTATAGACCAATCAGCCAATTGCAATGTGATAGAAGTAGATTTCAACTCACCCAATCCAAGCTGAACATAAACATTATAAGGCAATAAGTTCACACTTGAACCTAAGTCTAATAATGCTTGGCCTATTTTTGAGTTCCCTATCATGCAAGCTATGGTAGGGGATCCTGGATCCTTGTATTTGGGAGGAGTGTTGGTTTGGATAATAGCACTAACCTGCTCAGTAAGAAAAGCTTTCTTTTGCACATTAAGCCTTCTTTTAACCGTACACAAATCTTTCAAAAAATTGGCATATGTGGGGATTTGCTCAATAGCATCAAGAAGAGGAATGTTAATGCGCACTTGTCTAAAAATGTCTAAAATCTCAGCATGATGTTTATCTTTATGTAAAGGAACCAATCTTTGAGGAAAGGATGCCGAAGGAGTTACCTTTGGTTCCAAAGAAACATCAATATCAGAATTTTTACCTTGTACACTAGAAGTGGAACTTTCACCTTTCTTGCTAGGTTCATTACCCAATGTTTCAACTTCTTTGCCACTACGGAGAGTTATTACGGCCTTGCAAGTCCTGACATTTGCTTATGAAGAAGATGAAGACTCTATGGCAGCAATTTGGATTTGAGGATTTGGTTGAGGTTGAGATGGGAATTTTCCTTTCTCTTGCGCACTCAAGGTTGTGTTCAGCTTGGTCAAATTATTCCGTATGTCATTGATGGCTTGAGAAGTTTGGTTATTTATAGTGGTTTGACTTTGCATGAACTGCTGAAGAGTAGAAGCCATTTGTTGAAATGGGTCATCCATGGGTCGTCTAGGGGCTGGAATTAATGCATTTTGTTGGGTATGAACTGAATATTGAGGTGCACTAGCTCCCAGATGTGCTGAATTTGTGGGATGATCATTTCTCCAGCTGAAATTAGGATGATTTCTCCAACTTATATTATAAGTGTTAGAATATGGTGCAGGAAAAGGCTTAGAAATCATGTTAACAGGATGAGAAGTATCACACAAAACTTCTTTAAAAGCTGGAATAGTAGGACATTCAGATGTTACATGGCTACTATCCTCACAAATGTTACATTTTCCTTGTTTTGGAATGCCCTGAATTTCATGCACTTTCTTCAACTTAATCGCCTCCAATTTTTTTGACAATAAGGCAAATTTAGCTTTCAAATCATCTTCCTCATTTAAAACATATATACCTCCCCCACTTACAGTCCTCAATGGTTCAGCTCTATCATAGACACAAGAAGTGTCCCATGATTGAGCGTTTTCAGCCAAGTAATCAAAATATGCAAATGCTTCTTCCGGTTCCTTATTAAAGAATTCTCCATTACACATGGTTTCAACAAATTGTCGCATCTTAGGTACCAAAGTTTCATAAAAAAAACTAATAATGCGCCAATTCTCGTAACCATGGTGTGGACAAGCATTTAAGAGATCTTTGAATCTTTCCCAACTTTGATAAAAAGTTTCATTTTCATTTTGAGAAAAATTCATGATTTGTCTCTTTAAAGCATTGGTGCGATGCATTGGAAAAAACTTTTTCAGAAATTCGGCTTGCATTTCTTGCCAAGTCCCAATGGATCTTGGTCTTAAGGAATTCAACCATGTCTTAGCCTTGTCTTTTAAGGAAAATGGAAACAGTTTCAATCTTATGACCTCTTCAGTGCATGTTCTATCCATGAATATGGAACACACTTCTTCAAACTCTTTGATATGCAAGTAGGGGTTCTTAGATTCCATACCATGAAAGTGTGGTAACAATGGAATCATCCCAGGTTTGAAATTAAAAGCATTTGCATTAAGAGGTAAAATGATGCAAGAATGTGTGCTAGTCCAAACAGGCTGAAGATATTCTCTAAGTGTCCTGTTTGGATTATCCACCTCCTTATCATGATGTTCATTTTCAGCCATGATGCTATCAGTGTCAGCTGATGATTCAACGGAAGATGATGCAGAGCTAAAAGATGTCAATGATTCTGTCCTAAACAGTCGAGATGTATGGTCTCTAGTCCAACCAGTCATACAAACAAGAGCAGATGATCAAGGACAATGAAAAATAAACAGAGAGAAGGGAAAGATGTCACCCAAGCTGTGAAGAGGTTCACAGCTCTACAAACGTCCTCTCAGCAGTAGAGGAATGCTCTAATAAGCACCAGTTGTCCCCTGCAACGGCGCCAAAAACTTGACTCGGTTTCGAATGTGTTTCCAAGTGTAGAAGTGTCAAGTTGTATCAAGGATAAGTCCAAGATCGTATTCCACAGGGACAATGGGTTATCAAAGCGTATAAGGGATTTGTGAGTAACAAATGAATCGAGTATGAGAGATGAAAATAAAATTAAAATGCTATGCAAAAAAAATAATAGAAATTGAAATTAGAGTTTCTGATCAAAAAGGCAAATTAACAAACACTTGGGTTGGGTTTGAGATTCTTTTTATTTCGGATTCTAGATAATTTCTCGATTAACAATCCAGTCAAGGTATTGATTTTCGGAAGATAAGAAATTAAGCTCAAGTTTTTACAATATTTTCTCAAGAAATTCTCTAATTTACTATTCAAACTTACATTTATAATCAATCGAAAGAAGCCTTGATAATTTCAAGCTTTTGTTGTACCTTACGTCAACAACAAAACAAGAGCAAAAGCCGCAATTTATTTTCCATTTGAATCCGACTAGTAACTTAGTGAAATAAACATTAAACAACAAAAATAATGCATCAAACTAGAATCTAAAATAAATTAAATCTCATTCCACAAGCCAAGCTTTAAAAATTAGTTACACATGTTATTTTTAGTAACAAAAATAAATCTAAGTGAAGCCATAATAAAATCTGTAAAAAGAAATAAAAAAAAAATGAATAACGCCGAACGCAAGAGAACTAAAGCTAAACTTTCCAAGAACAAGATGAAAAATGAAAACAGAAAGTAACGTAAATTAAATGTTAAACTGGACGAAGGAAGAAAGAAAGAAAAAAATGCTAAACGAAGTAATCGTAAATAAAAAAACGAGAATGAAAAATAAAAGCGAGCGAATCCCCTCTACCAAAACGAAACCAATACTGAAAATAAAATAAGTAGAACTTAAGACCGAAACTAGTAGAACACGTCTTCCACAAAAAATAAACTTAAGACTGAAAATAAAACAAAGAAAGAAGCTGCCGACTGAAAGAAAGAAATACAGGAAAGAAAGAAAACTACAACCAACTGCCTCTGCCCTACGTAAAAACTGCAGAAAAACCCAAGTAATAAATGAAAACAGAACAAATGCCTCTGCTCTACTCTACGTAATATGTAGAAAAACAGTCTGTCCCTCTGCCCATCCAGCTCTGCCTTTTTATAACCGAAAAGAATAAGCTTCCCTGTAGACCATGTGCATGTCAGTTGCTTGTGTGCTGTCATTCCTTTTCCATTTTCTACATCCGTGAATGATGCTGTCCGAGTGATGCATGTGTTCGGTGCCAACTTATTCATGTGCTTCCCCGTATACGTCTAGACCAGCATGCCCCTTCTTTTTTTTTCCGTAAAACTCAACTCTCCAACGTCAACTCTCTCAAGCCGAAGAAAAATAAAACTTTTCCACGTCTCTTTCCTTTCATTTCTGTCCATCCAGCCGTGATTGTTGATTTCTTGCATTTGTTTTCTCTGCATGTGTGAGCTGCCGTGAGAGACCTGCATGTGTTTCTTCTTTTATTTTTCTGCATCCGTGAATGATGCTGTGTGTGTTGCTTTTGTGCTGTCATTCCACTTTCTGCATGTGCTGAGTTTTGTATGTATTTCTGCTGCTGTCCAAGTTCCAGCCGTGAGTTCCTTCCCTTTATTTTCTGCATGTGTTTTCTTTCTTGCCGTAAGTTGCTGTCCAAGGTTTTATGCTTCATGTGCTGTCCGTGGGTCTAAGTTGGTGTGTGCGGTCCACTTTCCTTCTGCATGTGCATGTGTGAGTGATTTGCTTCTCTTTGGATTTCCTGCATGTGCATTAGAAATGTATTTCTTTCAAAGGCAAATATAGAACTTTATGTATATAAAATATTGACATCAATTAATTTGACATTCAATATTAGAATTTGATGCATAATTAAGTGTTCAATCCTTATTTGATAAAATAAATCACTCATTTAAACAACTTAATTATGTAATTCTAACCCTTTATCAAGAGACCATATACAAAAGAAAACTCTTTGTTGGAGCCAAATTCTATTTAGATCCAAACATGAGGCTCTAAAGTGGCATTAAACTCTACAAAGATCAGTACACACAAACTATGGATTAAAGGGTCCTAGAAGTTACCAAGAACCCAAGTGCATGCTTGCTAGAAATTACATTCATGCACATGAGCCTGATCAAGTGTAGTAATGGGCAGCAGCCTCAATGGCTTGAGCCAGTGACCATAAATGACCTTTTTAGACACTTATAAATCCTAGAACGTTTGGAGATAAGTGGAATTAGGTTTAGCACATTAGGATGCCTAGAAACAATCAAATGTTTACTACATAGCTGGTAGCTAGCAAGTCAACCTATCTACCAAGTATGATCCATGATCAGAAAGGACTATTTTCTTGAAAAATGTAATAAGCTTTAAACAAAGGCAATGAAAATCTATATTTTTTTTATACGTAAATGAAAATCTATGTTTACTTACAGAAGCATGAGCAAAAGACTGATAGATATTAATAATACATGTAAAATTCTGAATTGGACTTAATTAATTAGCATTTTGTAACCCACATGTTCATGTACTGCAGTTCCTGCATGTCTCATTTGCCAATTTGATCCAGTTTCTTGAGGTTGAATGCATGCAACCTTACATTTTTGCTCAAGTTTAGGCGTTTTTTCCCAAAGAGGTATGTTATGGGCAAAACTATGAATTTCGTGGGAAAAATGCTGTCTTCACAAATTTCTCCCGTGGGAAGTTCGTGGCATATAAGTTGCCGGAAAAGCTATTATATCCCACGAACACCTTAATTCGTGGCAAATAGATACTTTTCTTCACGGTGCATTCCGTGACAAAAGCCTTCACCAACTCGTGGGAAAAGTCAATTCAATTTATTAATCGCTCATGGGAATTGGATACTTCCCATGAGAGATGTTTATGGTTATTAGTATTACCCACGAATTTTTTCCGTGGGTAATTTCTGGTGACTCACGTCTGTACTACATGTCGTTTGTTTTTTTCCCTACCAAATTTCTTGGTGGAAAATGTGTAAAGGCCATGAGCAGAACTCGTGGAAAATATGAATTGATATTTAGAGGTTTCATTTTTCTCCACTCACGATAGTCGTGGAGAATATGTAAATGTGTACGTCGGGATCAATTAGGAGACCTTATTAATTTTCATGGATGCTCTCCGTGGGAAATTACTAATTAAAGTAGAAACATTGCTATCTTTTTCCACCAATGTTTTTCCCTGGGTAAAAGTGTAGGATGTATATTTGCCGCTAACAGGGTCCCGTAGATAATGGAATTGAAAGCCTGTACATTTCGCAACAATTAATTCATTACTTTTCATAAAAACCTGTTTCTTCTACCGAAATTTGGTGAGATATATGGCAAATATACTACAAAATACAATCAGATACAAATAACACAATTCCATAATTCAACATACACAACATTCTTACATGTTCCAACTGTCCATTTAATAGATTGGAAATACATTATAACATGTTTACGAAATGGGAAGGACAAGAGGGCCGTGATCAGCATGATTATACTACATTCCTTACTAGAGAAATACTAACCCATATTACAGTTATATTTACTTTCCAGTCACACAACTTGGCTCCAAATAATCTTCCATAATAGCTTCATGAACATTCTTGTATTAGAGGTTCTTGTGAACCTGATCTTCCCAGATGAACAAATGACCTTGTTTCCTCTTGTCCACACATTTCAGATACTTGTGAAGAACCTGAATAAACATAGTACAAATAGACTAGACTTAGCTATCAATAACCATAGATTCACATTTCTTCAACAAATCTCAAAGAATGCAGCCTAGCCATAGCTATTGTGGTGTATATATATATATATATGTTTATATATCTTAGTATAATATATACTAACCCCGGGATTTACAATATTTGGACCTCATGCATGTATATGGTAGTACATACATCAAGTTAAAGACTGGAAACCTACAATATTGTTTTATTGTCCATAACAAATCAGGGGAAAAAAATGTACTTAAATTACCCACTCCAGCCAATACATTTTTTCCATAGAAAATGTCAAAATGGCACATCCTGTTATGTCACCTTCTGTAAACATAGTATACATTAAAATACACCACAATGTAGATGTCACATATAAGCTAGACATACAAATCTCTCACCCTCAATGGATGTGCATGTTGTGTAAAGGCCAACTCAGAACATACCATACACTACATTTAATTTTAATTAAATGTACATAATTAAATAAGTGCACGTGATCATATGATCCACCCCATTGAAAACTTCATTCTTCGGTTATCTATCTCAAAAGTCAACAAGCACGTTAATAGGAAAAATAATTTATTCAAATAATTCTAAACATGTTTTCTTGTCCTTTTTCTCCCTCAGATCCTATGTACTTCTCATTTGACAAGATTTCATTATATTAACACCCTGGTAACTGACCTAAGTAACAAAAATCCTTCAGGACAGGTTGTGTCTAACACCGATTCGACTCCTGACCAGACATTTTCTTGTATATTAACAACTGAACAATTGTATCCTAACTCTCCAACAAATGGTGCCTGCAATATGATTTTCTGATCTTCTTTTTCTGTCCCACAATCTTGAAGGTAAGGAACCAAAATGATTGATCTCTAAGTTATTAAATATATAACTTACAATCATCTACCATTGCCTAATCTATGAGAATGCTGTATTTTCACCCTTAGTTAGCAAAACTCCCTAGGTTGTGCACAATCCTCATTTTAACTTGAACAAAACCAGATTACCACTAGTTCATGATCAATTTTAACACAAAATTCATTTCAACACATTGCCATCTTATTATACTCCAGATGTCAAGATGTATGATAGAAGAAATATGAAAAACATTGTATGGAAGGTTACTACCAGCCAAGTGTATATTTTTGTACAAATTTGGACAACTATAATCAATAAAATTAGTGTGCCTTTGTCAAGCATGCAGCTATTTATTATCCCAAATAGCCCATTCAAGTATGGATCTATTCACACTAATTTAAACAAACCTGATTTAGCATCTTAAGATAGGTATAACAACATCATGATATTAAGCTTATTGAATAAACACTAGTTATCGGAAAGAAACTATTTACCAGCACATAACCATTTTGCTCCTATCCAATAATATTTTGATAAATTCTGTTTTTGGTCATTGCCATTCCAACTGTGACCCTTCAGTTGCCTTCCATCACATAACTGGAGTGTTTTTTAACCCTAATTCAGGCAGCTCCCTTAATGCTCAATCATGTAACCCTGCAAAAAAAATACAAACAAGTTCAACTTCCCGGATCTATGTTTCTTGAGTCAGATAATTAGATTTTCAAAACTAAGCTACAAACCAGTTTGTATTTTGATCAGGTATTTTGTGACTAACTCACATTCTCAAAAATATTCCTCATGCTTAGTACCACCAACCTGGAAAAGCTACTTACAACTAGATTTAATAGTTATAATTAGAGTAAACACAAAATAATGCTGATAAAATGCAATTGCCACCCTACCCTTTCATGCCAAAACACCCCAACCTTCCCATACAACCCATCAAAAAAGTTGGCATTTAACTTACTGCCATCTCCCTATGGGGAACACAAAACACAAAATATCCCAAAACTTTTGTGATCCAAAAAAGTTAGAACCAACTGAGAGATGCCTAAGCATCTCCTTGAGTCTCTTGTTGAGACTCGCTGCTTGTCCCCAACTGTGATGATATCATATTCAGTTGTTTGTCATGCTCAAAAAAAGCATATGCAGAGCAGCCATATCACCCAAAATTATCTCTAGTTGTGTCTTGTAATTGTCTGCAGTATTCTTGATCCTTTCATTCTTCTCGGCCAAACGTATAAATGCCTTGTTCTTTTTCAGCGAAGGGCTGGGATCTGGAATGACTGAGTGGCCTAACCCTTGTGCATAGCCTGGTTTGAATCCTAACACCTCTTTGAAAACATCAGCTGCAGCTTCATCTCCATGTTCTTCTGATTCTTTCTCATTCAACCGCTCTATCATAAGATTCTAAAATTTCACAAACAAAATTAGAGGAGGCTATCAGTATTTTTGAATGAAAGGATTAATTAACTGAAAATAATAAACAGGATAAGCTAACTCACATAATTATGTTCAGCTGCTGCATTGATCCATTTACCCTTCTCCCTTGACCAATGTGTTTCTTTGTAAAATGCTATCATATTCGGTGCCTCCCCACTCTTCAGTTGCAAAATTATATTAATTTTGGCTCAAGTACGGACTTACTCATTACACAACCTATATTAATGAAAGTTTGTCTTACCTTCTCTTCCAATATCCTGACAAAGGATTTCCTTCCCCCCGTATGCTTAACCTTCTGTTTTTTCCTATTATTAGTGTTTCTATTCGACTGTTCCTGAAATACTCCAAAAAAAATTAGTGTCATGCTCTGACATAGCTTACAGTACATTAATCTATTAACACATACAAAAACATCTATTATACAATTATGTGTCATAGGAAGTATTATTCAAAATACTCAAAACCCCCAACTTCCCCCCATCACTACAACTCAGTTTGTACCTTGAATGAGCTGCTGGCCCACCTTGAACATAGCCACTCCCAAACATGTGGCTCCACCAATGATTTTCGACCAGCTAGTGCCTCCTCGTGTGATCCATATTTCTTGTAGTGCTTGTGTAGTTCGTAATGGTATGCGTTGTACTTGTCAGCTAGTGTGTTTACCACAGCTTCACGATAGTTTTCCTTGGTCCAATCCAAAATGAAATCTGCCTGCACATGCACCAACATCATATCACATGGTTGTGTCTACTCTAATAAAAAACAGTCATTAAACAGAAAAGTAACACTCAAACGACTTGATAAACTGCACATTCAGAGTAACCCTTACTCTAACACGATTGATAAGCTCATGCTTGTGCTTGTCGGGAACCACACTCCAGCTAGCATTCCTCATATCTGCATGTACTTTCACTATCCAACTCACTCGACTACTGAATACATTGGCATGTTCGCATGATGGACCCCTGTGCCCATCCTTTATATTTACAGGAATCTTGCCCAACTTCCGTAGCTGTTCAAATGTTGTACCCTTTGCAGGCCCTCTTCCTCGTTTTTTTATGGGTGGACCTGTAATAAAAGTGTTATTACACTGTAGTAATCAGCAAGAGTTAGGAATCTTGCATTATACAAAGCAAGCTCAATTAAATCCCAAGTCTTTCTTTCTACATATATAAGACTTGAAAATGCCAAACCTGTGATGTCTCCCCCCTCATTTCCTTCCTGTTCTACAACATGCATTGAGTCCCCTACACAACCTTCTGTTACTGCTTCTGGTGCAGCATCAACTATGGGATCCTCCTCATCCCTTAGGCTCCTTCTCGGAGGCAGCACATCTGAAACTTCGGCATTTTTCCGTGCCGCTATTTGAGGTGGCCCTAGGGGTATTCATCCCCGACGTCCACTTTTTAGGGGTGGACCTGTAATCAAAGTGGCCTATTAATATGTAGTGATGAACATGCATATTTGACAGTGCATTATTAAATAGCATAAAGAAGTAGCATCATTCTTTCTGCTCTCGGCTAGAAAATGGCCAAACCTCTTATGTCTCCCCCATCATTTCCAAACTGGTCTACAGTGTGCATTACGTCCTCTACAGCCACTTGTGTTACCAAATCTGGTGCGGCATCAACTATGGGGGACAACACTGCTGGAACTTCATCAATTTGGCTTTATGAAGTCCTACATGGCCCTTGGGATCATCCCCTCCGTCCTCTTGTTATGGGTGGACCTGTAATAAAAATGTTATTACATTATGTTGAAATTTACAAACATGATTGAGTATTCATTATAAATTAATAAAACACGGCGTAGGACTTTCTTGATAAATTAAGAAAACAAAATGTCAAACCTGTCACGTCTCCCCCCTCATTTCCTTCCTGTTCTAAAGTTTTTTGTACATCTGCTACAGCCACTGGTTGCACTACTTTTGGGGCAGCATCAACTATGGGATCGTCCTTATCCCTTACGCCCCGTGTCGGACGCTGCACTGCTGGAACTTCTTCGGTTGGGCTACATGCTATCCTAGGTGGCCCTCGGGGTAGTCGTCCCCGACGTGAATTTTTTACAATCCAAACCATTGGGTTAATTGACTGTAATTACAAAATCATGTCATCAATGCAAGCTGTCTCATAACCCATGTACTCAGCAGTTATCACCACTATTAAACTTGTAATTACAGTTTAGTTTTATCATACTTTTATACACTTCTATTTGTAATGACCAACAATTACATACGATAACATTTAAGTGACTGAGAAAAATGTAACAGAAAATTAATCTAAGTATTTTCTCAACTTCAAAATAGGAATGCTGAAACACTTTGGAAAATAGCATATTTACATCTTTTCATATAAACATCAACATATAGTTCAATATTGAAACAGTTCCAAATAGATTATCTTATAAGGTATTGTATTTTTTTGTTAAATGATTCGAACATCATTAATTATTAATGATACAAAGCCCTTACATTTAAAATCACAGTTGTTGTGAAATTTCTGGATCCCATCTGAAAGTGTCATAGACATTATCGAAACAAGATATCTTGGACCTTTTTTTGGTGCATGCTACCTTTTTTATTTTATTTTATTTTATTTGTTTACTTTTTGATATGCGTTTTGAGTGAGGTTATAGTCACCAATTAAAAGAAAAATTGTTGACTGATTTCATTCTTAGTATTTATCTTTTGTTCTTTACCAACCATTTGGGTACCATCATTCATCCCATGCCTCCTAAAGTTTTAAGGTTTTTCCGTAATATGATTGCAATATTTATGGCTACTAAAAATGTTCATATTGGTGTCAAGTTTTACAAAGTTCAGCTTCATAAACACTTTTGTATCATCAGTTTCAACAGCTCCTGCTAAGCAAATGCTATGCTCTTTGCCTTTATCAGAATGCTTACAATGCATATTGGTAGTTGAAGATGTGCTAACCTTTTGGCAAAGTAGATCTGTCATTCCTAAGTTAAGGGCCAGATTGGAAGGGAAATGCCATGATTTTTGGGGAAAAGCTTTCTACAGCCCTACTCTATACCTTCTATCAGCTACATTTTTACAGTAGATAAAAGAAAGCTGCTGTTTTTGGCAAGTGTCTTGTTATAAAATGGATACCCCAGCAGGAATATTTATTCATGTGTTAATCGTCAAACAATGGTAGAGTTTAACTGTGCAAATATGGGTACGTTCACAACATCTCACAGATCTGAATATGTTTAGAAAAATCCCTTCTTTTAATAGGTTAACTTACATAGCTATAAAATGGAAAATCAGTCCTCATCCATATAAAATAAGGAGGGGCTGAGTGTAACTATGTACCTGTTCTTTGGGAAGTTCTGGTAATCCTCTTGTCACACTGAATGCACACGACCTTAAACTGCAGGTCTGGAAATCACTATCCCGTGCGAACACTCAGGCTTTTGGAGTCTTGCTTTCAGACACTACCCTCTTCTCGGTGCTTCATTCTTCAGCCAATACTGAAAGTTCTCAAAATGTTTTTATTTGACAACCCTCTAGATCTGGTACCCACGAAGCTGTGATGTAACTGGGCAGCTGTCACTTCACCAAAAAAGTGTGGCGCGGGTTTTGTTAATTTTTTTTTGAGGTTAAATTCCCGCCTCTAGCAACTCATCTATGGGTTTGGGACTATGTACTAGTTTTATTTAGTTCTAATTTATGTTATTGGGCATCAAGATTTTCAGGAGGGCTATTTGAACATGTTTCGAGTAACAAACAGACCCATACGTGTAATGCTTATTGTTTTCCTTTGTAATTAATATCTTTTTTGTAACCTAGCTAGTATGTAGGGGACACATGTACATCATACGTGTAGGTAATGCATGCCACATGCATCCCAGCCCTCAACACTTGTCATTCAAATGTTAAATTTGATTGCATTACCAATTGTGGCCCACGTGTGGCATGCATCCCAGCCCTCAACACTTGTCATTCAAATGTTAAATTTGATAGCATGCCAATTGTGGCCCACGTGTGGCATGCAAATGAGCCCTCAACACTTGTCATTCAAATGTTAAATTTGATTGCATGCCAATTGTGGCCCACGTGTACAGAAATTTCCTGGATACTCTTGCATGGTCCATTTCACATTTGTACCATAGAAGAATCCAATTAACATGAATTGGGCCTATTGTTTTGGACACCTAATGCATAACGGTAACAACAGTTTATTGTTCCCCATTATAATTACAAAGTGAACATGAATTCCATTCAGATTCTCTTACTTGTGTTCTTGTTTACGCATGCCCCATTTATTATATAGTCTTGCCCTGTTACCGTTACAAATGTGTACATTACGTTTATGATCTCTGTGTATACAATGGTAAAGGATTGATTACGTTGGTGATCTCATGTATACAGTGGAAACATAAGTATTAGGGCTCAAACAAACCTTACTTAATTCTTTAAACCATTATCAATATAAGTTTTTTTGGCCATTCCTAAGTTAATGACGCTATTATATAATTTTCTGATATACTGAACAAATGACGCTGAAAGTTNCTAACTACGGGGACAAAGTGGGGCTATATTAAGGATAAGAGAAATACATGTATGTTAATTGACCTGTAACACCCATACCAGGGGGTAAATTAACATTTTTGGAGTTGGCATTTTATCAGCTATAACATCATCCAATCGAAGCTCATACACACTGCCACTGAACACTACTTAACCACAACCTTAGATCAACAAAATATCATACATGGAAGCGAAATATCATCAAGTTCATGAAAGCCACTGTTACATAACTACCATAATTAGCATAGGATTCCATATAGTTCAATATCAGGTACGTCATAAACAGGCAGATAATAAGAAACAAACTCAACGCATCACCACATACTATGCAAATCAGTGTAAAATGGGCATTTAATATATCACAAAAGTCAGCCTTAAATGCATATTGTAAACCAACTGAATATCAAAATGACCTCAAATGCTGAACCACATTATTTATTGTCAACTCCCTTGACACATGCATTGTTGAAGTGTGGAGATGGAAGGGCACAAGTAGGACACCTCACGCATTGTCTGCAAGGATAATCAATTTACACCAAGTCAAGCCACAATGTACTTCATCTCCTAATATATACAGTGGTTTTTATGGAACTACTTAATATTTAACATAATAAGAAACTAGAATATTTTGAAAATGTACTGCTTTAATCAAGGTTTACTAGTAAGTTAAAGAGTTCAACTCTCTGAACTCTTTAACTTCCTGAAAGCATTCAGACGTTATTGTGACCAACCACATTCTAAAAATTTTACTAGAATAATTTCTTTCCACCAGTGCATGTTGTTTATTGATGGAAATAAAGTGTCATATTCAGTACCATCATTATCCCTGTCATCAGGATTCTCCATCCAAAAATCATTGTTTTGCACGTCATCGATATCAGTGTCCTCATCATCACTTCCTGAGGATAATTGCGATATAGATATGGTTGACGGATCAACTGGTAATTGCTCTTCCCCGACCCGGGTCAATGGATTGAGAAATCCATCATTTTCATCAACAGGACCATAGTTCCTCACATCAGTGTCACTATCGTGTTCTGCGTCAACAGTGGAGGAATCATCATCATCATCATGGAATTCTGATGATTTATGCCCAATATTGTAAACATTCCTAGTTGATATCTTGTGTACTGCATGCCAACTTCCCCCCAAAGTTGGGTCCTTAATGTAGAACACTTGCAATGCTTGGGATGCTAGGGCGAAAGGCTCATCTTTATACCATTGCCTCGAAGTATTGACACTTGTGAAATGATCCCCAACTTGTATCCCTCTTCTCTTGTCGCCAATGTCCCACCAATCACATTTGAACAAGAAGCACTTACGCCAACCCATGTAGCGTAATTCTATGACCTCCGTCAACTGGCCGTAGAAGTCAACAGGGTTTCCTTGATGGTTGCCATAAACAACCACCCCGCTATTTTGGGTGAGTCGACGCGTTTTGAGGTTCTTCGTGTGAAACTGAATTCCATTCATGATACAACCATGGTATGATGCGACCAGTGGATCTGGTCCACATGCTAATGCATATATGTCATCTATCACCTCGGGAGGAGTCATTGCATGCAACTCCGCAATCTACATTGCAATTAGACAAATGAATTCAGAATCATATTCATGCTCCATTTCCATAAAGGGTATTGTTTATATTCAAATAAGGGAAATCTTACGTGTGCTCTGAACCACGATGGAAATTGACTTTGGTGCCTATGCTCGAAGTTACTCAAGCCCTCTTCCTTCATCTTGTTATAATGGTAACTACAAAAACCAGAATCAACAGGACGTTATAAACTTACAATAAAAGACAATTCCAAGTTATTAACATCACGAGAGTGCACTTACTCTATATAGTGCTCAATCTCTGGGCAATTATTAAGCACGTACCACTCAGCCTTGGACAACAGTGATTCAGGTAATACAGATATTTTTGCGACACCTAATGGGTGAACCTTTTGGGAGAAAACAGATAAACTTGGTTGTTGGGAGCATAAACCAACATCAATGTTCCTTTCCTCGCGATTATGTCTAGTCTCGATATCATTAAGGTACATAGAGCAAAATGTCAAGCACTCTACGTGAACATATGCTTCAGCAATTGATCCTTCTGGACGGGCTCTATTGCGGACGTACCTCTTGAACTTACCCATATACCTTTCAAAGGGGTACATCCACCTGTACTGAACAGGTCCTACTAGCAACGCTTCATCTGGTAGATGAATAGCGAGGTGAACCATGATATCAAAAAATGCAGGTGGGAATATCATTTCCAGTTTGCAGATAATGATGGGGATATTTTTTTTTTCCGTTCCAACACTGTTTTATCTAGTGTTTGGGAACATAATTCTTTGAAAAACAAGCACAACTCTATTAGGGCTCGACGCACATTAGCTTGTAGGAACCTACCAATTACAACCGGTAACAAATAGTGCATGAAGATATGACAATCATGGCTCTTCATTCCCATTACTTTCCCATCACTAACATTGACACACCGAGCAATATTTGAGGCAAAACCATCAGGGAATTTTACGTCTGCCAACCATGCACAAAAACTCCTTTGCTCAGTTGCATTTAACACGTAACATGCACACTGCATTGTAGTACGATCACCATCATGTTGTAGATGTAATTCTTTCCTTAGTCCAAGATATTCCAAATCCCTACGCGCATTGGCAGTGTCCTTACTTTTGCCATCAATATCCATCAAAGTTCCCAACACATTATCACAAATGTTTTTCTCAATGTGCATGACGTCCAAGTTATGTCTTAATCCCAAGTCTAACCAATATGGAAGCTCAAAGAAGATACTTCTTTTTGTCCAATTAAGTTCATTGGGCAAACGTTTCCTCTTCTTTGAAGTAGATTTACCAAACGGCACATTTGGTACCTCATTTAATTGTTCCAATAAAGCATGTCCTGTGATCATTTTAGGTTGGAGACGGTTTTCCTCCTTACCATTAAAAGCATTTTTTTTCCGTCTCCAACTATGATCTACCTCCAACCAACGACGATGGCCCATATAACAGTGTTTTCGGCCATGAACGGATGAACCAACCACAATGAATCTGTTTCAGCATTACAAGTAGGGCAGGCCATCTTACCCTTTGTGCTCCAACCGGAGAGATTAGCATATGCAGGGAAGTCATTAATAGTCCAGAGCAATGCCGCCCTCAATACAAACATTTCTCGTTTGTATGCATCATATGTACGAACTCCCTCTTCCCATAATTCTATCAACTCATCTATTAGTGGACGCATGAACACGTCAATATCATTTCCTGGTGCCTTTGGTTCAGGGATTAACAACGACATCATCAAGTACGGATCCTTCATGCATAACCAAGGAGGCAAGTTGTAAGGCACAAGTAGCACTGGCCAAATACTATACGGCTTGCTCATGTTATTGAATGGGTTGAACTCATCACTCGCTAAACCAAGTCTAACATTACGAGGATCTTCAGCAAATGAGGCATGCTTCCTATCAAAGTCTTTCCAGACCTGTGAATCTGCCGGATGTCTCATGTAGGTGGTATCATCAACACGCTCTGTTTTATGCCAGCTCATGACTTGGGCAGTCTTCTTTGACACAAACAACCTTTGCAACCACGGCTTCAAAGGGAAATATCGGAGGACTTTTTTGGGTATCCTATGTTGGTTAGATGTGCTTGATACCCACCTAGATGCATTACATTTAGGGCACTCATCCTTCTCAGCATTCTCTTTCCAAAATAAGGCATAATCATTTGGACATACATGTATCTTTTTGTAACTAAAGCCCAAACCACGTTGTAATTGGCGAGCCTCGTTATATAAGGTAGGGAAATGTGCTTGAGGAAATGCAACTTGCAACAGCTTGATAACCATGTCAAACGACTTCACAGTCCAACCACCAACAGTCTTTATATGAAGCAACTTGACTATGAATGATAGCTTTGAGAACTTAGAACAATTTGGATAGAGTGGCATTTTGGCATCATCTAGCAACTCATCGAAGTTAGGGTGTATTGGAGTATGAGCTGTGTGTCCTTGGGGAACTCGGTCTGCATTACCTTCTGGACTAGAGGAATTGTCCATGAAGGATCCAACACGGATGTCATCTAACATCTCATCGACATCATCAATGTAGTCATTGTAGGAATAGTCATCACTACCCTCTTCATCCGACGATGTGTTGTATTGCAAAGTTTCCTCCTCGCCATGGAATATCCATTCCGTATAAGATGTATCTATCCCGACAATGAACAAATGATCCTCAACCATAGAGATAGGATGGAAAAATCGATTTCGGCATCGCCTACATGGACACCTAATGCAGTCTCTCCCAGGTGCATGGGCCTTCGCCATATCTATGAATTTTTTTACGCCCTTAGCATATCCGTTGGAACGCATCCTATCTTCGATATGCATCCAAGCCCTATCCATCTGGTAACGTCAGAGGAAATTGTACAATTTAAGAAGGAGATGAAAGAATTCTTGGTAGACTAACTCAATGTAGGAACGATTATAATGATTTGGGGGAGGGAAATAAATTTTATTCAGAAAGAGTGCTAGAAGTTCGATGCACCAATGTTCAGATATCATGAAAGCCTGATATAGTTTAGTTGATGATGTCCAATTCACTTTACCTAAGAGAATTGGTTCAGGTTTACTAAGTAATGAATATAGGTTTGCTTCTATGGTCATTTATTCACGGTGTAAGTTGGACAGTTTTTTTAATTTGTGTGATCACATTAGCTAGGAAGTTCTATGGTGTTAAGGTAGCTAACGTGCTTACTTCTGGGCCGTCCAAATGTTTTTTTCCAATTTACATTTGAAGGTATACACAGAATGTCTACCTAAAATGTTCTCCGTAATTGCGAGAGTTTGAGGAAACATATGAACTGAAATACACTCAGATTTCTGGTATTAAAATTAATGGAGACAGGCTTATTGCTTCCACTAGTTCCAAGTCTTGGCCCTCTAAGCAATTGGGTTTGCAAAGGTACTGTTATTACTGGGTTTGTTGTATACATAGATATATACATGGTGTTATGACGAACAATATGGGGAACAGCACTTCCGTAAGGTATTACTTCTGTTGTTAAACTTATGTATGAATAACTTCAATTAGAGTGTAGTGGTTATTATTGTTGTTGTAAGGGAGAGCAGCTACTTGATTTAAATAGATTTCATATACAATGATATCATTCTTGTACTCACTTGTTATCTATGTATCAAATACAATCTTCCAAAAAAAAATGGTTAGTGTAATTGTTCAAATGGAAAAAATTAATGGAAAAACTATATTAATGCAAAATAATAACATTACACAACATTATTGTTTTGTCTAATCCAATGTGGGGTGATGGATAGGGACGTATTTCCATTTTAATTGAAAACATGTACCATCAACAAAACTCTGAAAATGGCTTTGATTAAACCCCATAATTAGTATGATATCATGTACTATACCTTAGCATCGTGACAAAATAAGAGTTTTATCAATTTCCACTTAGGTATGGAAGGTGTAACAACCTGGAAAATGGAGTATTTTCCTGTTTTTTATAATAGAAGTAATTGGCATGAGGTTTTAGTTGATTACATCGACATATTGAAGTTTTGTCGTACTTATGTTCAGATAATATAGAAAATGCTAATTTAATATCACATTCAATATGGGTAATTTTTGAATGACAAATGAGAAGTTTTATAATGTTTGCAAATATTTTACTTCTTTTTATATGAGGTTGACATGGTTAAAATTTAGATGAGGGATATGTAGAGCGGGTTGTCTTCCTTTGTCAAGACTGACACAGAGTTGGAATAAGACATTTTTGCATGCCTTTAATAGGAAATATTATTTACTAAGAAAAGGGTAGTATAGCTATCATCAACTAAAAAAACCATTCAACCTATAGAGTAAACACAAAGCAAGGCGAGAATATATATAGGCAGGTCTTCAGATTGGCTGTCTTACCTTATCTGTCACAAACAAGTGAGGGATAGGTGGTAATCATAGCAGTGTAAGACTGAGTGATACAAATACTAGTCCTCTCAAGTGCAGATATTTAATGTTTACTTTAGCAAAATGTCGAGGTAATTATTTATGGCTACTGAAACTTAGATTTATGAAAGCTGGCCGCATGCATAAATCTAAGTATCTATGTGTGGTAGTAAACAGGTTTAATGTTATTAAATTTATATACTGCACATTTCAGCAATAAAATACCAATTTGGAAGGGCCACATTGGTAACAGAGCACGTTAAGGAATTCCCTATTAAGGGATGGCTACCCCAAAAGGGAAAAAGATTTAATTACATCAAAAAAATTGATTCCAACATCGTGAATCCCAAAATAATGACCATTGCTGAATTTGGTATTGATGTTATGGGTAATGACATGCATGGGGTGTTCAAACTTAATGTTAGGAATACGACAATAGTATAAAATATACTATTGCATACCTAGGGTCATTGGATACATTGGAATCTCTTAGCTATATGTGGTGAAGGTGAACCATTAGGATTTACAAAGCTCTATAGTAGTGGCCCACCAAAGGCAATAAAGCTATTGGACTTTAGTTTCTTTAGGCCAGCACAATAACACGTAAAAGAAATTGAGATGTCATCTTCAGAGATCAACATGCAAGCACTTGCTAGTTAGGGCATGTGCAATACAAACATATGAGTGAGAGAGGTAGGTTAATCTCCAATGCGTGCAGTCACACAACTTTGTGATAAAAAAGTAATTTTACAAAATAATCAATACTTTGTTAACACAATATCTATGGGAAGACTAATCTGACCTATATCCACCGAATATAGGTCACTTGTGATTATATAGAGACCAAAAATCTATTTACCCTTCTTGGCAAACATACACATAACTAGTGTTCTGATTAATAAAATACTTTTTAAATCTGATTATTTAAAAAGAAAACAAGGTTATTTTCCAAAGCAAAATAGAGCATTCAACCAATGGAAGGCATCATACACCTCAAAACCAAAACAATTTGTGAATTCGTAATAAACATGTCTTGCTCAGATAGACTCAGGAATAAACAGAAGAATGAATGGGAAGGACAAACATTTGAATAAACATTTATTCAAAACAGTCAACAACGTGTGGCAAAAATAACAGTAGGAAGTGAAGTTTTGGAATCTCTAGAGGCAAAATTTCACCAATATTATGTGAATGGTAGATATAAGAAAGACAAACAGACATGATTCACAAGAATAAAATTAAGGATACTTGAAGAATAACAAAATTATGAGTGGTGAATGTGGGTATGCAGCTGCAAGCATTTCTAAGATACAGCCAAAATGTGCTTTCTTCACATATCAAAAAAGTGAAACTGTTATTGATAGGTAAATAGCACTTCAAGTATCCTTAATTTAATCATTATTAACAGACATGCCAAAAAAAAAAAGCAAAGAGGAATCGGCTCAATCATGAAGTTACATTTTGCATAAGTATATAAGGTAGATTATATTTGTATCAGGCTAAACCAAAAGGGTAATGGCCATGAACTTTTTCAGGAAGGGATTGTTACATTCAGGGCTGATTTTCATTTAGGATATTAATAACCATCATGCTATGATGATGACTGTTGTATGGAAAAATATTCCAGGTAACAAGTAGGTGGTAAGGGGTGATGATCAAGGGATGGGATCAGGTCTGCAGATTGTCACATGAGGCTGCAGATCCTGAGAAGGTGTATGGAGAGTTGTTGATGTAGACCAATTAATCTTCAATAATTGCATCTAATTAATTCAACGATTTCACATGGAGCACCATTAATCTAAATATTCAAAATGACTTTATACTACAGAATATGTCGTAATCTTTTAGGCTTGTAGTTATAATAAACAGAAAGATTCTACCAACTATGTAGTCAACCTGTGCCTATCCATAAGGTATGAGGATTTTGTAGTACATTCTTTTGCAACCCATAAAAAAACCAACTGTAAACATGTATGTTAAGGTTTGAAACCATGTGTACATAGGTATAAACAAGATTCAAACCATGTTCTTTTCAGATTTGGAAAATAGGGAAGTAGATAAGCTCATGATCATGGGAAAAAGGAAAAATTAGAATTTACAAAATGAAATGGGGATAATGGAACACTGATGGTAGTCAACCTATTAATGATAACACCCCGATCGATTTATATATGGGGGATACAAATTTAATTTAATCTAATGTCCAGAAACAGTCCATTATATGATAATAAACAAGACTGTTAAAGTAGAGAGAGGTCTGTACTATAATGGAACATTCCATACTAGAAAATTTGATCCTTATTGACACCAGTGATTTTGACATTGGATTGGGTACGACGTGAAAAAGCAACTTCAGTACTGCTCTTTCCATGCATCAAGGTTAATAAGTACTAAAAGTTCAACATCTTGGTTTGAGGAAAAAATTGTGGCAGTTAACCTATTTATTTGGAAACATACAAACATGCTCTATCATTTGCCATATGCTATCAATAAATTTCTCTGATAATTTGGGGTTGCTATCATCTATATCTTAGTTTTTATATGGGAGTGTGCCATGAAGTACAGTCCTGTTGTACGTCACCCATGAACGGCTATGAACACAAAAACTCAAGAAATCTGATGATGTTTAGCACTAGCAAGGCAAATCTCCCTGCCCTGAGATATATAATCATGTAATTCCAAGTGTAAAAATTCTTGAGCCTGATTCACATACCAAATAGCCTAAAGAGATAAACAATCGATAACATAACTACTTCCTTCCTGCGTTTCAGCCACAAAACCACCAATCCAATTAATTAAAGAAGCTGCAAGTGGGATTTCACATTCAGAAAAGTGCACAAAAATCGTACTAGCCCTCAAGAACCAGAGATACACATGCATAGAAATCTCTTCCAATAGGCGAGAGAATTACCAGGGGAGAGAGAGAGAGAGAGAGAGAGAGAGAGAGAAAAATTTGACAAGAGAAATTAACAATAGGCAAATGTTAATAAGAGAGAGATTAACCTTTTTCCGTAGCTAATCACCCTCAATAGCGTAGACGTGAGTTACGGCAACTGAATACAGTGAGGTTCCACTGGGCGGCGAAACTAGAAACCACCACCGGCGTATTTTCGGAGATTATGCGGTGTTGAACGGCCCAGTTTGGGTTGGGGATCTCTTGGGCGCAGATTTAAGAGAGAGGTTGAGAACAATTCCAGAAATTGCAGGAAACACAAAGCCTGGCCGTTCGTGGTTGCAACTGGCGGTAGTGAGGTCTCCGGGGCCGTGAAAAGGGAAATTTCTGCCAGATTTTCCCTCAGATTATGCGGTGTTGGAGGGAAGAGATTTGGGCGTTAGGGTTCATACGGGCGCAGTTCGAAGGCTTAGATTCTGGTGTATTTACTTTATATTGTTATCGGCAAAAATTAATATAGACTAGAGGTAACAACGGCAAACTCATTAACATGAACACTATCTCCTTGCTTTAATAGGTTAAAGGCCATGACTTTTCATCCGTCGCACGTTTTTTGGTGATAAACGTCAAAACCTATTGCAACGGAAGGGATTTGTCCCATTATCTAGCATTTCCCACGAGCGTTAGTCACGGACAATAAAATCGTGTGAAAAAACGTTTTTCCGTGTAGTGATACTAAAACAAAATTCTTAGTTTAGGTATTCTTAGAAAGCCTTATATCTTGGCTACATTAATAATCATTTCCATCCTGTAGCTTTTATTAAATCCTCATGATTGTCAAAGAAGATCATCACCATCAATGACGCTACTAGGTTAATTTTTGAGATCTTTTCCCTACCTCCAAACTTCCAGAGATTACTACCCTCCTCAATGTGCATTTATTTCATTAGATGTGAATTAAATATTTCATAGCAGCTAGAGCTAGCACAATCCCAAAATCCATGGAGAAGAGAATTATATTAAAATTTGAAATTCAGCAGCAATACAGTACCGGTTAATGTCTGAGAGAACTAATTTTGGGCCCACATTTTTATTTGGCCTATGCATGCAGTAGCTTCCCATGGCCCACATTTTTATTTGGCACATGCATGCAGTGGCTAATGTAGATAAAGCACTACAATTCGTAACAAATTCACAATCAATTTGTAACAGATTCACAATCAATCATGGAGAATATAAAAAAAAAAAGGAACTTACCCAAACACACAGGAATTCCAATTCTGCGAAATCAAAACAAACAGAGATGAAGGCAATAATTATTAAATGATCCTTATAAAGTATGCAGGGATAATTCTTTGCCAAAATTGGAAATGAAACAACCAATTAAGATTAAAGCCAAGAAAAAGAAAACAATTCCAACAGTAATTATAACCGCCAACAATGGCAACAGATTTTCAATTGCATAAGCTGGAGGGACATCAAAACCCATGTTTCCAATCTTTGCTTTCCACTAATTAAGGAATGCTGAAAGTCATAAGGGAAAATAGCCCTTTACAAATAGATTAACAGGAACCACAAGGAAATTATTTTTTAAGGATCTTAACCTCTAGCCAAGATTATTATTTTTTATAACTCATTTGAAGGATATTTCTACAAGATTTAATTATAAATTAATAAATTAGGTCAATTATTTATACAAGATGTAAGGGTAAGAGCATTCTTATTGGATTATCCAAATGCAAATGTACAATTTGCATAATATGACATGATTTTACATTTGGCTATTTCATTCAAAACGTATTTCCACATTGGATTATCCATTTATTAGTCAAAATAATAATAAAATATTATAAATTTAATAATTTTATTTTAAAATTATTTTCTATTAATTTTTTTTCTAAATTAAGAGCTTATATGAAAATACATTATTATTTTTTATTAAATAATATGGAGAAAGAATGTTGGAGAAAGAATGAGAATCAGGAGGGAGAATAGAGGGAAGAGAGAGAGTGTGTATAAAGATATTATTTTTTATTCATTTGGATGTGAAATAGTTACAATCAAATTTGGTTGTAAACCTTAATTTTACTGTACCTAAAAGTAAAAACTTTTGAAGTTAGATAATCCAATGTAGAGTATTTTCAAGTCCTATTAGCTAAATTTCTCATTAGATTTGGGTTTGCATAATCCAATGAGAATGCTATTTACAATCAATATAAACTAGTATTGAAATGTCTGTTTATAAATGACTTTACCTTTCACTTGCAAATGAACAAGAAAAGCTAGCTAAATATAGATAGCCAAAAATAGAGAGAGATAGAGATGAAACGAGGGAAAGAAGGGCGAAACCGATGGAGAAACATACACAGGCACATGAGACACCGATAGAGAAGGGTCAGTGAGAGAAATACCATACCGAGAGTGAAAGGAGAAAAGGAGATAGCTTGCTGAAATAGAGACCAAGTGAAGGAGGTCGCACGCGACGTTGGGGCACGGTGGGGCAACCTGATCACAGAGAGAGAGAGAGAGAGAGAGAGAGAGAGGAACGGTGAAAGAGAAAGAGAGAGAATGAGGAGACTTACTGTCTGGGCGAGAAGGCGAAGGCTCGCAAAAGGGAAAGTGGATCTGGCGAAGGCTCGGCAGGGGGACTGGCTTGAAATCCGACGATGAGAGGAAGAGGTAATCACAAAGTCGGATGGGGGGGGGTGTTGGGGTGCTTTGAGAGTGGGGTGAAAATTTATAGAATTTGAAAGATGAGATTATTGGGGGCGGGGGGCAGAAGTATTTATATATAGTTATCTTTTCGATGAAAAACAATAACCAGAATTTGACTATCTTTTGGTGACCAAAATTTTTTCCTGATAAAAAAAAAATGTTAACATCATTTTTGCATTCCATGATATTAACTGGTGGAAAAAAATGTTTATCTCGCTAAAAAAAGTTTTTCCTCACCAATATTTCTCCACCACGATCATCTCGTGGAAAAAAGTTGGGTTTTACTCCCACCAGGAATTTGGGTGTCAACAGCCCACTTTTTCCCACTAATGTATACCTTGTAAAAAGAAACAGTGGCAAAAGACCCTATTTGTTGTAGTGCATTTGGTTTGGTTCCAACTAGGTTTCCTAGGGAAATGCTTGGGTTTTGGTTTTGTTTCTTGGAGATATTTCATACATTGTTGAAACTGAACCATAAGTGATGTGGTGAGGTGTGATCGGTGCAATTGTCCTTGAGAAAATAATAGAAATGGCATGGGCTAGGGGCTGATTTGGTGCAATGCACATGAAGGTACACCTAGGTGTCGATCGGTGGTGATTTGGTCATTGACATTACTTGGCTGTTAAATTTTTAATGACATGTTTTGGGTCAAGCCTAATCTTCTAAGTTGTCTAAGAATAATGCAAATTAACAATAGAACAAAATTGCTGATTATAAATATGGGAAATAAATTAAAGAAAAATTATGCTAAAAACATGGTTTAGAGGTTACTAATCATGTGTGAGATAATTAGTGGCACATCTTGGTCTTGAGGGAAACTAATGGTATTGTGTATGTAGGCTTTAACTAGAAGGATAAAAATGAAAGACAAGGCTTTTGGGCCTTGTGGGATGGGCTTGTTGAGCCATTTGTGTAAGCCTTGAATGTGGGCTTTGGTGTGGGTTATTGAATGGACCTTATGTCCATATTTGAGGGCTCATCTATGGCCTCAAGGCCTACCAAGTTTGGGTCCAAATAACAAGTCTTTCTTAGGTTGGGCCAAAAGGCCTTCACTCTCACTAAGTTAGGCCCAAAGGCTTCATGCCCACTACATATTTGGGCACAATTTCTAAGGTTCTTCAAGAGGGTCCAAAAACCTTCTAAATCCAAATAGGTCTAAGCTTATGGCATATATTCCTATCTCATCACATCCCATCACGAGAGGAAGAGGTAATCACAAAGTCGGATACCGGGGGGGGGGGGCTTTGAGAGTGGGGTGAAAATTTATAGAATTTGAAAGATGAGATTATTGCGGGGCGGGGGGCAGAAGTATTTATATATAGTTATCTTTTGCGATGAAAAACAATAGCCAGAATTTGACTATCTTTTGGTGACCAAAATTTCTTCCTAATAAAAAAAAAATGTTAACATCATTTTTGCATTCCATGATATTAACTGGTGGAAAAAATGTTTATCTCGCTAAAAAAAGTTTTTCCTCACCAATATTTCTCCACCACGACCATCTCGTGGAAAAAAGTTGGGTTTTACACCCACCAGGAATTTGAGTGTCAACAGTCCACTTTTTCCCACTAATATATACCGTGTAAAAAGAAACAATGGCAAAAGACCCTATTTGTTGTAGTGCATTCGGTTGGTTCCAACTAGGTTTTCTAGGGAAATGGTTGGGTTTTGGTTTTGTTTCTTGGAGGTATTTCATACATTGTTGAAACTGAACCATAAGTGATGTGGTGAGGTGTGATTGATGCAATTGCCCTTGAGAAAATGATAGAAATGGCGTGGGTTAGGGGCTGATTTGGTGCAATGCACATGAAGGTGCACCTAGGTGTCGATTGGTGGTGATTTGGTCATTGACATTACTTGGCTCTTATATTCTTAATGACATGTGTTGGGTCAAGCCTAATCTTCTAAGTTAGTCTAAGAATAATGCAAATCAACAATAGAACAAAATTGTAGATTATAAATATGGAAAATAAATTAAAGAAAAATTATGCTAAAACCATGGTTTAGAGGTTACTAATTATGTGTGAGATAATTAGTGGCACATCTTGGGCTTGAGGGAAACTAATGGTATTGTGTATGTGGGCTTTAACTAGAAGGATAAAAATGAAAGACAAGGCTTTTGGGCCTTGTGGGATGGGCTTGTTGAGCCATTTGTGTAAGCCTTGAATGTGGGCTTTGGTGTGGGTTATTGAATGGACCTTATGTCCATATTTGAGGGCTCATCTATGGCCTCAAGGCCTACCAAGTTTGGGTCCTAATAACAAGTCTTTCTTAGGTTGGGCCAAAAGGCCTTCACTCTCACTAAGTTAGGCCCAAAGGCTTCATGCCCACTACATATTTGGGCACAATTTCTAAGGTTCTTCAGAGGGTCCAAAAACCTTCTAAATCCAAATAGGTCTAAGCTTATGGCATATATTCCTATCCCATCACATCCTTAGTGATTGAAGGCCTTTAATTAAACACTCTTGGGCTTACCCTTAAATCCATCCATACTTAGCCCTTTATGCTTAGCCTACTAATAATGCCAAGTGTCATTCCACTATTGGCTTCTTGGTAGAAAATCCTAAAATAAAATACTAAAACTCTTCCAATAATTCAAACTAAACCTAAAGTGTGATTCTTAAGCTAAAAAATAAATAATGATCTCTAAAATTTTCCTAAAAATATAATCATCATCTTACACCAATTAGGATTAAGGAAAATAAGGTCAAATCTTAATAGACCTTTCAATTGGGGTGTTACACTTACAGAAACTGCTTGAGTGCATGTTTCAACACAATTTGGTGGTCACACGATCTAGGAGGTGGTAGCCTAGTAGGTTCCTCAAATATTTCCTCAAACTCTTTGTACAATTCAAATACTTATAGTTGATCAATTATGTTGTCTTGACAAGTTTCAGAAGGAAGCAATTGCAGTAACCAACCTTGTTTGCTTATTGATGAGACCTTCAAAATTGATGACCCTCCCTCCTCTATAAAAGTTTCACCAGTGTACAGACCTTGCAACAAAATCTCCTTTCCCAGCAACCAAAAATACATAGTCATTTTCATGAAGTCCCAAACAATAAGACCAAGGGTTCTTAGCCACTGCACCCCAAGTACTAAATCACATCCCCCCAATGTTAACATATTAAAAGACATAGGAAATTTATCACCCTGGACTTTAATCTAAGAGTTTTCACATCTTCCACTGCTCAACAATTTCTCCCCATTTGCCACGTTCCCGCAATGGCACCCCTTCAGAAATTTTAAACTTAACCAACTTAGCAACCTAATAATCCAGGAAATTATGTGCGCTACCAGTATAACAACTGATTGAGTTCCTATCACCACTAACAATCTCATTCTATTAGAACTTGGGGAACTAGAGATTGTATTAACAGATACTTCCAACGCTTCTTCTTGCCCTTCTGCATACACCTCTTCAGAAACATTTCCCACTTCATTCACAACATCCCCTTCACTGCCTTCATTGTTCTCAACTTGTAACAAGTATACCTTTGGACTTTTGTACACATGTGCATGATTCAATTCCTCCTCACAGTGATAACATAAACCCTTTATCCTTTTTTCATACATTTGCATTGAGGACTTTTCTAGACTAAAAATGACCCTTCTAAAATCCCTTCCCCACACTGTCAACTACCACAGAACTCTAATTGTCACTTAACCCTACAACAGGCTTGTAAGATCTTCTTATGCTCAAAACATACTCTTATTAAATTTTGGCAAGGCCAAAAGCGGCACTTAGACTCACAGGATTGAACATTCTAATGGGTAGTTTGATTTCATCTCTCAGACCACTCAATAAACAACTTAAGTTATGTTTTCTCAAGAGCCCCTTCAATCTATTAGATAAACCTTCAAATTGGGCCTTATAGACTGATACTGTCAAAGTTTGTTTTAGCCAAGTTAACGCTTCCATAAGATCATCATATGATGTTGGCCCAAATCAAATGAGTAAGAGGATGCTTGGGGAATGAGATAAGATGATAATTCTTTTAATAATAGTAAGATGGTTGTGAGTCATCGTAAGATAGTTTGAGTTAATTATTTTTAAAATTTTTGGAAATGGAAGAGAAAAAGCTGAATAAAAAATATTATAAATTTAAAATATTATTATAATATTATTTTTTAACATTATTTTTATATTGGGATTTAAAATTTTGAATTTTTTTTTGTTTGAACGTTTGAGAAAGTAGTAATAATTAGTTTTAAAAAATTGTAATAATTAGTTTAAAAGTGTTTGCGTTTGAGTGATATTTTGGAAGGAAATAAGATTTGATTAGATGAGATGAGACAAAAATTATTACCAAATATCCCCTAAAGCTTTGATAAAAGAACCCCAACTGGTAAACTGCCCTCCATTAGCAGCATCTTGATACCAAATCATGGCTTCCCAATTAATGTGATACGAGGCCATCTAAAGCCTTTGGATTGGAGGAGTTTGATGGTAATCAAAATATTGGTTGGCTTTAAAAACCCAACTAGAGGGATTATTCCTGTGGAAATGAGGATATTCTAATCTCACACCTCTAAGCAACAGTCTCATATCTTCTTGACATACCACTCTATGTTCTTTCACATATCCTCTAGGTGACCCATTCTACTATTCTTAATTAAAGTTATAATCATATATGTCATTTGATCTTACCTTTATGTGATCACGTGTATGGATTGCTGCCGATCCTCCAGTTGTCTTTGCATTATCTCCTACTTCTGATTATTCACCTATTGCGCCTTTAATGAATTGGCTCAAGTTCCTTCATCCATGAGAGGATCTTCCCTCTCTGATATCAACTGTTATGGGTTTTCTAGGTTACAGAAGAATCAAGAAAGGAAAAGAATTCAAGAATTGATTCAAGAACCCCTCGAGAATGACTTTATTTCGAGGAAAAGTCATACACCTCCAAGAATAAGGCTTCACAAGAATTTCCAGATCGTTTACAAGTATCCTTCCCGCCTTATATACAACGGTTGAGAACCAAAACACATAGCAACACTAAACACACAACGCATCGTTTAGGCTACTACTACAATTACACTGAAACACATCGTATGACAAAAAATATAAAAGGCGCCGCATCACTAACTATCCCTCCCTCTTATTTGCCTCTATATCGAAAACGCTCCATATTATTAATTTGGAACGCACTGTTCTTGCATTGTGACTTCACCCAATTCTCCTCTTCTCAATAATTACCACCGCTTTCTTCTTATTTTCCTCATTTTTCATCCATTTCAATAAACTCATAACATCAAACCATTTCACTACTATTCACAAATTATTTTATTATTATTATTCACATAATTTTCATCTAAACAAGTTCTTTCCTTGAGTTAATTTGTAGGTTTAAGGAGTAAAATTTTATATTTCTTACCTTGACTTCATTTCAGTTGAAGTTTGATATGAACTTCCGGCTCTGCTTATAATGAAGTGTAAAATTCCATTCGATTCTAACTCAATCAAAACATGGATAATGATACCCTTAGACTTTCTTTACTACTACTTTACTACCCAGTTATTTTCTTTTCCTTTTACTCTTTGAATATGAATTAAAAATCTCAAAACATGACTTTCTTACATAATTTAGAAGAAAATAAATTCAACCAATAAATGTAACCATGTAATTTAATAAAAAAATAAATTTAATTTTATAAAAATTGACATTCTTTTGCTCTTTGAGTCAATTTATAAAATTGAATTTATTTTTAATTAAATTACATGATTACATTAGTTGATTAAATTTATTTTCTTTTAGATTATGTAAAAAGTTCATGTTTTGAAATTTTTAATTTAGATTCAAATAGCAAAAAGAAAAAATATATATATAATAAAACATTAGTAAAAATGTATAAGGATATCATTATTACCTTAAAAGATAGTAGAATCGGAAGCAATGTCGGATTTTGGTGTCCAAATTGAGTGATGAATGTTTTGGAATTCTTATTTATGGGCTTCGTAGGTTCAATGAGTAAGGTCCCGTTTGGTTACGCAGTTTAGATAAGATGAAATGAGATGTTTTGTTAAAAGCTAAATAAAATATTATAATATAATTTTTTAATATTAGTTTTGTTTTGAAATTTGAAAAAGTTGAATTGTTTATTATATTATATGTGAAAATTTGATAAATTTGTAATGATTAGATTAGATAAGATAGTTTGGTTATGTGTAACCAAATCAGTTTTAAATTTTTTATGTCTTGTTTTTACTTTTTCTTTCTATGGATTTTTAAAAAGCACCTGCCCCAACTCGGTACTACTCGGTTTCGTTTGAATGTTAAGATGAGATTAAAATTGAATAAAATATTGTTAAAATATAATTTTTTAATATTTTTTATTTTAAAATTTAAAAAAGTTGAATGGTTTATTATATTTTATTTGGAAGTTTGAAAATTTTATAATAATGAGATGAGATAAGATGGTTTTACTAAAAAAAACCGAGCTTAAGTAAATAGTTCCTTGTCTATGCATGGTCTGTGGTGTTTTAGGCTCCGTTTGGGCAGTAACTATTTATTATTTAATAATTACTTTTTACATATTTTTCACTATGTTTTATTATTATTAACTTCTATTCAATATTTTATCATTACATTTTTACTTGTATTCATAAAATATCTAAGATTATCTCACTATTTAAATACAACCTTAACCTATCATTTCCTTGGGAGAGATAATTCACATTAGTGTAAGCAAAATTTTTAAGTAATTTTTAGTTAATTAATAAGTTCACCTAACTATCCAAACACAAGTACCTTAACCTAGCCAACAGCCCCGGCCGGCCAGTACTATCCGCGCAAGGCAATTTTAGCTGCATGCTGCATACATGGATATCGAATTTTCGCTAATCCCACGCGTGACGCTGATCAGGCAGGTTCGAATATCTTATTCAAGTTGCGAGTTACTTTAACATGGGCTGGTAGTTTCCTTCAAGGCAATTAGGTGAGCCAGCTAGCTGTTTGCAATTGATGGGGAGCACCCGGAGCAGCGCTGGGGCCCGGGGTAGTAGTTAGGCAGGCTGATCCCTTAATTGCAGTGTATTAATGTTAGCATATAACTCTCCCTCATCGTACCTGCATATATATATTAATTAGACATGGAAGATGGCCACTATTACTGTTACTCCCTTTTTCCGTACGATCATTATGGCCGGTGGGGATTGAAAGAACGTAACTTAATTCCCCCCACCTATTCATTTGTTTGCAGTAAAGCTGCTCGCATATATGCATTTATTGATCAGTCTAATCCATTACATGGTTTCTAACTGCATGGATTTGAACGCTGAAAACGATACATCGTCTCACTTCTCAGGGAACCATTATTAGATTTCTGATTTCCGTATATACTATATGTTGCATGCAAATCATGCACGTTACGCACGCACGCTTGGAGTACTTGAAAATTTTTTCTTTGTTGATATATATATATCATATATGCATATATGCAGATCGAAAGATCAATGCATGCAGATCTCTAAGGATTTCTGCTCATGTCAAATGTAGTAGCTATATACCTTTAAAACCACGAAAAACAGTACTGCATGAAGTTACATATATACATATATATATATACTGCCAAGAAAAAATAAATTATAAATGAGAGATTGTTAATAAAATTAATGGATATATACTGCTGCATGGCCTTCCTGTAGCTAAAAACAAAATGCACGAGATCAGCCATTCACAATGGACATTAATCTTAAAGGCTTATTATTTCTAGGTAGAGGCAGTTATAATCATAATGTCAGTACGTAGCGAAAGACAATAAATTCCTGGTAAATAGGTATTCAATGATTTAGTCCCATGAAGTCATGACGTAATTGGGAAAAACAAGAAGACCATCAAATTCATGTTAAACCTCGGATATACATATAGAGAGAGAGAGAGAGAGATTGTGTCGTGGTAAATATTGTTATACCTCCCAACCACAATTGTTCAAAGGATGAGGAGAGAGTATCTGTTAGTAATAATTATTAATTGAGAAATATTTAATTAGTTAAGAAGTTATTTTAAATTTATAAAATAATATTATTTAATGAAATATGTTAAATTTTATAATGATTATTAATATAAAATAAGTTTAATTTATCATATGAAACTATATCAATTTATAATTTTATTTATGTGAAATATTTTTCTATATGTAATTCTCTTTTATTAATTTATATAGTGAGAACTTCGTGGATGTAATTATTAATTTACTTTCAACTATACACATGCGTATGCTTTCAACGGACTTTTAATTTCCTTCTTAATTATTCCTTATATTATGTCACGTCATACCGAGCCGGTACGTACGATCGACAGACCATTAAGGCGTTAGTCGAACGATTCTGCTGCATATATACATTCAATCCATGCGTACTCTCTGTCGGGTGTGAAAATTTAAATCATACAGGTTTGAATCCGACCGGTCTGTTTAATTTTGAATCCATTCGGGTTGGAATCCGTTCTTGTATTTTATAGCTTAATAAATTTTTAACATTTTTTTTTTATAAATACATAATACATTAATAATATTAATATACATTAATATATTAATTACATTTTATTTTAATTAATTAGTATGCATTAGAAAATTATATATATATATATATATATATATATTTTTTTTTTTTATGATAGTGGCACTTGATTAAAATCATATTAAACCTGACCGAAACAGATAAAATCGAAAATACTAGTTTAGGAGGGGAACCAGTCTAGGATTGGTTCTTAAAAATGTAAAATCGGCATATACTAGTTCGGTTTCAAAATTTGTATAAAATCAAACCAAACTAAACCAGTTACACCCATAATCTTTGCACACTTTATTAATGTGATTGACTATATTATTTTTGTTTAATATGATACAATCAATCACTTTAATAAAATGTACGAAAAGTACATAAAAATAACTGCATATAAAATTTTTATTAATTAATCGAAGTCCATATAATTTTTTTAGAAATCCTTAAATAATAGCATATTAAAGTGCATGTCTCCCTCTAAACGACAGCGGCAGTTATGTAATAATATTAAATATTATGAATAATGTTATTTGAAAGTTATTACATTAATAATTTAATTTATAGTAGTTAAATTTTAAAATTTATTTTTTAAATTAAATTATATCATATAAATAGTATATAATGTAAATGTCATCAAATATAATTATTAAAATGTTAATGATATATTATGTCGTATAGGAGCTGTTTATTATAAATAGAGCAAAACCCATAATCGAATTGTTTGCAAAGTTTCTACTACGGACCATGTTACACCCATCGAGAAAACTTACTGAGAGTGGATATCGAAGGTGTAATTTTTTTTTAAATATCTTTTAAACCAGTTTAAAATTTTAAGAAATATTACAAATTAATTAAAAAATATTTTCTTAACTATTAAATAAAAAAATACTAGAATAAGTAACTAATGAATTGTCTCACGGAAAATGCTGGGGATCCTGCTGGAGATTACTGCTCCCTTTTTTTTTGAGTTTTTTTTTTCTTAATAATTAAGAAATTATTATTTAATAATATTTTAATTTTTTTAATTTTTAAAAATATTTAAAAATGTATAAAAATGATATAAAAATTAAAATCATAAAACGAAAAAAAAAAAATTGCCCAGCGGGAACCCCAGCGGTAGGCGTAGCAGTTCCCTTATCTCACCGGAATGGCATTTTCCTTTTACGTAGAGTTTTACGTCAGAGTACTGTTGAAGTACTGTTTAAGTACTGTTGAACGTCAGAGTCGTGATTTGATTTATGAGACAGTATATATATGTAGTACCGTTTCCAGACACCGGCCAATCAATGCGAGGCAAATGATAAGGGAAAATTTGATTTATGGAACAGTGCATATACGTAGTACCGTTTTGAGACATCAATGCGAGGCAAATGATGAGGGAAGAGGTCATGCTTCCGCTGGGAGCTCCCGCGCGAATTGTTTTTTTTTTTTTTTTTTTTTTTTTTTTAAATTATTTATAGTTTTATTTTTTACTTCGTAATTAATTAAATATTTTTTAATAATATTATAAATTTTTTTAAAAAATATATTTAAAAATGTTAAAAAAAATCATATAAAAAAAAGTTAAAAAAATTAAAAAGATATAGAATCCATTAGCAAGCTGCTAACAGAAATTCCCAACGGTGGGTTTATGATAAGGATGGATGCATCAGTTTCCATTTCCAACATTTCAAACCCGTACTCTTTATTGTTTTTTTCCTTATCAAGTCGATTTATCCATTTTTGATATCAGGTTAATCCGAATAGGATCGTGCAAAAGTAATTTTGGCCGACATTTTCTAATTCCATAGCGTCTGAATTTCAACATGACCACTAACTTATTTATATTCAGAAATCAAAACTCAGTTAATCCCTAGGTCATGTTAAGGGTGTGCATTTGAACTGGATTATTTTTATTTTTATTTCCAGTCTGATCTGGAAATCCGGATCTGGGTGAATCCGGGCGGCGGTTGAGGAAAACCCAGATCCGAAGATCTAGAAAAGCAGAGGCTGCACGATGAGCTTAGAAGTCTCGTTGATGAATATGAAGAGATGGCAAGGAGGATCCTCCACTGTGGAGTAGTTGCTGAACCAGATGGACCTTCCTTACAGTAATGAAGTGATGGCGATACCACTTCCGCCTAAATTTAAGGTCCCCCCAATTGACATGTATGACAGGTGTAGGGATTCCGTAGACCACTTGGAAAACTTTAAAGCACATGATTCTCCACGATTTTCCAGTCGAAGTGGCCTGCCACGCCTTCCTTCTAACCTTGAAAGGGATAGCATGAGGTTGGTTTGGAACCTTGCTCCCATGAACCATTAACAGTTTTGAAGAGCTAGCCAAGCAATTTTTGACTCAATTCATGGTGAGTAGCATCGTCGATGCCCTGTGGCTTACCTTCTAACCATTAAGCAAAATGAAGGGGAAAGTTTAAAATCATATTTTACCAGATTTAACAAAGAAAGGTTGACCACCAATGACCAGGACAAGAAGATCACCGCCACCTTGTTATGAGACATATGGCCCCGAAGCCCGTTCAAGACTGAGCTGGCCAAGAAAACTCCCTCTACCCTAGGGGAGTTCATGGATAAGGCTAATGACTACGTCAATGCAGGAGGCACATTATAAACTTTGCTAGAAGCAAGAAAGCAAGAAACAAGGTACGACTCGAAAGGTTCAGACAGGGATAGGAAGACAAGTTCGAACTAGGGAAGTGAGGGGTGTGAAAGATACCCCACCCAGCGGGATCAAGGGCCCTGGCTCATCCACAATAACCTAAATGTACAAGAGAAGCCAAGAGCAAAAAGGAAGGATGCACATCCAGCCTCTAGGGGTTAGCGCTATTGCAAATACTGCCAGCCCGATACGCATTGGACAAAAGACTGCTCTATGATGAAGAAAAGAGTGGCAAATTTTGCGAGAAGCAGGGAGATTGAGCGGATGCTGGCAGATCGTGTAAAGACAAGAAGAGAGGAAGGGTGTGGACATGAACCCAGGAGGAGCAGGAGACCGAAAGGGTGGCACCAGGATAGAGAGCAGAGACAAGACACCCCTCGTCCAACATGAAGGCAGGAGCAAGCCCCTTTGGGAGAAATCCGAACTATAGTAGGGAGATGTGCCAGCGGGGGTACAACAACATCGAGGAGGAAGGCCCACACCCGTTAGGCCAAATACCATGAAGTCTTCTTAGCAGATAGGCCTGCCAAATATCCCAGACTCGAGGTATCTCCCATTATCTCCTTTGGAGAAAAAGACTGTGAGGGTATACTATACTCCCACAATGACGCCTTGGTAGTAACGCTACTAATCTCCAATTACACAACCAGGCGGATTTTGGTTAACAATGGAAGCTCCGCCGACATTTTATTCTAGGAGGCTTTCACCAAAATGGGCATCAGCCCAGATAAACTGTGACCATTGCACACCCCCCCCCCTTGCAAGGATTTTCCAGTGAAACTGTCCAACCCATAGACGCCATTACACTATCAGTCAAAATGGGCCAAGGAGACAATAAGGCCATGACAATGACAGATTTCTTGATCGTGAAAGCCCACCCGTCATACAAAGCCATACTAGGGCACCTGACCCAGAATAATTTGAAAATTGTCACCTCCCCTTACCACTTGAAGATGAAATTCCTAAGAGAAGTAGGCGTAGGAGAAGTAAGAGAGAACAAATCTTGGCCAGAGAATGTTATGTACAAGAACTCAGGGCGGTGGTGCCTTCGGTTCTAGTGGTTGAGGACCCAAGCACTAAACCACCACCACCTCCCTTAGTTTTCACGGATCAGGATATCGAGGCCAGAGACGAAACCAATCTGAAGCAAGCAGAGGCTAATGAACCTCTAGAGCTAGTGACGCTCCACCCAGACCATCCAAAAACCACGACCCGTGTGTGGACAAAACTCTAACCAAAATACCGGGAGGCACTGAAGCAACTATTAATCGAACACAAAGATGTGTTCACATGGAGCCACGAAAAGATGCCATGCATTGATAATGAAGTCGTAGAGCACATGTTGTGTGTCAATTTGGAAGTAAAAAGAGTGCGACAAAAAAGAAGAACTTTCAATACGGAGAAATGCGCTGCCATAGCTAAGGAGATTAATCGCCTTTTAGCAACAGGGTTTATCAAGGAGGCCTATTACCCAGAATGGCTATCCAATGTCATACTGGTCAAGAAAGCAAATGGCAAATAGCAAATATGTATCGATTTTATGGATTTGAACAAAGCTTTCCCAAAGGACAGCTTTCCACTACCAAGGATAGACGTTATCACGGACGCCATAGCGAGGCACCAAGTGCTGAGCTTCATGGACACCTATTTGGGCTAGGACCAGATACGTATGGATCTTGCAGATGAAGAGAAAACGGCCTTCATCACGGATAATGGCCTCTATTGCTATCACGTGATGCTGTTTGGTTTAAAGAATGCAAGAGCTACCTACCAAAGACTAGTCAATCGGATGTTTAAACAGTAGATTGGAAAAACAATGGAGGTGTATGTTGACGACCTGTTGGTAAAAAGCAAGGAACCTACTCAGCATCTAGCTAACTTACGGGAATCTTTTGAAATTCTCTCGAAGTATAAGATGATGTTGAATCCAGCAAAATGTGCCTTCGGAGTAGACTCGGGAAGGTTCTTAGGATTTATAGTCTCGAAAAGGGGGATCGAGGCTAACCCAAAAAAGATCAACACCATACTAATCATGAAGACACCACAGAGCATCAATGACACCCAATGGCTGGTAGGAAGGATAGCAGCTTTAAACTAATTCATTTCAAAATCCATATACAAGTGCCTTCCTTTCTTCAAAGTCTTAAGAAAGGTCCACATGGAATGAAAAGAATGCAGCAAAGCTTTTGAAGAGTTGAAACGATGCCTTTCCAACCAGACATTGTTAAAACAACCTAGCATCAGGGAAGTCCTATACGTGTACTTAGCAGTGTCCCTCCATACGCTGTCTCGGCAGAACTTGTAAAGGATGATGACCCACCCAAGCACTGATGTACTATGCAAGCCGCTCACTTAAGGGCGCTGAGGTTAGATATCCAAGAAAAGAGATGCTGGCATTTGCTTTGGTGATAAGCATACTAAGGTTATGACCATATTTCCAAGCTCATCCAGTTAAGGTAGTAACTGAGCACCTGCTTGAGAAAATACTATGGAAACCAGACTTTGCGGGTAGAAAATACTAACGAAACTAGACTTTGCGTGTAGAATGGTTACGTGGTCTATTGAACTCATTGAATACAACATTGAATATGTGCCAAAGAGTGTAGTTAAGGGGCAAGCCTTGGCAGATTTCATTGCTGAGTTCACAGGATTCCTAGAAGAGATTCAGGATATGCCACATCAATGACCATGGCAGGTATTTGTTGACGGGTCAACTTGTCGAGTAGGAGTAGGGATAGGGATTTACATTATTGAGGAAGTAAGAAAGGAACATTATTATATGGCAACACTCACGTTCAAAGACACTAATAACGAAGCAGAATACGAAGCCTTAATTGCTGGAATTTCAATCGCCAAGGCGTTGCGCGCGAAACGAGTTAAGGGAAGAGCAGATTCTCAGATAGTGGTAAACCAAGTCAATGGAGCTTACGCCACAAAAGGGGAAAATTTGAAGCTTTATTTAAGCCAAATGTGGGAGATCTACGACTAGCTCACTTACTTCAACCTAGAACAAGTACTAAAAGAGAATAACGTCGTGGCAGATAGATTAAAAAAGGTCGCCTCCTCAAAAGAAGAAGTCAGCCTCCCTTGGGAGGCACACAGAAGGGTGATAGAAGTCCCGACAATTGGGACTCCTATATTTCACTTGGGGTCAACAACACCAGAATGGGTAAAAGAAATCTTTGAGTACGTAGACTTAAGCAAGCTCCCTGATGGCAAAGAGGCAACAAGGAGGGTCAAAAGGAATGCGGCACGATTCGTTAGAGTAGATGGCACCCTCTACAAGAGATTTTTTGTAGCCCCTTTGTTGAGGTGCATTTCACCAGAAGAAGCACAGTATGTCTTGGTTGAAATACATGAAAGCGTCTGCAAAAATCATTCAGGAGGAAAGTAACTTGCAAGAAAAGCGCTACGAGTAGACTACTACTGGCCCAACGCCCTCAGAGACACCAAACAGTTTGCAAAAAAATGTGTCAAGTTCCAAGTCTACACCCTAGTCCCACATTGCCCACCAAAAAAGCTATTCTCCATCACGGCCCCGTGGCCATTTGCACAATGGGGGATAGACTTAGTTGGACCCCTTACACCGGGGAAAGGAGGCATGAAACTTATTGTAGTCACCGTGGATTATTTCCCAAAGTGGATAAAGGCGGAGCCACTGGCGACCATATCAGCAACGACCGTTACCAAGTTTCTGTGGAAAATTATCATTTGCAGGTTTGGTATCCCTCGTAGCGTAATATCAAATAATGAAAGGCAGTTTGATTCGAAACACTACAGAGGATGATGCAAGAAACGGGGAATTCAAGCAAAATACTCATCACCTAGTCATCCGCAAGCCAATGGCCAGGCGAAGTTAACCAATAAGTCCTTACTGGGCATCCCAAAGAAGAAACTAGCAGATAGAAGGGGAGAATGAGAGGCAGAACTTCCAGGGGTACTATGGGCTTACAGGACAACGGTGAAGATGCTGACTAGGGAAACACCATTCACTCTAGCGTTTGGTAGTGAAGCGGTCGCGCCAGTGGAAATAGGCATGCCTACACACCGAGTACTCCATTTTTAATCAAAAGGAGAATGAAGAAGTGCTGGAAGAGCACCTCAACCTTTTGGAGGAGAAGAGAGAAAAAGCCGAAGTCCAAAACATCCTATATAAAAGGAAAACAAAGCGATACTTCAACAAGTGGCTTAAGCCTAGATCTTTTAAGATTAGCGACCTTGTTCTCAGAAAAGCAGGAGTGACAACGCAGGATGAGGGAAAGCTTGGGCCATGCTGGGAAGGGCCGTATGTAGTCACAGCCAACCACAAGCCAGGTTCATACGGCCTCAAAGACATCAATGGGAAGGAACTTCAGCATCCCTGGAAAGTCGAGCATCTAAAGAAGTTTTTTCCTTAAAAAGTCTTAACTTATGTTCTCAAAATTTATTATGCTATTTGTTTTCTTTCCCAAGTTTTCATTAATTTTATAAATAAGATGTCCAACTTACGTGCTCATATCATACTTGTACTTAGACACTAGTGTCGAGTCGAAGACTCGGGGTGCAAGCAAAGAGACGTGGAGGTTAGAAAGACCCCACAACTCCCCTATACTTAGACACCAGTGTTGAGTCGAAGACTCCCCCATACTTAGACACAAGTGTCGAATCGAAGACTTGAGATGCAAGAAAATGGGCATGGAGGTCACAAAGACCCCACGACTCCCCCATACTTAGCCATCAGTGTCGAGTCGAGGACTTGCGGTGCAAGTAAACCAGTGTGGAGGTCAAAAAGACCCCACGACTCCCCCATACTTAGCCACCAGTATCAAGTTGAAGACTTGCGATGCAAACGGGCATGGAGATCAAAAAGACCCCATGATTCACACACTCGACCATCAGACCAGAAGCAAGACCTGACAGCCCACGTATAAGAAAGGCATTAGAACATCAGCAAATGTCATAGCAAAATCAAAAAGAACATCAAACATCGACAAATTTCATAGAAAAATCAAAAAGGACAGAAAACATCAACAAATGTCATAACAAAATCAAAAGAACAGCGAGCTATTTGAGCATCAGCAAAGGTCATTGCACGGAGCCTTACAAATAAATGTGATTCCAAACGATTTACATGTCCAAAGTATAAAGAAAAACTCGAAAACCTAAGAAGGGGGAGTTCAAGAAGGTGCATGAGACGACAAAGATGGCAGTAGTGGTAAGCTTGAACTCATCCAGTTTCAGGTGCATAAGATTAGTGCGAGGGTGTACTAACATATAGGTTTTTAAATGAACCAAGCCAGCGCCATACCCGTACCCAAAGGCTCGATCCCGGACACCAATAGTAGAAACTAGATGAGGTTGCAAGCGAACTACTGCACCCCTTGAAGTGGCTAGCTTAGCCTCCAATTCATCAAGCCGTGTCTTGTGCTCCCTCACTTTCTTATCCAAATTTAGCAAGGTTTGGTTTTGCCTATCCTGCTGGTTTTCGAGAGCCTCATGATCCCATTTATAAGTGTCGAACACCTCTCGAAGCACCTCATAAGATCCTTTACTGTCAGACAATTGAAGCTTGAGTTCCCTTTGGGCAGCTTCATGTGACACTTTGGCTAGCGAGAATTTTATAGAAAGTTGTGTATAACGCGCTTTAGCGGCCTGCAACGCCTGAGCATGTTCTAAGCAACGTCGCTCAAATGCTGCCAACTTCTCTTAAGAAGAATCCAACTCCTGCGTAGCATTGCTCAGTTGGGCGCGAGCTGAGTCGTGCTCAGATTCTGCATAACGCAAGGCAAATCCTTGCTTAACATTTCAGACTGTTCATCCAAGTTCTTACCCGAGAACCCGGGTACACCCGGACCAAAACCCAGGTAACCGAGCCGGGTTAAGCTGGGTCAGACCCGATCTGGAACCCATCTAAATCTAGGTTTTCCAAAACCCAAGTTCCAAATTGAACCTTTTTTTTTTTTTTTGCCTAAACCTATGTCAGATTGTAGCCACTCTGATTATGTGATTATGAATTTAACTTGATTACGTTTTGTCATTTTTACAACAATTGTCAAAATCCAAACCAACCATAGAAATGATGTAATGCTACAAAAGTTACAAGCAACCACTTGATTAACAAACAAAATGACAAAACAAATCTAGAAAAACACATCCAGAATACAACTAGCCAAAAGTAATGCTTAAAATATGCTTGAAACCAGTGAAGAGGACCACATGAGCAACAGCATATGATAACCCATCAGATTGCAAAACAAGAATCAAAGTAACAGTCACATTTCTGCAATTAAACCATTGCAAAATTAGATATAGAAAGGTTCTCTCTAACTTTGATCTTCAATTACCCATAGCCAACACATATACCAACCAAGTTGATGGGACCTTGATAGATTCATAAGTTGATTCATCACTCATGTTCCAAGAAAATAAGCTTCGTTGGCTGCCATAGAAAATGGGACTAGTGGAGAATTAGAAGGAGAGTGGAGAAGCTATGATGACCTGTAAAATGAGATAATTCATTTTAAAAAATTCATTGACTTATAGCAAAGTATTATTCAATGGCATTAGTAAGTACATACAGGAATCAGAATCCCATACAGCAATCTAAAATTTTTTTGTACTTAAACTTGATATAGAAATTGCAGCGAAATGAAGCTGAATAGACTTATAAAATAAAGCAAGAACTATGTGCAGGTTTTATCAAACCCTTATCAATCCTCCAATCATGATATAAGAGACAGCACAGGAAAAGATCCTACTTTTGTCATTAGATTGTATAATATTATCTAAAACATAGTCTGAAACCTTTTGAAATGAACTAATCTAATTGAGTTCTTCTCCAAGTGTCCGGTATCACCTTTAAAAGTTGATGTAGACATTGCAATATTATTGCTATTTCACCTGCACAATATCTAATCAAAATTTCATTCTCTTGTTTTCTTTTTTCTATTTGTAATTAACTACACTTGAGAACTTCAATAAATTAAAAACAAAAAAGGATGTAAGCATGTTTTGCTTTGGTAAGTATGCATTTGAGCAAACAGAACAAATAGTAGCACAGTTTCTAAACATCCCTTCAACTACATTCACCATTATACTTTGCATAAATTAATAGATAAACAGAACAAAGAAAAGTTTCACTTGCATAGAAACCTATTCCATTTATCCTACCAAGAAACAAGGGGAATACTCAATCACTCAGATATTTTGAACTCACAATAAGAAGCTTTAAAATGCAAGTTCAGCTGAGAATTACTAGAATTTCAGAAGCTTCACAAGTAATGCACACAAAAGTAATGCTCTTACTCTAGTTTTTTTCAACATGATTGGGAAGGCTGACTCACAACAACCTCGGTTGAAGATAAAACTAGATAATCATCTAAAAAATATTAAAAAAATAGAGTTAGATATATAATAAACTAAGTTAGATAGATATTAAAAAACTATTTCAAGTTTCAAACTTACCTTCAAGCTCCATCAACTCTATGTATTCTTCCAACTCCCAGATGTCGACAGGTTTGATCCTTAACCAATTTTGGGTGCAAATTAGAGTTTCGACAGTCACTAGAGGCAATGAACTCCTAAAAGGATCTAAGATGCGTCCTCCAGTACTAAATGAGGTCTCTGAGGCAACAGTGGAAATGGGGGTGTTAACACATCACGTGCTACCTCAGCAAGAACAGGATAATTGGAGGCATTAACTCTCCACCAATCCAAGATATCAAAACTGAGTGATTTTGGTGCACATCCCTCCGACAATTACCTATCTAGTTCTGATCTAAACTCCATAAACCCTTGCTCCTCAAGGTATTTGTTTAACTTGATATCAAATTTAGTCGAGCTACTAAAAAAAATAGAAGTAGTGCTTGGCCTCCCTTGAGCCACATTAGAACTCAGCCCACTAGCCACACAAAATTTGTTATACTACTCAATCAAGCGACTTAACAAGAGTTTAACCTTGGCCTCTATCTTATCTCCCAACTCATCCCCTTTATATCGTCGCAACCAAAACCTCATTGACAACATTTTGTATCGTGTATCAAGCACAAAAGTAACATATATCATCAAGTTGAACCTATCTGTGCTACCCCCAATACTTTTCAAACTTATTTTTCATATTCCTACCCATGGTCCTAGTGATGCTATCATTACTCATGCTACCCATGGTTCGATTGTGCATTGTTTCTGAAAATATACATTAGCTATCACATACAAAGAACCAGAAATGTTCAATATAACATCATAAAATATTTTCAGTAACTCTACAAAAATCTGTGGTTTTTTCTAATCATCACTAGTGGGGTTCATGAATTCATTATCCACATACATATAATAGCGTTCAAAGGCTAGTTTGTGTTTTATAGCGGTGCTCAAAATCAAATATGTGAAGTTCCATGTAATGGAAACATCCAAGAAAAACATCCTCTCACTAATATTTTCCTTTGTTGCACAAGCCTTGAACTTGGAAAACCTTGACGGTGAAGACTTCACATATTTGATGGCTTCTGTAATCATTGTTATTCTCATAAACCTCTCTCAAAACGTCATTAACAATCAAATTTAATATCTGGGCAACACACCACATGTAAAGGAACTCACCACCTAATATGGTACAATCACTATCCTTTATTCTCCTCCTCATGTAATCAACAGCAACATCATTAGAAGAAGTGTTATCAACTGTGATGGCCAAAATCTTATTAATCTTCGAATCATGCAACTCTAATTCGAACACCTTCCCAATTGTTTTGCTCTTATGATTGGGAATTTGGCAAAATTTTATTATTTTACCATGCAATCAATAAAATGTGCAGTAATGCACATGTAGTTCATGTTTTGCACCGATGTCCAGGTATTAGTGGTTAGACAAATTCTTTGACCATGTAATAATTTCTTTAGTTGTATCTTCTCTTCATTATACAACTTAATACAATCCTTTTTTAGAGTGAGTCGGGATTGCAAAGTAAATCGAGACTTTAAATCAGCCACATACTCAATAAGCCCTAAGTGCTCCACTAGCCTAAAAAACAATTCACATATAATAAAAAACTTAGCGGTTGACATCATAAGTTTTTTAGCGTCATACTTTACTAGACCTTATGGGTTACATACTCTCCCCTCCGCATCTCTCTTACCACTAGAGGATTTACTTTTTTTAGCTCTTTTAATTCTAATAGGAGAATTTTTACATACATTATAAAGGTGGTGATTCATAGAAGAAGTGTCATTCTTGTAGTGACAACTATACTTCTTACCACAATGATTGTAGCACTTTCGTAAAGTGTTCCCAAACCACTGATTGGTTACTAGGTGTTTTCTTGGATTTTTTGGGTAAAGGTGTGATGAAATGGGTAGGCTGTTGTGTATATGTGGATGAATGGGTTGGAAAACTCTCATGCTCCTCCACATTCACTGGAAGAGAAAATGAGTCATCACCAACCCCTTAACTTGTACCAATATTATAACTCACAGAATCTTCTTCCATCTGTTATTGAATAACAAAACATAGTAGAATAAAAAATCAAATAGAGCAAACAAATAACTGAACATACATATAAACAAAGCTGATCATTCAAATCAAATGAAATAAAATATTAAAAGTAAAATACATAAAAAGAGCGAGACTTTCATGCTTTAAGTCTAAATTGGTTTCATTTAATCTTCTATTTTATTGTAATATTTTTATTTTATCATCATGTATTTCACCAATATATATTACATTAACTTCGACAATAATAACAATGACAAAGAAATTATAAAAGCAAGGAAAAGAATATAACATGACAAGACAAGATTTGTAAAAAAATTTAAACACTACAACAGATTGCATTTTTCCCGGCGATGATAAATCGCTGGGAAAAGCATGAAAATCCCCGCCATACATATATCCCGGCGATTACTATGTCGCCGGAGGTTCTCCGGTACTATTTAGCCAGTTCCTACATACTACGGCGGAAACAAAAAATCGCCGCCAAAAATGGATCCTATCGCAACGATTTCTAAATCGCCACCAAATAAATTTCAAAACAGAATCTCACTTGACAGCGACAATTTACTTGCTGCTATTTTCTATACCAGCGATTTCTTAATCGCTGGTATATGATATGGCAGCGGTATTTTTAACGCTGGGAAAAGTTTTTTCGAGCTCAAATTTCTTTCCCAGCGATTACAAAATCGCTGGTATATGATATGGCAGAGCTATTTTTAACGCTGGGAAAGTGTTTTTCTTCTTGAAATTTCTTTCCTAGCGATTAAAAAATCGCTGGCATATGGTATGGTAGCGGTATTTTTAACGTTGGGAAAAGTCCTTTTCTTTTGAAATTTCTTTCCCAACGATTTTTTTGGTTTTAAAATACTATTATGTTTTTGGTTTTACAGTACTATTTCCCGCGCAATAAAAACTTTTTGCGGCGACTGAAATTCGCCGCAAATAGTATTTTTAAAAAAAAAATTTATTAAATCAACCTATATGGCTGTCATAGCCTAAAACATACAACATCCTTATCATAAAATGTACAAAAATATACTATAAAAGGCTAAACAACTTTATAGTCAAATGTACACAACTTTTGTGATTAAGAGAAAATAAAGGGTTAAACAAAACATGTAAATTATGCACACAATCTTCTGAAACTATAAAAACCTAAAACAAAAATCATCATCATTGTACATCATAGATATTGCTCTAAAACATACAACATCCTTATCATAAAATGTACAAAAATATACTATAAAAGGCTAAACAACTTTATAGTCAAATGTACACAACTTTTGTGATTAAGAGAAAATAAAGGGTTAAACAAAACATGTAAATTATGCACACAATCTTCTGAAACTATAAAAACCTAAAACAAAAATCATCATCATTGTACATCATAGATATTGCTCTAAAATCAGCATTATGTAATCCCAATTCATAGAGATAAAATCCATATGCTTAAAGATAGTAACCCAATCCTTTGAAGGGGTATTTGATGAACCAGGGCACATGTAGCTTCTTTTTCTTTTTCTTTGGACAATATCTGTAGCTTCCAGATATTTGAAGACATTCCTGCACTTTGCATCTTTCTCTCCAAGGCAGCCACGTCATCATCATTGTCACCAAGCTTACCAATTAGGGAAGATCACCATCTGCCAATATAGTGCTTGACAAGAAGGAGAGCTAGTACCTGAAGACAACACTTTTCATCATCTTCTCTTCAGATACCCTTACCCAGTAAAACAAAATGATTTGGAAATAAAAACAAAACAAAACAAATCCCATTATACACAAACTTATTTCTAGCCCTTTTCATAGCATATTAATAAAACCTGTAATTTCACCTGATCAATTGTTATAGAACTTTGTTTTTTAATACTTTACTCCGTTGGTTGATTGTAACTGATTTTAACGGTATGAACTTTCATAAATTTTTTGTATCACTAGATTATCACTAAATGCATGAACTTTCATAAATTTTTTGTTTCCCTTGTATATGTCCTGGGTACTTGGGCTCTTGCCTACTCTAAGTATTAATACATGAACTTTAGAGAAGCCTTCTTGTGAGGAATTGTACAACTGTAGTTAGAAAAAGAGTTTAAGGATTCTCATGCTTCAAGTATAGAGTTATTATATATTCTAAAATCTTTCAGACACAATTGTCTAGCAGTAGTGTAATATATATAAAATTCCAGACTTGATTTATAAAGTTGGAATCCAGCACATAATATAAAAGAGCATTCATTAAAGGATAAAGTGAAATTTAAAAGAAAAAAAAGGATAGATAAACATACTGAGTGATGAGAATGATCTCTCTCATTGAAGTATGGCAAAGCAGCCATGCCCGAATAATCAGGATGAATTCCACAATAAAACTAGCATCCATGAGAAGTGACAAAAAGGATATAAAATAAGACAACATATGGAAGAAAAAGAGTACCTTTCACAGCGATATTATTCGTTCTGTAGCTCCACACCAGCACAGATAAGAAATTGGACAATTATATATAACTGGCAAGCTAAAAACTTTTAAACAGAAAAACTAAAGAAACGTGATTTAAGGAGGTACACACACATGACAACATTCAACAACAAAACAAATCTGCATGCATTTGATCTTTTCTAGATCAACACATATGGTGAGAATAATTAAAAAGAAGAGCTTGTGAAAACATGTAGCCTGTTATTGTGTGCATGTCTGTGTACATATAAATATATTCATATATATATATATATATATATATATATATATGTATTCGGTGTTTTTCAAATCTTTCATGACTGTCAACAGGGCATGTAATTAAAGACTAAAAACATGTTTTCTTTACCTGAAAATTTAAGGCTTTGTGAAAAAGGAGAGGCAAAATAACAATCTTCTCCCTCACCTAAAGGAAAGCATTTCCCATATCACACCCTCATTCCCTTCACTTTCTTCAATACAACACCAAAACAGAAGTAAGCTTCTCAAGACTTCTACCACACTAAATAGAATATTGACTAGAGGAGAGAAACAGTTCTGACATGATTTTAGCAGAGAAATACTTTATCTATATATATAAGTTATTATAAAAGTAAAAAAGCCTTTACAAACTAGCTTTACACAGCGATTTTTTGAACATATATAGCCTCCAAAACGAGCTAGATAACTCATATACTTGTTATATAAAAGTGTTTTTTTCGTCATTGTCTTAGGTTTTTGGTGAGGGAAAATTAATAACAAAAGCTGAGATAGATCAAATAATTTATGTTACACATCTAGTCATGTTTAGTTTGGATTTCAAATTTTTCCATTATATATATATACCATCATTAGAAATTAAGAGAGTGATATATGATCTCATAATTGTGTTTAACTAATCACATTAATCTAACACGTTCAATAGTTTAAGGATGCACTAAACAGATTGAGCCACTAATTTTAAAACTCAAATTATGATAATTTGAATTTTAAAAATTGAGAAATTAAAAACTGCCGCCTAAATAAGTAATTGCATGATCGAACGAAGTACCCTGATTTCAGAGCAACACGGGTCTCATTGAGAGTGAAGGGTTGGATGAGTACTTATATATGGTCCGTCCCATCATAGCTTAATTCCACTTTGATCTAAAACTAGTTTAGGTTTGGTCAATCAAACAATCAAGAGTTAGATGACCCACTTTCAATCTGAGTTACAATATTTGGTGAATCAAATTTGTAACTCAGGATCTAAGACTGTCTTTGCCAGCATGGAAGCTGAATCAAGAAGCTGGAATTTTGTCTTCATGCATGAGCTGGTGGGGGTTATATAGGAGACTAGAGAGGAAAGTAGAGGGGTTAAAACATTCTGGAATTATATTGTTGAAATAGTGAGCGATATCATTTTTGAAGACACATGTGGAGTCTTAGCAGCAGGCAGTAAAATATGTTCATCTTTCTTTATAATAATTCAGTATTAATGGGATATAATACTGCTCTTGTAAACTCATGTATTACACAGTGTTAAGCTTATTGCCTACAGTCATATTATAAAATATATCTAACTTTTATTATTTAGGCAGTTACCTAAAAATTGACATCTTCATCTGCCTATAATAACATAATACCATATTCCTCCATATGTGTCTACATGTTGTCATGCTAATTAACAACATGTGACCAAGTCAGCGATTCTCAACTAATAGTGGGTTTTGCTAGGAAATTGCATTCTTATCAAAACTGAATAAATAATTATTAAGCTTAAAAAGACAGCTTTAGGAATAAATAAACATTACCATGAGCTTTGTTTGAAAATCCCACCTAGTTTCAAGCAACCAAGCATACTCAAATGGAATTTAACAAGCATGATGATTTTTGGAAAGAACAAAAGGAACTCTTGGTATATACAATTTTTTGTTTAAAGCCTGCATTTACACATTGGAGATATACTTCCACTTTTTCCCTAATCAATTATTTCCCAGAATGTAGCACACAAACTAACCCCAAATGCACATTGTTAGATGAATGGTAATATCATGCATCGCTGGCATATATCGATCAGTGAAACTGCATATATATTTGAGGTTATATATGCAGAAATTGCCAACTACCAAGAATGATATTCAGCCCCAATGAATCGATAATATGCACCCAATCGACAGATCACAAAAAAATAAAAATAAATATAAATAAACTACAAAAAGTTTATTCAGAAATAATTTGTGCATGTCATCCAACAATCCAACTAGACAAACAAATGGCGCTATGTTCATGCTCAACATATGGAGAAAATAACAAGTTCCAAACAGAGTTCACAAGTTCAGAAAAATACCTTGGACACGCTGAGCAGCACCCGAGCAGTAGATTTTGGCCAACCGAGGGCTCCGAATGGACTGGCAAGCCTCAAAGACAAGATGTTGGGGACACCAATTTTAGGGGGATTTCTGGTAGCCCTAATGCACAACAGAGGGCGATTTTGGTACAAATCGCCGTGTGTACATATGCATTTCAACAGAAGGGGGATTTAATTTTTGGTAGCCGAAGTATTGGGTTTATTTCGTGGAAGATTTGAAGGGGGTTCACAGCAAAACTAATGGGTAAGCCGATCGATGGAGGCAAAGCTTGGAGACCAGAGATGGAACTTGGGAGCGTTTTGGAAATGGGGAGAAAGGAACTACCACGTATGGATTCGCCGAAACCGATTTTAGTTGCAGGTGATGGAAAATCGCTGACAAACACACACGGAGAGCAGAGAGGGTACAGTACTGCATAAGTCGCGGGGAGGGAAATAAAATCTTCAAGTTTGGTGCCAGACAATATTTATTACATTTAGCAGCGAAAATTTTCGCCGCTAGAAGCATTAATTTCACTGCCATACAGGCAGTGACCCTTCTCGCTAGCTTTCCAATTATTTTCTCCAGCGAGTAAGCAATCGCCATTATAAGTAATATATGCCAGCGATTTATATACCAGCGATTTTTTAATCGCTGGTAAAAGCCCATATTCTTGTAGTGAAAGACGTGGAGGGTGTCTCCTCTAGAACCTCTGCACAAGTTTAAAAATGAATATTTTCTGCTTAAAATACTATCGACTGATGGTCTAGATATGATAAAGTTGAAGATCAAGAACAACACTTTTCTCAACACGAGTTGAAAATAATAGGAAAGATGATTTACATAAGCCTTATTGCTTGGTTCAATCAAGCAAAAACCTTATCACTCAATACAAACCTTATCACTTGGTTCAATAAAGCAAAATAAAAAATAAAAAAATCATCTCATTCAATAACACTGCAGTTCACACCAAGGATTTACATTGGCTATGCAGAAACCCAAAGATTTACATATATACAAACTTTGACCATAAATATGGGAAAAAAAAAGGCAATATATAAGGAGAAAAAACCCTGAATAAAGTAATTTATAGTTAAATAAAAAACTAAAAAACAACTATCTACAGAATACTATTTTTGTTAAGAATTTTTCACAAACAGTTGGTAACTTTTCCATTTCTCTACAATTTAACACCCTCAAACAAGTAGAATCTGCAATTTAAAATTTCTCCTAAAGGCAAGCAACAATTACTTTCCTTTAGAGTAGAGAGGGAAAAAAAAGATCGTGGAGAAATTTGTGGAGAATCACATATCCTAGATTCCTAAATCGCCCTCTTCTCTGCTACTTAATTTGTTAACTATATATTACCTAGTAATGATTCCATCTAAATGGGGTTGTGGGAGAGGTTAGATACGGTACTTTCCTTCAACATTTCTCCATGAAATGAAGAAACTGGCTCACGGTTACATATCTACTAAAGTAACGCTTATGAAAATCATAGCTTAATGAATATTCACAAGTTGAAATGTTGAAACAAATCAATCCATACAGTTGTGAAACTAATTACATACACCCAATATGTACGAACATGAAATGATGGGCAGCAAGTGCTAGCTACCAGTAGTGGATATCAAAAGACATAATGAAAAGCAAAACCCAGCAAGAGAGAGAAGGAGAAAAATGACTTCGATCGATGCATAAGGATGAAGACGACAGAGCATAACTTCAAAAGGCAGAGGAAGCTAGGGTTTCGATGTGGGTGTGTGTGTGTGTGTGTGTGTGAGAGAGAGAGAGAGAGAGAGTGAGAAGGACGTCTGCATTTGAGATTGGGTGGTGTATTTGCCATTTGGTAATTGGGATTGCTTTTGGAACTTAATTTTAGGTTGTTTTTGAAAAGCCCGGGTTTAGAAAAGCAAGTTTCGGCCCAAGTCAAACCCAGGCCGAAAACCAGAACTGGGAACCCAATTATCCTGGTTCCTGTCCGGGCCAAGTTTTACCCGGCCCGGATGAATAGTCCTATTAACATTCAGGGGCCCAACGCGAAATAGTTCACCTCAAAGCTCAAACACCTCCTCACAAAGGAGGTCAAGCTCACATTCTATGGATTGAATGTATCCATCAGCTTGGCCAAGGTAACAGTCTAATTCAGCTTTCTTGGCCTGTAAACGCTCGAGGCAGCAGGTGAGTCTGGTCTTCTCAAACAACAAATGAGAGATCTGCTTGGCGTAGAAGGTAAACTTGCACCTTTCCTTCACCTCAAACTCCAGCTCACGATGGTCACTAACAATACAAGCCGCCAAACCGTCAACGCCCTACAAAAACAACCCCAAGTTCAAAAGAATAACAAACCAAAGATAGCGAAGGAAACAGTGCAAACATATGGGGTCATACTGATGTAAGGAAGTCTCGAAGGTACCTTGACATCTCAGTCACGACCTTATCCTGTGGAATAGTGCTCGCAGAAGAGGGGCCCTCCATCCCTTTCACCTTAGTGGAGCTACCCTCGGTATGAGCTCTCCTTAGGGGGTTTAGTTTGAGCACAACAGGCGGTGCCACTGGTTCAACCTCTAGAGAAACTTCTACCTCTGGAGTGGAAGTGGCATAAGCAGAAATAGAAACCTCGAGAGTAGGAGTGGTGTGAGCAAGGATAGTAACCTTAGGAGTAGGAGTGGCATAAGAAGGAATGACAATAAGATCCCCTTGATCCCCACGACTGTCAGCTTCTGCTTCCCTCTCCATCCCTTCATCATTCCTCAACACTTGACAGCCACCTGACGACCCATTACCCTCCCTAGTGGTTGAAGCCTCCAAATCACCTCCAAAAGAAGAAGGGTTAGAGGGAATAGAAACCCAATCATTATCCATTGATAGTGTCACTCCCCCGGAAGCAGTGGAGGGGGGTATCAAGGCTTACAAATTGGGTGATGTCAACAGGCGTCACCTTAAAAGTCGTGGCCCCAACCAAACCCATAGAAAGGGCACTGAAAATATCAAATTTGGTTATGCCATCAGAGGGTGTAGAATCTAGGAGGGATGGAAATTCGAAGGCCTCAGCAGCTTCCAACCCACCAACGGGGGATTCATGATCCAAAGTCGTGGCCAAATCAATAGAGGCTTGACTCATAAGCCTGTCAAGGTCTTGAATACGGGGGAACCAAGTGGCCATGGGGGCATTGTAGGGTTTGGGGCAGTGCCAGCAACAACAGTCTCGTTTAGAACCGTGTAAACAACCGCCCCTTCCCGACCTCAACTAGGTGGCCGGTAGGCATCCCGCCCTCTCTTCACAAATACGTTTCGCAGGGGCCTCGGAAGAAGGCTATGAAGCTTGCCCCCTTTTAGAAGAAGCTTTTTTCACAGGCTTTAATTTCTGTCCCTTTACATGGAAACAGTCGGGCACAATAAGAAATTTATCAATATTTTGCGGCGACAATAACTTGTCAGTCCACAGGGCACTATTTTTGGTTTTGCTATCATTTCCCGCGGTCTAGTTTCGAACTGCATCTAATTCGTGATCGGTAAGGTCAATTAGTATCTTTTTATCATTAGGAATTATTCCCCTATTAGCTTGGACAAGAAAATCAAGGACATTTCTCTTAGAAGTGAGGTATTCTAAACCATCCCCTATAAGAAAGAAAAATTTTTTGTTTCAAGATTTGGCATTGGAGTGGCGGGATTCAAAAGCCGCCAACCGTTGACCATTCGTTTGAATGCAAAAACTACAAATGTTACTTGGTAGGAGAGTCGCGGTGTAGAAGGGAAAAAGCTCATGAGCAGTCAAGTCAAGGTACCTTTCCCCCAAAGGCTCTAACACCATACAAAATACTATGCAAGAGCACAATAGTGCACACCAACCGTGAGGGGAGAGTTGGGCAAGAGAAATTTGGAGGAAATGGAGAACATCAAGTATAGGATGGCAGAATGGAAGCCATAATCCACAGTTCAAGGCACTAGCCATAAGAGCTACACGCCCGAAAAAAACCTCTTCATCAATGGCACTAGTGCCAATGGGAGGGATTACGAGCTCCACCGACCTAGGAACACGACACAGTTCCTTAGCAGAGATGGTCGAACATCGAGAAAGGGATTGTTTGACCCTCAGATGTCTCAGCCTCAAAGGGAAAGGAAACCCTAGGACCATCAAGGAGCGATTAGGAGAAATGCCTTGGTGAGCCATTCGACGAAGCAATGCAAAGAACCACAAAAAAAAAAAAAAAATTCTGAAAGAAAAGCTCGCTGAGGATTTCTCAAATGACAGCAAACCGAGGAAGGAGAGAAGGCAACGAGAAAAGAAAGCAATGATGAGGTTCTGAAGGGATCTGGGGAAGCTAAGAGGTTACTTGAGTACCGATGGTTTACATTCTTGGAAATGAAAAAGAACAGAAGCAGGAACAGTTATGAACATGCGTCATGACCCCATAAAAGGACATTATTCAAAATATGAGGATGCATCCAATTAAAATTTTGAAGAAGCTAGTGAGGTGAATTTTAAATTTACTACCTGTCTGAGGCTAGCGGGGTAAAACAAATTAATTTCCCACGTGTACCACAAAGAAAATTAGCTGGGTAACTGGAATGGATCTTTGATACCTATGGGTCCAATACATCAATAAACCCATTATACTCGTAAGCCCAATAGTCTACGGTGGCCCAGGCGCAAGCATTAACTAGATAACACCGTCGTTATATAAGGAATGGATCACTCCAACTATTAAGGAAAACCGTTGGAGATATACTCATGAAGGATGGTTATCTTTTCATTTGACACCTCTATAAATAGCCTACAGGAGGTAACAAAAACTTCACTTGATTGGCTTCATCTTCTACACACACTTATTTTCATATTATTCTGACTTTGGCATCGGAGTGTCCCCAGCGTAACCAGTGCCACCCATTTTTTTGTGGCAGGTCATCAATGTGGTTGGTGGTGTGAAACACGTCCTCAATAGTGTGTATTCCTAAGTCTTTTGTATATTTATTTGAGTAATGCTGCATATATACAGTCATAAAATGTGCAAGCGCGATGTAATAATATTCAAAGAGAGTGGGATCCACTATTAAAAACTTAGTTTTTTCATATGGGTCTCGAATTTACTCACGTTTTTCAAAAGAATTGCACTGCACTTAGGCACTCCACGATTACAAATATTATTTCTCTTTATTTTATAAGTAGATCTAAGCTTCTGATCTAATTAAGAGTAATATATATATTGTAGCATCACGTACCGTTTCCATCTAGATGGAGGAACCCTAACGATAATAATTAAATGCTTTATATATACTTTATGAGTGCCTCTAGGGTACCGTGGGCGGCACGGGCTTACCCCTAAGCAAAACTCACATTTTTAATTTTTTTCATATTTTTTTAACACTTTTAAATATTTTTAAAAAATATAAAAAAAAATACCAATACACTAATTGGCACTTTCTTAAAAATACCAATACACTAATTGGCACTTTCTTAATTAGTAAGTAAAAGAAAAAATTAAAAAATAAATTAAATACATGAACGGTTAAAATAAGAGGACAAAATAGAGGAACAAAGTAGCATTATTTATACTTTATCATGACCTGCAATTTATTTATTTTTTTCATTTCATTTCATTAGAGTAATTAAAGCATTGATCAAAGAACTTTATTATATCATGTATACATATAAATATATATATATATATAATGGTCACCATTGATAAATCTATTAAATTGGAATACCATGCACATGGAATAATTGATCTCGTTACCACGATTAGATCATCCCTATGTTCGGCCGATAAAGATCATTTAAAGCTTTAAAACACAACAGTAGAATGATTGGCATATTAATGTATTAGTCTTATAATTTTGTTATTGTCCATTTGAATATTGTAGATCGATAGTACTAAAACTCGATAAATATTATAGAACTCAAATTTTATACTTATTTCTCTCCAAATGTAATGATCTTTAAAAACTCCCGGATCGAGAGACGTTGATCATTGAATATCTATTCATCTTTGCGTTATAATTGGTCTTAAAATATGACAAATTAATAGGATTCGTTATGCTTATGATCGATTGATCCATTTGATGACCACCTGATTTGACAAGCTTTAGTGATCAGAAGAAAGACATCATGTAAAACGTGCCAGAAGAATAGCTTTTTGTTAGGCCACGACGTTTTGAGAGGGGTCTTAAGCCAAATCCCAAGTATCTGGGATGAGGTTAGATGTGGAAGATGTTGCATGCATGCAGCGTGGACTGGGTCATTTTCTGTTATATATATTTATTTCCGCATGTACGTGTGTTGTGCTCTCTATTTTACATGTGTTTGTGTTTCAGTTACTAGTTGATAACAGTCTGGTGTTGTCCTTTATTTTCGGCATTATGTACGTAGTTTTGCTATTTAAGCAGCCAACAATTATCAATGAAGGCAGAAAGCAAGTTTATCCAAATTGTGGTACATTCTCACCCGAACAGAATATTTTCCTTAGTATTCGTAATCACTATTAAGCAGGACCTATCATTGGCCTCAAAGCTAGGTTATGGGAACCAATAAGGAACGTATTGAGTAGTTGGAGGCAGGGCTCAGTGCAGTGCAGGAGGGGTTACACAGGATGAAGCTCGGCATGCCTGACAGGCTTTATAATGTGGAAGGAACCCTCAATTGCCTCTCTGATGTCTTGCTCTCAAACCAAGAATCCATGAGCCACACCAATCATCACCGCAAAGGCAACGATGGGGGGTGACAGGTTGTCTCCTCTAAAACTGCAAAGCTTGAGTTTCCTCAATTCTCATAAGATGATCCGACTAAGTGGTTCAATCGAGTAAACCAATTCTTCGAGTTCCAGGGTACTACCAAAGACCAGAAGGTTTCGTTAGCCTCCTACACCTGGAAGGAAAGGCCAACCAGTGGTGGCAATGGATTCGCAGTACATTCCAAGCAGAAGGACGTATTCACTCATGGAAGAATTTTGAAGATGAAATCTAGGCTCGCTTTGGGCCTTCAAAGTGAGAAGATTTTGATGAAACTTTTTCGAGAATTAGGCAAACAGGTTCTCTGCGTGATTACCAACAGGAATTCGAACGCTTGGGCAATCGGGTATGAGGCTGGACTCAAAGGGCTTTGGTGGGGGCATTTATGGGTGGCTTAAGGATGGAAATTTTGGATGGTATTTGAATGTTTAAACCCCAGACATTAAAGGATGCTATCAGCTTAGCGCGAATGAAAGATGACCAACTATCGAGACAAATGAGGTTCATAAGACTTACACCACCGGTGCGAGCTCCCCTAGCTCTTCCCCCAACAAATCAAGTAGCACCAATAGATCCTATCACTCCTATTCGGCGACTGACTTGCGATGAAATGCAGCAGAGGCGAGCTCAAGGCCTATGTTTTAATTGTAATGAACATTTTATTGCAAGACATCAGTGTCAAAGGCCACGGATACTCATGCTGGAAGGACATGATGGTAGCAGCAACATTATCTGTGACGACATCACTGAAGAACAACCAACTAAGGAGAACCATGAAGAGCAGCCTAAACAAGAGATTACTCTGCATGCATTAATAGGATAGACCTCACCCAAGACTATGCGGGTAGCTACCAAGATCGGTTCCCACCATGTCATTGTATTAATCGATAGCAGGTCAACTCACAATTTTATTAGTGAGTGTATGGCCAACCTACTGCGGTTACCGGTGGTGCCGACTAAAGCTTTCACTATTCGGGTAGCCAATGGAGAAAATCTCATATGCCAGGGGCAGTTCGATGAGGTACAAGTGGATCTACAGGGCACTCTTTTTTCCTTAACTCTTTGTTCTCTTCCACTCACAGGATTGGATTTAGTTCTGGGGATCCAATGGCTCAAGCTACTAGGTTCCATGGTTTGCAACTAGTAACAATTAACCATGGAATTTGTTTGGGAGAAACAAACCAGGCATTTGAAAGGGATAGATGGCCAAGATATCCAAGCGGCATCACTCAAGGAGCTGTCTAAAGAAGCTTGCCCAAGCCACGCAATATTTGCATTGTGCCTACATGTCACCAAGAAGGAGCCACACGAAGATATACATCCTAGCATACAAGACATATTTTAGGAGTTCTCTAACTTGTTCAAAAAGCCCTCAAGCTTACCACCTACAAGGGAAGTTAATCACTACATTACCCTTAAGTAAGGAACCGAGCCAATTAATGTTCGACCATACCGGTATGCACATTATCAAAAAGAGGAGATTGAGAAGCAGGTCCAAGATATGCTGAGCTCGAGGCTTGTTCGACCCAGCACTAGCCCTTTCTCATCACCGGTACTGTGAAGAAGAAGGAATCAAACTGGCATTTTTGCACAGATTATCGCGCACTCAATGCCGCAACCATTAAGGACCGATTTCCGATCCCACAGTTGATGACATGTTAGACGAGCTCTACGGTGCTTCTTACTTTACTAGCTAGATTTGAGAGCTGGGTACCATCAGGTACGAGTGAATCCTCCTGATATCCCTGAAACTGCTTTCCGAACTCACAATGGACATTATGAATACTTGGTTATGCCATTTGACCTATGTAATGCACCTTCTACATTCCAAGCCATCATCAACTCTATCTTCCACCCTCATCTTAGAAAATTCATATTAGTTTTTTTTTTATGACATATTGGTTTATAGTCCTACTTGGGACAAGCATTTAGTGCATATAAAGCAAACCTTTGAGATATTAAGGCAGCACCAATTCTTTGTCAAGGCTAGTAATTGCGCCTTTGGGCAACAAGAATTTGAGTACTTGGGGCACATTGTAGCTATGGTGGCATCGCCACATCCTACTAACATTTCAGAATTGACAGGTTATTATCGAAAGTTTGTCCAAAATTATGGCATTTTTGCTCGACCTCTCATCAATCTTCTCAAGAAAGGCCAATTCGGATGGCATGATGAAGTTCAGGCTGCCTTTCTTGCTCTCAAACAAGCCATGACAACCACCCCTGCATTGGCAATGCCAAATTTCAACGACTTCTTCAATATCGAAACTGATGTATCCAATGAAGGAATTGGAGCAGTATTGTCTCAACAAGGCAAACTAGTGGCGTTCATGAGTCAAGCACTCGGAGTGACCAAGAAATCTTGGTCTGCATATGCCAAGGAGATGTTAGCAATCATAAAGGCCATACACTTATGGCGGTCTTATCTTCTAGGCCGAAAATTTTATATCCAAACCAATCAACGTAGCCTCAAGTATTTTTTTGGAGCAATGAATGGCCACACTAGAGCAACAAAAATGGATAGTTAAGCTCTTGGGCTACGACTACGAGATTCATATATCGCCCAAGCTATGAAAATTCTGTAACCGATACCCTCTCATGAAAGCAAGGTAGCCCCATTCTTCAGCATATCTTTATTCCATAGGTCAGTTTATGGGAAGAAATTAAGCAAGCTGCAAAGGAGGACCATTATATCCAGTCGATGGGCCGTGTGGCAATGGACCAACCCAAAGGTCCATATGCATGGCGTTAAGGGCTACTTATATACAGAGGGAAGGTCATCATTCTAGCCGATTCAGCTTTAAGGACTAAACTGCTACATGAAATGCATGACACCAAAGTGGGCGGTCACTCAGGCATTCTACGCACATTCAAAAAATTGGGACAGCAATTTTATTGACCCAGGATGCATAGATCAGTCCAAAAATATGTCAAAGGGTGCAAGGTATGCCAAAAGATAAAGGCCGAAACACTGGCTCTGGCCAGACTCCTTCAACCGCTACCAATCCCATGCTAGGTCTGGGACGACATCACCTTGGACTTTATTGAGGGATTACCGACCTCATAAGACAAAGATACCATCATGGTGGCTGTCAACAGGTTTAGTAAGTCAACTCATTTCCTTACTTTAACCCATCTCTTTATTGCTAAAACTATGGCAAACAAATTTGTGGAATGTATCATCAAGCTCCACGGAATGCCCGAGTCCATTATTAGTGACCAAAACCCAATTTTCATTAGCAAATTCTGGAAAGAATTCTTCAAGATGTTGGGCGCAAAACTGCAGCTCAACTCTGCGTACCAGCCACAAACCAATGGGCAAACGAAAGTCGTCAATCATTGCGTCAACCAGTATCTTCGGTGCTTCATTCACCAATGGCCACGAAAATGGTACTGCTACTTACCTTTGGCTAAATATTGGTATAACACAACATACCATATTTCTACAAGGATGACCCCTTTCCAGGCGCTGTATGGAAGATTGCCACCCTCTATTCCATCGTACAATAAAGGTCTTTCGCTAGTGCATGAAGTTGATCAGTAACTCTTAACCCGAGATAACTTGCTCCAACAACTGAAGACCAACTTAGAAAGATCGGTTAACATAATGAAGTAACTAGCAAATCAAAGGAAGACGGATATTTCGTTCGAAATCAACGAATGGCCTTCAAATGGCCTTCAACTGGGCATACCGCCAGCAAACGGCCTTCAAACGGGTCCACCAAAAATTGGTTAGCTGCTTTTATGGACCCTACCAAATTCTGGAGAAATTCGAACTTGTAGCATACAAGTTACAACTACAAGAGAGGGCACGCATCCACCCAGTGTTTCACGTGTCGCTACTTAAACGATACAAGAACAATGGGGAAAATGCTGAGACGCAATGAGCAGAGTTACCACCATTCACCGATGAAGGGATAGTCGTGTTGGAACCTCAGACTATTCTAGACACCCGCTGGATCAAGCAAGAGGCCCAGATTGTCGAAGAGAGCTTAGTGCAGTGGAAGCATCTTCTAGCCAAGGAGGTAACTTGGGAGCCAACGAAAAAGCTGCTAGACATGTTCTCATATGTGGACCTTGAGGAGAAGTATTCGCTTGATGGGGGGAGTATTGTTAGCCCACGACGTTCGGGAGGGGCCTTAAGCCAAATCCTGAGTATATGGGATGAGGTTAGACGTGGAAGACGTTACATGCATGTAGCGTGGTGCAGCGTGGACTGGGTCATTTTCTGTTATATGTATTTATTTTTGCATGTTTATCCTCGTTAGTAAGTGTGTTGTGCTTTGTTTGTTACGTGTGTTTGTGTTTCGGTTACTAGTTGATAACAGTCTAGTGTTGTCCTTTATTTTCGGCATTATGTACATGGTTTAGCTATTTAAGCAACCAACAATTATCAATGAAGGTAGAAAGCAAGTTTATCCAAATTGTGGTACATTCTCACCCAAAGAGAATATTTTCCTTAGTATTCGTAATCACTATTAAGCGGGACCTATCACTTTTCTTTTCAATTAGGACGACCAATTAATTAAAATATGAGAAGCAAGCTAGATTCTGCATGTGATCAACCTCATGAAGTCATGATCGCTCCTTATGCAAGATTAACAAAATAAAACACATTTTATTATTCGAACAGTTATTAATTCCCTATTCGAACCAAATTTTTGCAGTTCAAATGTTTTTGACTTCTTGAGACGATCTAAATCGTCACAGAAAATCCCATTCAAACGGATATTTAACCGTTCAAACGGTTTTATAAAGTCATCCCTATTTAAATTTCCAATACTTACTTTTACGGACAAAATTTAGTTTGTACCTAAATTATTTCGTCCCTAAAAGTAAAATTTCTTGTAATACATCATTATCTCATCATCTCATTATATGACAATAGATAATTAGAAATTATTTATTATGTTTAACTTGTAAACCTATCATCTAATAGTATATTATGAGATAATGAGATAATGATAGTTAAAAAATAGATGATGAATATATTTTTTTCTATTATATAATATTGTCCTCCAAATCTGCGCGACAGTACAATAAAATATAGAGCATGCATGTCAATCTGACAATCACTTATAAATTAAACAAACCGTATGTCGAGCGAATTAGAAACAACTTGAATACTTATAATAACAACGCCAACACATGCATGCAGTATCCCGGCCAACTCTTTTCGTGTAGGGCCAATTTTTCGTTGGTGTAATAATGTTTAGTAAAATAAATAGAGATAAATCTTAAGTTTAATTTCTTTTGGGATAAATAATTTCTATGTATATATAAATTTTTTTAAAAAAAATAGCTATGTACAAAGAGAAAAATGTTACAGCTATGCACAAAAGTATTTTACAAAAATAAATTCACCGACTAATGTATATATTATATACACACATTAAATCTATTTTATGATAAAAATAAATTTATAATATAACATATCATATCATATCAATTTATGAATTTATTTAGCAACGCATCATGTATATTTAGCTTCAATATAATTTCAAAAATACTCTCGTTATAAATAAAAATTATATAAAATAATCTTAGAAATTGACGTGATTTGATATGATTTGTCAAATTATATAATTATTTTTATTATAAAATATATGTAGCAGATATGAAGAACCTAGATCAGTTCATGGGATTATACAAAACATATATATATTATATGAGTTTGTCCTTTATCATGATGAGATATCTACATGACATTTAGGGCTGCTTTGGATACCCAAATCCAAAATATTTCATTTCATCTCATCTCATATTATATAATCATTACAATTTTTACAAATTCTCACATAAAATATAATAAACAATTTTTTCAAATTTCAAAACAAAGCTAATATTAAAAAGTAATATTATTATAATATTTTATTTAACTTTTAATCAAATATCTCATCTCATCTCATCTAAATTGTATATCCAAACAAAACCTTATCAAAATTTATGTTTCTCTTTAATTATCCTCATAATTTATTCTTTTCGGCCAGCCGGTAGGCCACGATGATCAGGAACAATTAGTGTACGTACGGCCTGCTCTAATTTGATCATAATTTCCTGGTTTAATTATTTTATGGTTAGAACTTCGATCGATCAGTAGCAGATGATGATGATCAATGTCGACCATGATTATCTGATCAACTTGCATTTTAAAGCTAGCTACCTTGGCAAGCAGTAATGGCGGCAATGAATTCGTTTCACAAATGCTAACGTTCAACATCACCAACCACACAAACTTCTAGGTCGTTTCTCAGATGGGGCAACTTTTTTCCTATCATGTATATTAATATCCAACCCGACTGTAAGAAACAACCTGAGATGAATGCAGGGTTGGCAGATGGCCGGCAAAACACTCGATCCTGAACTGAGCCTTCCAGATTTACCTTCGGTCGGGTAATTATTTATAAATTTTACGGTGAATACAGTGAAAAACATTTTCTTTGTTACGGGTGAAAATGATTGGACTATTATCGTGTAGTCTAAATCAAATTCTTTTCCAACTTTCCTTAATACAGGCCGGCCGATTCGGGAAGTCATTGGACTCATTTGTTTGAGGCCCCTGAAACGTCCCTTCCAATGCATGCAGATGGGGGGCCCAGCCATCAATGCAGGAATTGCATCGGCATAGTAGAAGAAAGCAGGCTGGCACATTTGTCGGGCCTGCACTGAGTTGATATCTGAACTCTATTAAAAGGAAAACACTACAGTTACCGCCGGTTGCTCTCTGGTCAAAAAAATTTTTTTTTTAATGATTAAAAAAAATTTATTTAATATTATTATAAATTTTTTATATTTTTTTAAAATGTTTAAAAGTATTAAAAATAATTTAGAAAAAAAATTAAAAAAAAATAATTTTGTTTTACCTAATAGTGACTTCAGCTGGAGCCACCAACAGTGAGTGCGTGTAGACGCACCGTTCCTATTAAAAATGATCCGAACGTCTGTTTGGATGTTAATTTTTAATCATTTTTATATATTTTATTAATATAATTAATTATATTAATTTTTTTAATATATAATTAATCATATTAAAAAAATAATTACATATAAAATTTTTACTTTCTGAAAATGAGATGCACTCGAGTGAGTCATAAGCCAACAGAGGTGATCCCATTTATTCAGTCTCCATCCATTCAAGTTATAAATATAAATAAACAGTAATATTACTTAGATTTTTAAAATGTGTAATTTCTATAACTTATTTTGAAAATTAATAAAATTTATTATTAAAATTTTAATTTTTTTATATAAATTTTATATTTATTTATTTTTAAAAAAATAATTATGATACCTAAGCAATCGCAAGTCTCCAAATATCATTTCTCGTACGTTAAGGACATCACGTTCATTGATCGATCTTTTCGTCCTTGTCAGAAAGGAAATAAACTTTTGTAGTATTCATTAGAAACGTCCCATTTTCTATTTTTAGGTCCAGTTTGACAGAAAAATGAGATAATTTTAGATTAAAAAAAATTAAAAATTAAATAAAACTTTATTTTTAATATTATTATTTTAATATATAAAAAAATTATTTATTATATTTTATATACAAATTTAAAAAAATTATAATAATAGAATAAGAATTCTTTTACTATAACAGAGAAAACAATTCCTCTTCAACCTTTTCGACACCTTTTGATTTTAAAATTCAAAACTATATATGTATGTACGTACTTGTACATATATATACATACGTACGTATATATATATATATATATAGAAAAATGCTAACTGGAAGTGGGAGGGGTAGTCGCCGAGCAGTCGGGTCCTACGTGTCCTTAATAAAACGGTGCGTATTGTGCAAAATCTTTATCTCAATCGCAATCCCGCTCTATATCTCTATCCTTTGTCTCTCTCTTTATCTTTATATTCCCAACTACTCCTGTGCCGATCTCTTTCCCCATCTCTAGGCCTCAATCTTTGATGAGATGAGCCCCTCTCTCTATGTTGATCAAGATCATGCAACTCATCTTCAGATCTTGAGCATTGGAAACTTCGTTCCGCATAATCATCCCTCTCCTCATTCCTATATTTCGAACTTCGACTATAATCTTTGTCTACATACTTCTCAATTTCACCACCACCGTTGACAGCACCTTCTTTGTCTTTTTGGGGCTCGAAATTTTCAACAGTTTTCTCCAAATAATCATAGGCATCGAAATCCATCAGGACTCTTTCCTTCAAACCACACAGATAAAGCTTATTAAGATTATATCTGTATCCAATAAAAAATATATATAAACACAAAAATCATAGATGCCAAAAATAAATCATTGATACTAAAAAGGTAAATACCAAAAGCTCAATACTACCTTTGGTTGTTGACGATAAGTAAAAAAAAAAAGAATACCAATTCTGAGTGTTGATATCAAAAACGTTCGCATTATGCGGAATTGAAAAAATTGAAATGATCATGAAAAATATTTGCCTTTTTCATCTATCCACGAAGAAGACCCACATGAAGATCCAAAGATTTGCTTTTTTCATCTACTCATTCGAAGACGAAGACAAGAGATTTGAAAGACCCACACCCAGAAGAGAGATCCAAACGAAGAAGATGACCACTTGTATCTTTCTTTTTTGTTTTTGTCATTTTTTATTTTTTATTTTTAATTTAATTGACGTGGCCTGCACGCTTACCCGACGTTTGCAATCCCCGACTGATTGTAGCAGGATTGATATATATATATATATATATAAGATATGACAGCTTCTTGCTGGAAAATGATTTTAAAAAAAAACACCCAAACAAAGGTTGAGAATTTATATAAAGGTATTTAATTAGGTAATAAATTTTCTCTGCATTTTGTACAATTTGATGGTGATATTGATGCGATGAAATGCTCGTGTTAACTACTTGTCCGGATATTTGAAACAAAAAAAAAAAAAAACTGCTTGTCTGGAGCACGAAGGTGACGACACGGGCCATGGCCCAAGGAACATGACTTAGATTATAGAGAAGGATTTTGTCGCGTTGTTTATTAAATATATCTATCAAATGATTCAAATATGTATATTAGTATAAATGAATTTTTTAAATATGTTTTAAAAATCATTAATCATTACAAAAAGTAAAAAGTATAAAAATTTATGAATATTCACTTTCTTAATTATTAAAAAAAAATATAAAAATATATAAGTAAGTACATTTAGTGGATATATTTAGTAGTCATACTAATATTTTTCTATAGAGAAATATTTAGACATAAAGGAATTAACACATAAAAGTAAATTTATAAACTTACGTTATTTGATATGATACATTAGGTTAATATAAATTTATTTTATTATAAAGTAAATCTAACGGATCCTATAAAATTACATAGATTTGTAAATTTACTTTTGTATAATCTTTTTGTGTATGTAACAGTTCTCTAATATAATACCAGATTTAACTTCTTATATATATATATATATATATATATATAATAGCATAAGCAGCTAGCGTTTTCTATTTTGTGTAATTATCTCATGAATATATAACAATGTGCAAGCTAGGGATAACAAATAAAGCATGCAAATTAAGCAAAGGTAATATGTAACACTGGCATTTTTTAGCATCAAAATCACATCTTTTAAAAATTGATTTTACATATAAAGAAAAACTCTCACATTTGATTATGCATCATTGAATCAAATAATAATAAAATATTATTTTTTTTCTTAAATTTATTACTTTTATATATTTTACAATTAGCACAATATGCTTAAAAATATTAATTCCATATATCTAAATATTACAAACTTCATATATCAAAATGACCAATTTTATCAATAAATATTTATATATACTAAACAACACTTTGTATAGTTGGGACACGTAATTATTACGAAATCGGCTGGCCACGTCAGCCGACATTAAAAAAAAAAAAAAAAACCAAAATAGACGAAAAGAAAAGAAAGGGTTTTAGAAGAGCTCGGGCGTCACCGTCTTCCTGTGGGTCTAGAAGAACTGCAATACCTCATAGGGGTCTCTCGTTTGGATCTTCGTGTGGGTCTCTTGTCCATATCTGTTCGTAGGTAAATATTCAGTGTTGGCTAACGGAACTTGGACAACAAATTCTCAAGAGATTCCCTGCCCCTTCAATGTCCCTTCTGTTCAATGCTGTATTTGCAAAAATTATATTGTATTGTATCCTTGCTTGGCCTGGCAACATGAGCACTTCAAACCCCTGCATGTTGATTGAAGTTTATCATCTCAATTATTGTAAATATTATTTTATGTGATGAATAATTGTTTTGGTTTTTTTCTACAAATATTATTTATACGAAACAATGGAAGACATATGAGAAAGGATGAAAAATGGGCCCTAGATTTCATTGTATTGCAAAATCGAAGAAATTCTAACAAAAAGAAGAGAGATGATATATGTTTGATGAAACAATGGTGCTCTTTTGTAAGTAGTTGTGCTGATCTTAACTTTTATATGTCCAAAACTAAGTTCCACATTGATGAGAAGCAAGAAATCGGAGAAGGGGGGATTCAGTCTAAGGATTTCTATGTACAGTTATGAAAAGAAGGGAGAGCTTCGAGGGAGGGACATGGAAAGAAGAAGATGCGGAGACGAAGGAAGGGAGAGCTTCGTGCCAAGGACTCGATCTATTTGCAAGTGCAAAGGGAGGCAGTTGTGGAAGAAAGTGATTATGGGGAGGCAGCTCTAGTCTTCGAAGGGAGAAAGTGATTACGAGAGAATGTGCAAATGCGAAGGGAGGGAGCTTTGGGAGAAAGTGACCAAAACGAGTCATTTGATTTTACTCCTAGGCAACACCTCCCCAAGGTTACGCATGCTGCTTGCATTTAATAATTTTTATTTAACTATAATTTGTACCTTTTTGAGGTAGAACATATAATTTTGAGAAGTGCACAAGTATCATACAATCCTTCTAAAAAAATAAATAAATACGAAACGTATGTAAAAAAAATTAATTTTTTAATAATAGACTCTATTCTTTTTCAAAACGATTATACGGAATGTTTGCACATTTTATAACTATATATAAGATTATTTTATAACTTTTTGCGGCAACAAATATCACTGTAAATGTATATTGTATTTGCGACCAAATAAAAGTCACACTTTTTTAGAGCACGTTACTTCTGTCCAACTGGCTGGGACAAAAATGGACAAAGATAGTTTTTTGCGGCAACATTTAATACATTTTGTAGCGGTTTTCAACGCCATAAAAAGCGATATTTCTTGTAGTGAATTTTCTACTGCGCGAACCAAACTATCGTACGATCCTTGTTGGACTGATCTACAAGGCCACGATTATTTTGTACTATTTAGTTTAAATGACCTTGTATTATCTATTTTTAATATTCTACATATGTTTGAGTGCTGAGTTTATCTCAACTTATTTTAAATTAATTATTGATTAAATTAATTATTATTTTTTCACAAAAGGTTAAAATATATATTAACTTATTTTATACATTTAAGCTCATTTCAATGAAATTACAAAATTTATACAAATATTTTAACTCATTACTATTCAACATAAATATAACCTTAGTCTATTTGGATTTACAAACAGTTGTACTAGAAAGTTGGAAGAGATAGGAAATGATCAGCCTTCTAAGATATTTTATAAATGAGTATATTATATACAATTATTTTTAGATTATATTAATTATTTTTTAATAATTAACTAATCACATTAATAAAATATATAAAATGATACGTAAAAATGATTGTATATAAAATTTTTATTTTATAAATTTACATGAAGTTAAAAATAAATAAATATTATATTTATTGTAACCTTAAATTTTCAATTTATTATTTTAATGAAAAACCCAGTTCAACCAGTTGTCAGATCAAGATCATTTGACTTCCCACCTGTTGGTTCGATTCAAGATGATCGGTGGTCGGAAAAGACCTGGCTGGCTAAATTTAACTTCAATAATAATAATAATAATAATAATAATAATGAGATCTAGCGGCTGATCAGAGCCCTGGCTATCAATCAAATGAACGGCGATGAGTTTCCAACAAGTTAGAGCTCGATTTTAAAGTACTGCTTTGGAAGAACAGGGGCTTGACGGTTTGAACAGCGAAAATGTTTTATTTTTGGGTATTGATTGGGTTTCTACTTTTTTATTATCTATTTATTTCTTATAGTGTATTTGAAGTTTTTTATTGATCTTATATTATTTTCTTTTATGTATTTTTTTAATATCTTTAATTATTGAGAAAAAAAATTAAAAAAAATATAATTTTATTGATAGTGAATTCTTAAGTAAAATAAAAAAATTTTAAAAATCAAATAAAAATAATAATAAATAGATAGTAAGAGGAGAGTAATCCTATTATTATTTTTTTTATTTTATCAGTATAATTTTTTAAAATTTTTATATAAAATATAATGAATAATTTAATTTTTTAAAAATTTTAAAATAATAATATTATTAAAAAATAATATTTTATTTAAATTTTAATTAAGAGTACGATTAGTTTCTCAACTCATTTAATTATTATAATTTTGTTAACTTTCAATACAAAATATAATAAATAATTTAATTTTAAATTAATAATAATATTTTAATAATATTTTATTCAATTTTTAACTTTTATTTTAATTTAATTTAACTTAATTTAATTTAACTTGTAAATCGACCTAGTTCAGAGAAAAAAAAAAAAAAAAAAAATTGGACCTAGTATGTCATGTCAGGCATATAATCCGCAAAGCTCTTGGTACGTACCGTCGTCTTTTATTTAATTATAATTTATAATGTTTTTTTTTATCATCTATATATTGTGTCGCTAGTTATCTCCTACGTCACCGCATATGCTTCTTCGGGTTCTCTCTCCCTCCGCAAGCCCCTCTCTCTCTCTCTCTCTCTCTCTCTCTCTCTCTCGCTTGGATCAGAGGCCTACGACCCTACACTTGTTTTACTTGGGGAGCATCAAAGAATGAGCAGTTCTCGATGCTGCGAGAAGGGGGGGCTGAAGAAAGGGCCCTGGACCCCTGAGGATGACCAGAAGCTTTTGGCTTACATCGAAAAACATGGCCATGAAAACTGGCGAGCTTTGCCCGCAAAGGCTGGTATACTTGCGATAGAGGACCCTAGCTAGCTAGCTTTTTGGTGAATATTTATGTATCATGGATTATAGCTTATTTATATGACACCACTAATTGATGGTTTCTTTTTTTTGGGTTTCTTCGTTTTGGGTGGGTTTTAGGGCTTCAGAGATGTGGGAAGAGCTGTAGGCTGAGATGGACCAATTACCTCAGACCGGGTATCAAAAGAGGAAAGTTCAGCTTGCAGGAAGAACAGACCATCATTCAGCTTCATGCTCTTATTGGGAACAGGTACATACAATTAATCAATGGTTCTTTCTATTTATAGACGTTCTTTTCTAGTACTACTCATTGACTGCATGTAAGTAATATATATGCAACACCGATTGGCTTCACTAATGTCAACTTTTCTGGGTGATCACATTGAGCTATATATATACACACATACACACGCCCGCTCGCCCACCCACCTGAGAGTGCCATTTTTATTGCCTTTTCCTGATCGAGCTCATGAGAGTGACATTTGAACATAGAACATGAAGACCCTGCGCCATTCACATCGTTGACTGTACCTTTTCACCTATAAATTAAGTGGAGAATGAGATCTAACACGAAAAACAGCCGAAGCACCTCTCTAGCAATCAACCATGGGTAAGGTACACGGATCTCTGGCTCGGGCCGGTAAAGTGAGAGGCCAAACTCCCAAAGTGGTCAAGCAAGACAAGAATAAGAAACTCCGTGGACGCGCCCACAAACGTATGCAATACAATCGCCAATTTGTCACCGCCGTTGTTGGATTCGGCAAGAAGAGGGGACCCAACTCGTCGAAGAAGTGAAGAGTGCTCTGAGTGGATGAGGAGCCCTTTAGGATAAAGACTTAAAGTTTTGCTTATTTTTTCCTCTACTTTTTTTTTTGATGAATTTCAATGTTATTGAAGACCCAGACACTGATGTGAGTTTCAGGAGTTGTCTACTGGATTATTACTAGGATGGACTTTTGCCTAATTAGTTTAAAAAAAAAAAAAAAAGATATGACACAAAAATTGAAACTGCTGCACGTGCAAGCTAGATTCCACCCCAACGCACAAGATTAGCACCAACTTTATCACGATCATTGTCTTTCGTTATCATTCTTGAATCTGCCATGAAAACGACGAAATACCTCTTCTCTATAATTTACAGGATTTTGTTTTCAGATGGTCGGCAATTGCAACTCACTTGCCCAAGAGAACCGACAACGAGATTAAGAACTACTGGAACACACATCTTAAGAAAAGACTAACTAAAATGGGCATCGATCCCATGACCCACAAGCCCAAAAAGGATGCCCTCGGCTCCGTAAGTGGGGACTCCAAAGACGCAGCAAATTTAAGCCACATGGTTCAGTGGGAGAGGGCACGGCTCGAAGCCGAGGCCAGACTGGTAAGGGAGTCGAAGCTGCTTGCGTCCAACCATATTCAACAGCAGGTCATCATCTCCTCTGCTCCTGCTCAGAACATCAACAAAACCCTCGCTCAACCTGCACTGCCACCATGCCTTGACGTGCTCAAAGCATTCCAACTGCAAGGGTTATGGTCAAAGTCAACGGGAGCGGGCATATTCCCAGTCGCCGGAGACGACCTCGAGTCTCCGACATTCACATTGAGCTTGGCCGCCAATAGTTCGGTTACATGCGGGGTTGGGATTGTCAAAGAAGTCTGTCAAACGCCAGAAGAACTCAAAGAAAGATGGGATAACACAATGTCATTGCAGGAAATGACGTATACCATGGAAGGTGCGTGGTTTGCGGATTCCTTTAGGGCTATGAGTGAAAACCCGCCTCTCTCAAATATCGTGGAAGGTTTCACTGATATCTTGGCCTATAACAGTGACGACAATAACTCATTTTTGGCCGGAGACAACATTATGGAAAATGGAGATAAAACCTGCACCGGTAACTTTGAGGAGGATAATAATACTTACTGGAACAGCAAACTCAATATAGTGAATAATCTTTCGTAGTCTGGTTCTCCTGTGTTTTGAAAATTTCAAAAAAATAAAGAAAAAAATGGCTATCGAGAGGTACGTACGTAGCAGATTAATTAGTTGTTATATCAGACATGATTACTTATAACATATGCTACGAAAATAATCATTTGTAATGAGAATAAATTTTTATTCTAATAAATAATGATTATTTTCGTTATAAATATTATGGTCTGATTACAAATAAGTATATTTCTTAAAATGTTAGTCATTACTGCTCAATTTATGATCACCGCCCCGTTCTTATCAGAAAAATGATTTTTTACGGCGCCCAATTTCATCATAAAAAATACAAAATGCGTCGCTAATAATTCAAAATTATTTTTCATTCGATCATTAAAAAAACTACTTTTCAGTTTTTAATTTTTTCTAAATCATGATCTTTCTATATATATATATATATACCAGTACTTTCGGATATTGCATGTTTTGATCTCGAGTGGGCAATCATGTACAATTAATTAGTGTCTAAGAGGGAACTTAGTTCAAGACCAGCGTACGCAGTACATATATATAAATATATATATATATATATATATATATATATATATATATATAATATGAATATTAATGAACTACTAGTTTACTTTCTATACAAGTTTTATTATAAAATATAATAAGATGTCTCAAAAGCTTAAATTGGGAACCATCTTATAGATTTTATTATTTATTTTATATCTTAACACTCTCATTTACGTGTGAGTCAGATTCTCTCTTAATAAGTGCATAATATGTTAAATATTAATTAAATTGAGTAGAGTGTAAAGTCAGGATTCGAACTCAGAACCTCTGCACTTTAATACCATTTGAAGTCAGTACCAATTGTCCCAAAAGTTTAAGTTGATATGAAGAGTTAGATTTTATTATTTATTTTATATCTTAACATAAGCTACTACAAGCAATCAGGACTTTTCTAACGCTCAAAATCATCATAAAAATTTCATATAATCATTGCATTTGTACTGTTTCGACGATTTTTAGTTCGCTGCAGTTTTGACGGAATTAAATCTTCACTTCTGAGTTAACTTAGCGATAGGCAAATATCGTTGGAAGAAGCTTATATTTCTGACGATTTTTGTCCTTCACAGATGTCCAAAAAAAAAAAAACGAAAACGACATTTTCGTTTACCATTAAATCGTTGAGAAAAGTCAATTCCAACTATATATATCATCGCAAAAGAGTAATATATCACTGAAAATAATTCTTTTTTCCAGCGATATAGATTTATCGTCGCCATTATATATGGGAAGTGGGTAATTGTCACTGCAAATAGACCATAAATCGCTGCAAGTATGCGTGACTCTTTTCAGTGATTATTATTTTCGTTACAGTGGATATTTGCAACTGATATCCACTTATGATGTCACATACAAATTGTCGGAATAGCCTAAATCGCATCGATTCTTCACATCGCCGCAATAGCTAGCTACACGCTGCCTGCCTTGATATGTTTTGATTCTACAAAAATTTAATTAAAAAAATTAACTTAAAACAAGACCGACTAATACATCAGTATATATGTAAACCCACTTTTGCAAAATTCTTGTGCAACGAAATAATTCTTATATATATGTTTATATATATACTAGGTGGGAGCAACGTGTAAAGTACGTTTGTCTAATTTTATGAAATGGTTATTTGTAAAAAATAATATATATTTAATAAAAATTATTGATGTTACTTAATAATTTAAGGCATATTGGAGAAGATAAAAAAAATTAGTTCAAAATATTATATAATCCAATACATGTTTATAACATCCATAATTTTAGTAAAGATGCATACGAAAAATTTAATAAAAGTCAAACACAAACGGTAGTTCAAAATATGTGTCGTTTGATATTTGTATTATAATTCATCAATTTATGTCACACTATAAGAGAAGTGAGATTTTGTGACTAAAATGATTATTTCCAACCAAAATGACTATTTCCGACCAAAACCGTAGGAAATAGTCCTTTTAGTCACTAAATTTTAGTCACAAAAACTCACTTCTCTAGTAGTGTCATCCTGTAGACGATCAATAGAGATAACATTGAATTCTTGTTTTGCTGTTAGTTGAGTCGATCAGGATCAACATAAAGTTAAAACATAATCTTTTTATAAAATTTGTGGTATAATATTTTCTATATATAGCATATATATAAATTCTAAAATATATTTTGAAGTTGTTAGCCGAATTTACTCTATCTTGATTAATTCAACGGTCACGGCCTTTGTCACGTGCTCATCATAGCAAGCCCACGTGTGGAATATGACTTAGCGGAAGCTACGTCCTACTACCATGGAAAAAAAAACTTTGATTAAACACACTTGTATTATATATTATATAAGATTTTTAAATTTGGAATACTCAATAATCTGAGTTAATGAAACGTCTAATACACGTGTATTATACTTAGGGATTCACATCTTATACACCTAATACACGTGTATATGTTAAGGAGAAAGAGAAAAATATAATAACTAATCTTTAATTACTTATTATTATATAAACTATTAAGTATTGTAATTATTGTGATTAATAAATCATATAACAACATTGAATGCTATCTCTCTCAACATTTATGTTTTCATTCTATATGACGATTACATTCACACGTATTTAAACAAACGGTGTTAACTTTAACAGAAAAACCGTTAAAACAAGATTTTTCATTTCATACACACTTTTTATATATAGAAAATATATATGCAAATCCACTGTCCATGCAGGCGCGGGTACTAATTAATTAATGCTACCACTTTAATTAATTGAAAAAATATATTCTTTGTAATTAGTCTAATTTTTTAGGTGTGAAACACGTTACTGTTAAAATTGGTCTCACAATAATAAAAATATGAAAAAATTTGATTGTAAGTGATTTTATGCATTAATACGCGCACTCATTTAATAAGAATAGTCAGAAAATCAAATTTTAATTAAAATTATGTCAATTAAAATTTTAATTATAAATACAGTAATATTAATATACAGATTATATAAATTCATTTATATTTTAAAAAAATCTAAAAATATATTAGAACTTTGATTGTTTTTGTAATTATAATATTGCCCTCTTTTAATAAATGATATACAGAACAGTACTAACACGTACTTGCACTAAGATTAATGCATGCAAGCAGTAAATTAACTCTAAAAAACAAAAAACGTGATGCACGCGAGCGCTTGGAAAATCGATCCCAACAGATATTGAAACGTCACGCCGGTTGAACTAAAGAATCACAGATACTTATGACTTTTATATGCAGAGGATGCAAGAAATTAAACAGCATGCATGCAGTAGTACCGTACTACTACGGCCTGCTACTTTAATCACACTACTAATACGTACCAAGTTTAGAGTATTATTGCTAACTTTAGATCACTAATATATTACAAGTAGTTTGAAATCCAACTTCCTCCTCTTCCTTTCACATTTTTTATTTTATTCTCTCATTTCTCCATCTCTCATTTTTCTTCCTTTTCTTTCTCTTTATATCCTCTCTCCATCACCCTTCACTCCTCATTTCCCTCTCGTTCACTCATTTCTCTTTTTTTCTTATTTTATTTTATTTTCTTTAATATTGAAAAGACAGATGTATAGTTTTTCGACACCTCTTGTAAGACATGAGTAGCATAAGATGCTTTCTAGGCTAACCGTTAGGAAGATAGTGACGGATCACTAGATGATCACATCATTTAGATGACTTTTATGGCTGATTTCAAAATCTACAAGGTAGATCTAAGATGTAGTTCCTCATTTTCACATCTATGTTTCTATTTTTATTATTTTTTTCCTTTTATTTAATTAAAAAAAAAAGATATCGTTTCTTGGACGGTTTGTTCGTAGAGATTAAGGTCTCTCCTTTTATGAAGGATGAGGTATGAGTCTCTGTTTTGGACAGAATGTTATCTCTTAGATGGTTTGTCTATAGAGAGCTATAACAGTAGTTAAGACCATACCGTTCATAAATAAATTTGCATACTAATGGAGCTCCAAACGCAATAATTGATTTATGTTTTGAAAATTTTTCCATATATATTTGGTCATGGACGTAACTTTTTTCTAACAAATAAATGAAGTCAATTTTTTATAAAAAAATATTATAATTGAAATCTTCCATAATTATAAATATAACGAATAATAATTTATCCCTCCTTATAAGTCCTAAATAATATGATGTAATCTTATTCACCACCTTTTTATACTCGATCTGATATTAGATGATATTTAATTCTCTATAATCATTATAAAGAATAATAATCTATCCAATAAGAGATTTCATGCACTACGTTCCAATACTCAAGTCTAATATATATATATATATATTAGATTGTAATTTCCTACTATTAATTATAGCAATTCAATGAAACTCAGAGTCGCATATATACCTATACATGGCGGCCTAAACTCTATAAATTAAGACTAATTAATATTATAATTAAAACTCGTTTGAATCAATAAAATTAGCAAGGACTTTAATTCCCTCCTAAATAATATGAGATCATGACATAATTAATATTAGAATTAGTTGCCATTAATTAAAATAAAAAAATAAAGAAAATATATCCCATTCATTTTTACGAGTTGATGAGAAGAAAGTGGAAAAATCAAAATAAATAATTTTTTTTCTAGCTAGCGAATTTCAAAGTCTATAAATTTTAGAAAGGAAAATACTAGATTCTCGCTGGGGATTTGGTACCGCTCCCAATATTTTATTTTTTTATTTTCTTTTTTTTTTCTTAGTAATTAAGAAAATTTTGTTTAATATTATTATAAAATTTTTTATTTTTAAAAGAATATTTAAAAGTGTTAAAAAATTTTGTGAAAAAAAAAAAAAATCGCACAGAGCGGTGGCTATGTAGAACAATCCTTTTAGAAAACAACACGAAGTTCAAGATCAGTACTGCCATCCGAGTGTATTCAATGACCACTGAAATGAATTGTAATTAGTTTCTGGGACAAGTACTGATCGAGCGTACGGGCGATCAGTATATGCTGGCTGCTAGCTACAAGATATTTCATAAACAACTGACCATTTTAATTTCTAGACCTGCTAGCTACAAGATATTAATATATGCTGGCTGGAGTGATCCCCACCTGTCTCTCGTTCCCTTATTTTTTTAATTTATTTTTCTTCCTTTAACATCAAAAAAATTAAATCAACTTTCAAAAAACATGTGTAGTGTAAGAAGATTCCCAGACACAGGTATAAACGTTTGGAAGATGGTGGCAGTTTTACAAAAATTATTATGTGCGTTCTTCAAATGCTAACCTTTCGGGCAGCTTTTCTTGCTACACAAGTTGAATCATCGGAATGGCCATCACTAGCTTTTTTTAGATCTAACTTTTGTGATTAAAAAGAGATAAAATTGTTGCCTTCACGCATTGTCACAGATTTTAAAGTCTGTTGGTGTTAATCCAAACTATAATCTATCATTTTTTTCATTTTTATTTTCTTTATTGTATGGTAAAAATAAAAAATGAGTTTGTCTTTTGGATAGTTTGTCCTTAAAAGTTGAGTCCTCATTTTTTATAAAGGTTGGTGAGGTTGAAACTCTGTTTAAGCAAAATATTGTCTTTTAGATGTTTGTCTTTAGAGAGCATCAGCAGTAGTGAAATCTATACCAGTCCAATAGTATACCAATGGAGCTCCAAATAGTTGATATAAAGATATCCCCACATGTATCGAGTCATGAATATAAGTTTCTCTTGATAAATAAATGATGATATTTTCTTCTAAAAAACAAAGTTAAGTATGATCATATATATTCACAGCAGCCCAGGTTTAGTATAAATATAATTGTAGCACATTCCTAGATCATTACACCTCAAACACACCGGCCAGCGAATGCCCAAGTATATTACGCCACATCAAATCATAAAGATCGTTGGGATAAATTAGTGCATGTGTTAAGCACACCAAAAATCTATGAGAGATTAAAATTCACCATGCTAGGATGAAAATGAGAGAAGGCCGGATAAAGATAAGATTTGATCAAATATAAAGAGAAGATGATATTTAAGAGAAATGGATAAAGATAAGATTTGATCAAATATAAAGAGAAGATGATATTTAAGAGAAATGCTACTCCTCCCGCTCCTCCCTCCCGCTCTTCTCTCCCACTTGACGTGGAATGCCCACGTGGTCTAATTTTTAAATAATATTAAAAACAATTTGAATGCACAATCTTCTTCTTCGCTCTCGTTTATTTTTCTTCTTCTTTTCCAAACCCATCGCTCGCAAGCCAAACCCATAGATTTTTCTTCGAATCCAGTCGTCTGCAAGCCAAACCCAGATTTTTCTTCGAATCCCATCGTACGCAAGCCAAACCACACGTATTTGTCTGAAACTTGTTATTTTCATGGGAAATTATTACAGGAACCATTTGTTTGTTAACATGAAGCTAACTTCAATAATTCAATTATTTTTTATTTTGTCTCTTCGCCTCTAAATAGCTTTCTTTTTTCTTTATAAATTGAAGCGTTTGGGATTGGGTAGGTCTTACGGTTCATACCTTCTCGTCAATAAGTGTTGCGTCTCCATGTTAATTTTCTTCTAAATATATAAAGTTCTTAGTTCTTGAATTTGCTTCTTCGTCTAGCTGTTGTTGCTCCGTGTTGATGTCGGATCTACGTTTGCCTTTGGTGGTATGCACATTTTAATATTTTAGCTAGTAATTCTTTCACATTCTCTTATGTGCTAAAATCCATGTTTGCTGTTTGGCTGCAAGAAAACTAAGATGAGTGTAACAAGAAAAAGAAGAGAATGTTTGTATTGTTTTCCCAGACAGTTTATTGGATCGAGTTTTTTGTGAATTTTTATTTTTGAATTGGGAACTTCATTTACAAGGGATATTGGAGGCCGATGTTGCTGGGAAACTCACATGAGAAAAATGCAATGAAAAGTGACATTTTTGTTGAGGCCGATTGCTGGAGAACTCCCCAAAAATGATAAATGACCACCACACTGTCACCATGAGATGCCCATGCATACCACTAACCACCATGGTTAACACCACCGTGAGCCACATGCCTTTCGATCAACACCCAAAGAAAACAACCTCTGTTTTCTTACACCCAAAACAGAACATAAATCTCCCTCCGTGATCCACTGCCCTCTCCTTAAGTCACCATAGCCGCGACGCAAACCACCGTACCTGCACCATACACATGACGCCAACCACCGGAAACCACGAAAAGTCATCCCCCTTTTACTCACTAAAAACCAGAACAACGAAACCTCCCCCTCACGTCTCAATTTCAGTCCCGTGACACGTCGGTGAAGGCAACGATATCGCTAACCCCTCCACCTCGCCTCTACCTCCACAGAAACCGCCGCTTGTGCCACCCCAGGTCCGTCGTCCTTCTCATGGTAAGCCACGGGCACCCTCTCGTTTCTCCCTCTCTCGGCTTACTCTCTGTCCCTTTCTTTGCTTTCTCTCTCATCACTCTCTCTCTCTCTCTCTCTCTCTCTCTCTCTCTCAGTGCACAGCCACTCACCTTGCCGACACAACCACTGCAACCACCCAGTTCCACCTAGCGTCTACCACAATTTCCCCTCGCAATGAGTTTAGCCCCCGTCGAAGGTCTGGGATGGCTCATTTCAGAAACTTCAATTTTTTTTTTTAAGTGCAACTTACCATTTGCGTTTTGTTCTTTCCTTATTTTTTTAATATATATATATATAATGACACGTGGCATGACATGTAGCAGGACACGTTAAGCAGGAGAAACGAGCAGGAGGGCTGAGCGGTGACTGTAGAAGGACTTGATATTTAAAGCTGGATGGATGACAAGATATAAAACAATGAAAATGACTTGAAGAAGGGGGAAGCAACAGAGAGCGCGATTGGCTTCCTTTGAGAGCTAGGATGGACTTGTAGGAGGGAAAAAAGAGCTAGAAGCCACTAGACGTTTTTATAGAGAGAACTCCGTGAGAATAATTGTAGAGAGTTTAATGAGAATGAATAGCTTATATCAAACTCTATTTATAATAAATTTTCTATTCAAGATTTGTGGAGGTACGCTTTATAATGAATTTTATCATTGAGCAACCATGAATGAGTATTTCAAACAAATTACCACTATAAGAAAAAACAACATTTGCGGCTATTTTTATTTCTGACAATATAATTATTGTCGTAAAAAGCTGTTATTTAAATTTCAGAAAAATCTTTGTGTCAATCTATTTTGTGCTCTTGTTTCTCATGGGATTGAACCAAGGTATTAAAAAATACAGAACAAAAATATTTCAGAAGCTGTCAAAGATAGAATCAAAGTTGAACTTATGAAGAAAGAATTTCACTTGTAAATTTACATTATATTGTGATATATTGGGTGGTATTTTGCAAAACTTAAAACTAAAAAGTAGTGAATTTCAAATATGTATGTTGAGGTTATTTAAATGATGTTGGTAAGCAAATATAAATTTCTTCAAATCTAGCATTTTTTAATTTATTAACAAGCAATTACCTATCATAAAAGAAATAAATATCATGGAAAAAAAATCACGTACAACCAGGAATAAATTTTGGCGACCCATAATAAATTTTCACAAATCTTTTGCGACAACATTTTATTAAAATTATAGGCTATTATTTTAGTCAGAAATGATGGATATTTTTGTCAATTTTTAAAATCGTCAGAAAAAATTTTACTTGGCTCTCTAGAAGCGGCTACTTGTGGGCGATTAAAAGTAGCCGAAAATACTCAATTCCGGTAATTTTTCCTAGTATTTCTAGCGACTTATATTGCTTGAAATGAGCTTATTTCTTGTGTATATATTTATATATATGAGTGGTGCTATATACAGTCCTCTCAAGAGGATTGTATTGCAGTCCCAATAAGTAAAATGACTAAACTGCCCCCATTTTACAGCAGGAAATGACTATAGCACCCTTTTTTTCAACCTAAAGCAAAACAGGCGAGAAAACATTTGAATCTCTTCTGCTATACGCCTCTACGGTGCCCCCGACCAAATCTCCACCATCATCGACCACCACAACCCAATCTCTTCCACCATTGATAGAGTCACATACTCAAGGTTTGTTTTCTTTCCAATTTTTGGCCGGTGTCTTACATATATTTTGTTCAGATTTGAGCAAGTAGAAAGAAGACTACAAGATGAGAACCTCAAATCTGAACCAAAAAAACTAAAAAAACTCAACTTAAGTTAAAATTACAAAAGAAATTTTGTTTATTGCTCCTACCATAAATCTGAGTCTTCAGAAAGTAGAATAAAGAGTTGGAATTGGCTCAGAAAAAGAAGAGGGATGCATATGGCATTGTTCCCCTTGTGTAGCTTTTGTTGTATTTTGGCATCTTCCCATCTGTGTAGACAGCTTTTGTGCTAAAACTTATTACAGTATTGTGCTCAAAACTTATACACTTGACTTGATTGCTTTAGAAAATTTAGTGAAACTTTCAATAGTCTCATCCTCTATATTCTCGAAGAGAAAAATTAAGATGAATATGCTTCAAACAAAAGAAAGAACACAAGGAAAATGGAGGCAAATTAAAGAAATGAGAATAAAACCAGATTTATAAAACTAGATAAATGTAGTCGTCTGCATTCAAACCAGATTTATCAAACTAGACAAATGTATTCAAACCAGATAACTCAAGCTGTAAGTATTGAAAACATCTTCACAAATTTACAAAGTGACTTTTCGTACAAAGCGACGGGGCAATGGGGTGAGGGGAGGGCGATGGGGACGGCATCCTCTGGGTATGCTTTATGCTTTCTGAGAGAAGGATCGGGTGAAGGGATGTGATGGGGACTTTTGAGATAGGGTGAGGGGAGGGCGATGGGGTGAAACGCAATATTTCATTTAGTAATGAAACAGTCTTTTCATTTAGGCCTACAATAAGAATTTTCCTATATATATACCTCTAAGAGCCATCATATGAGACGGGAGGATCATCATCTGAAGTCGACCAAACTGTTCAGCCTGTGAAATGCATCAACAAGTATTACGGTACCTAAACAAAAAAATATCAAAAATCAAAACTGAAAAGTAACAACCAAAACACTATAAATTAAAAACAAAATAAAAAAACCAAAAATTAAAAATTAAAAAAGTGTACTGGCCTCTACTTATAGTATATATGCTAGCAAATCGTATTAATGGATGATGTTCGTGTCGTATATATTATACGATGTGGGTCAACCTGAACATGACTTGATTTTCAAACTCTAACACGACCCTTTAAAATATCGGGTTGACATGAAACGAACCGTTATCAATTAATTAAAAATATATCGATACGACACAATCCATTTCGACCTATATCAACTCGTTTATGTAAATGGGTTGAATTAATCCAAATAATCCATTTGACTTGATTAATATAATTTCACATAAAATTTAAAATCAAAATATCTTCCAAAAATATTAAACTAGGTATATAAGTCTAAAACTAAGATCCAAACAATAAAAAACCAAAATTAGAATCCAGAGGAAGTGTGGGAGGTGGTCATGATTAGTGAGAACTAACTAAATTGAGAAGTGTGAGAGAAAGAGTTAGGAAATACGAAATAGGGTTAGGGTATTTTTACTTTTAGGTTAAAAATAATATAATTGTAATTTTGAGTAAAAAATTTAACAAGTCTAAACGGATTACTAATGGGTCAAGGAGGTTGACCCGCTAGTGACCTGTTAATTAATCATATCTTAATGGGTCAACTCATTTTGATCTGAATCCATTAACTCCAACCCGAAATCTACTAATTTCGTATTGTGTTCATGTTGAGTTAACGGATTATATCACATATTGCCACCTCTATATATATGTGATTACGCCCAAAAAATAATGCGGTAGTTATAGCACAGCTTTGGGGTGTCGATTCAATAAAAAGACAAATTAAAAGAATAGTAGAAGGAATAAAGAAACTAAAAATTTAAGAAAACAAAAATTAAAGTAGTAATGTAAGACAAATCATTTCTGAAAAGAAATAAATGAAAGAGCCAAAATGTAATAATGAACAAATTTGACCAAAACTAATAGCAATTAAGCATTGGAAATCCCTTACTTAAACTTGATAATTTTATCCATATCAAATTCATTAGATACTCAATTAGAGATCGTAGTACCAGACTCTCTAATCAGAAAATATATCTTTATAACCAATTTGCTCAAATGTAATTTTTGAAAACTATTCTTCTTTTGAAAGTAGAGATTGTTATCCTATTAGACTTAGATTCAGAGATGACAATACACTTAATAGCAATACTGTAGCAGAGAATCACACTAATAAGATCAACAACCAGATCATAAGCACTTTAACAATCCCATAGAGAAAGTATGACTGAATCTATGAAAAGTATTGGCTGTAAAATTATCCCAATAAAAATAAGACTAATAAGAGATGATAAATAAGAATTGTATCAACAAAAAAGTTTATTACATTAATCCAATAGAATTGAAATTATTATCATTCAAGCAAGTTCATCTCTAGTCTCACTAAGGAATTAGCTCTCCATTTGAAAGAAGAAGAATTCTTTTTTTGGAATATGAGTTTCTCCAAACCCTAGCATCCCCTCTCCCAAAAATCAAAAGGATAGCTTTTTTTTTTCTGCCCCTTGGCTCTCTATTTTCCTCCCTTTTCACGAGCTATCCTCAATATGGAAAGAAAATCGGACGCAAATTCGGTAAGCAATACTCCAGATTTCCACATGCATATTGCGGGCCCTTTTCTGCTTAGTAAAATACCGAACTAGAAAATATTTATTTCTAGAGAGAATGTATCCCATTGAGTTAGCTTTCTAACAGATCTTGAATCACCTCAATCGAATATCAATAGAGAAAGATATGACAATAATACTAAAAGATACTCAAAGAGACTGCTAATTCCAAATATTTTTCATTAATTGTTCTTTCCTTCCTTATTTATGACTCAAATTTCTTTGACTTTGGATGTATGAAATTCTTCTTTGATTGTTCTCTTCTTCCTTATTAGCTAGACTTTAACTTAATCATTTTTAAATTTATTCCTACAATAAAACCATTAGACATTGAATCAAAACTTAGGCATTATGAAATTAAAGTTTAATTTGAAAAAACATAATCAAAATGCCTAAATAATACATATAATCTAGCAATTAAACTTATAAAAGCAATGTTCAGAGTACACTTTCGTGCACTCATCAATATGCATGATGTGGCCACCTAACAAACCATGATCGAAAGGAGTGCAAATCATTATCACAGCCTCTCAAGATATATCTCATTGGGTGGGTATCAAAGGGTACCTCCACCATGAATTAGAGAAGAATAAGAAGGTATTATGCCATTAATACAATATTTTATCGTAAAAAGAGACTCAACTTAGACAGTGATCAGAGATATGAAGATTTATTTCTCTATTTCATTTTTCTCTAACCAAGACTTTCTCTTTATTTTATTTATAATAGATATAAAGTATTCAATCATCTTACATTTATTAACATAAACCCCTTTAAATATATATAATATGGTGAAAACTAACCATGCTTATATACTATACATGACTAAATAAATATTTCAGTAAGAGATGCTATCCTATTCCATACCAACAATATTGACGATCGAGATGGATCATTAATTTCTTAATAATTAGTAAAAATATTAAAGAGAATTGAACACAAACTATTTGACGCAATGTCGTACAAAGCGTGAGAGCATATTGGAGAGCCTTTCAATATATAGATTCACTGTATAGATGTGTATAAGGAAAATATGTATTATAGTCTAACGTTACAATTGAATAATAATTGGAAAATAAATGAGAATCAGTCCTCTGTTTCCATATTTGCTTGTAGCCATTGGGTGTCTTTGTTTCCATGCATGGTTTTGTAGCCGTTGGTGTGATTTGCTAAGTATCTTCAATATTTCCCACAAATTGTGCCGAGGTATAAGGCCAAGTTTGGTTCGTAAAGAGTGAAGTGCAGGACATCCAAGAGGCCTGGTGAAAATATGGGCAAGTTGAGAAGATGCCAGAATGTGTCGGGTATGGAGAAAACCAAGGGCAACAAGTTCTCTCACATAGTGATAATCAATCTTGATATGCTTACTTTGGGCATGGAAACATGATTGGAAATCATATGTAAGGTACTGAGATTATTACTGAACAGAATTGGTGCCGATGGGAGAGTAACACCAAGATCACATAGTAAAAATGAAATCCAAGTAATTTCTGCAGTGGTGCTCGCCATGGTTCGATATTCTGCTTTAGAGCTAGACCGGGATATTGTATTTTTTTTCTTGGCAAACTCGAAAATGCAGTTTCTTCCTAAGAAACTACAATAGCCTGTGGTGGAGCAACAAAGGACAACCTACCCAATCTGCATAAAAAAAATGCATAGAGGTTAAGTGTAGAATGTGAACTAAAATGAATACCGATATCAAGAGTACCATGCAAATAACGAAAGATATACTTTACCATTTTGTAATTAGCCATACTAGGAGAGTGAAAATATTGGGATGCAAAATTAACACTAAATGCTAAATCAAGGCAAGTAAGAGTGAGATATTGAAGTGCCCCAACAATACTTCGATAGTAACTCGGATCAGGAAAAGGGACATCACTTGTAAGTCCTTTATCTTTCGACATCATAGGTGTACCCATAGGTTTACAATCTTTCATTTAAACACGATCCAAAATCTCAAGCGTATACTTAGCCTGAAATAGTGTAAGGCCATCTGAATTGTGGGTCACTTAAATTCTAAAAAAATAATGCAAAGGACCAAGATCTTTCATTGCAATTTATTGCCCAAGAGCATAAATGAAAGTATTGAGATGCGTGGGGTTGGAACCTGTGAGAATTATATCATCAATATAAAGTAATAAATAAATTGTGCTTATAGAAGAATTATAAATAAAGAGAAAGGGTCAACAAAACTACAAGTAAAACCATAACCAATTAAAAAAATTACTAAATTTATCAAACCAAGCACAAGGTGCTTATTTTAACCCATATAATACTTTATTTAATTTGCACACATGGGAGGAAAGAGTTGGATGAATAAAACCTGAAGGTTGTTCCATAAATACATCCTTTTGAAGGTCACGATGGAGAAAAGCAGTCTTAACATCATTAACATCGAATTGGCAAATGTCCCAATTATGAATAAGAGCAAGGTTGAGGATGATCTGTATGGTGCATGGTTTTATGGCAGGAGAGAATATTTCCGTGTAATTGACACCATCAATTTGGCGGAATCCCTTGGCAACAAGCTGAACTTTAAGTCAATCTAGGGTACCATCCGCCTTGATTTTTGTTTTGAATACCCACTTGCATCCAAAAGCATCCATTTGAGGTTGGTGAGGTACAAGTGTCCAAGTTTTGTTCTCATGAAGAGCTTGAATTTCTTCTTGCATTACTTTGGACCAACCTACATGGTTAAGAGCGGAGCGGATTGTCTTAGGTTCCCTGGGGAGTTCGATTAGAGAATGATAGTGGGCATACTTAGGATTAAGTTTGTGAATCCCAAATTGAGATTAAGTTACCATGGTGTGATGAGGAGGTTGTCAGGTGGTTGGATCACTATTTGGTGGAGTAGGGTTGGTGGTTTAAATGGGGGGTGCTTCTTGCATAAAAGGCAAAGGTGACATAGGAATGTGGTCAATCTCGTGTAGTGTGGGGATATGTGGTGAAAGAGGTACCTGCATAGAGGAAACACTAGAACCATCCATAGAATTAGAAGTGAAATTGTTAGCGGAATGCCAATCAATAAAGGTAGATAAAATTTGATTGCTAGGGGAGGGAAGATGAAGATTTCCAAGTTGTTTATAAGAAAATGAGGACTCGTCAAAAACAACATATCGAGAAATGAAGGTTCGATGAAATGTAGGGTGATAGCATTTATAACCTTGATGTTTGTCACTATAACCCATAAATATACAAGGAAAGGTTTTGGGTTTAAACTTGTTTTGTTTAGTATCCCAAGTATAGGGATAGCATTTTGAGACAAAAATCCTAAGTGAGGTATAGTCCGAGTAGTGACCATAGAGAAGAAAAAACGGAGAATGAAGTTCTAAAGTAGTAGAAGGGAGATGATTTATTAAAAAAACAGCATTTGAAAACGCTTTGACCCAAAAACGTTTAGGAACTCCACTTTGAAAAAGTAAGGTCAGACCAAGTTCACAAATTGTACGATACTATCGTTCTACCAAGCCATTTTGTTCAAGAGTGTGAGGGCATGAATATTGATGGAGAATTTCTTGTTTTTAAAAATGCTAATTTAGTTGATGGTTAGTGAATTTGCCACTACCATCAGTTTAAAAAACTTTAATTTTTTTGTTCAATTGTCTTTCAACTAATTTTTCAAATAAGAGAAAGGCATTAAAAAAAATCAAATTTATTTTGTAAAGGAAGAAACCACATATATTTGGTGAAGGTGTCAACAAAACAAGTATAATATTGAAATTTACCAACAAATAAAACTAGAGCGAGTCCCCATAAATCACAATAAATTTTATCAAATACATTGAAGGCATCATAAGAATATTGAAAAAAATGAAGTTTGCTCATTTTTCCTAGTTGACAACTCTCACAGATAGAGTTATTTTTATTTTTTCCAATCATTGAAATAAGACCTTTAAAACTTAAAACTTGAAGAGTGGAAGCTTGAAAATATCCCAACCGTTGACACCACACTTCCTTAGAAACTGTGCGAAAGAGATTTGAGAAGTGTGCTTCAAAGGGTGGGGACAACACATAAATTACCCTTCCGTCAGTCGTTCAATAATGTGCGGTTGGTTGCCCTTTTCTTAATAGAAAAATGAACACCATAAAATTCACAATTATAAGGATAACTAGAGGTTAACTAACTATTTGATAATAAATATTTTGCCAAGTCAGGAACAAGTAAAACATCTTTTAATTTAATAAATGATTTACCAGACTTAATAAAGGTGTCATGGATGTGCCTTATTATGTGAAGACTACCATCACCAATTAGTATAGCATCATTACCAAGATATTGACGAAGATTTGAAAGCATACCTGAATTACCTGTCATATGGGCAGAAGCACCTATATTAGTTGTCCACTTGGTATCATGAATATTATTTTTGAGGGTCATGGCAGCCAATGCTTGAGGAATATCATTAGGTTGAACAACATGGTCGAATCGTTGCCAATATTTAATTGCGGTATGCCCTTGCTTCCCACATATTTGACAAGTCGGAATACGAGCATTGTCTCTAATATTTTCACGTGCATATCCAGAATTTGGTTCGGGTTGATTTTTGGGTCCACTTTGTTGAGGGTTCGAACATGCCACTTGTGTGGCTTGGGAAAAGCCACGTCCACAAGAGGACCAAGGTCTCCCTTTTCCTTTGTCGGGACCCATAGCCTGGCCATAGAATGCAGTGTACTGTGCATTGTACATCTAGTGCAGTTGGCTTTTGATTTCAAACCCTTGCAGCAGCGGCACCACCTCGGAATAGAAAGGCATCGGTGGCTTGAACATGGTGGTGGTGAAGGGCTCATATTTGGGGTTGAGTCCGTTGAGGAGGGCAAACACCTTGAGCTTAACACTCACGGGTTGCCCAATAGCTACAAGATTATCACAAATGGACTTAAAATTTTTGAGATGTACCTGTAGAGATACTTAGTTCTCCTTCCTCATGTAGGTTAATTGCTGGGTAAGTTGAAACTTCATTTCTTGGGAATCTTGGGCATAGGCTTCTTGAAGAGCATGCCACACTTGATAGGAGCTATCGAGACCAACAACTAATCTAAGGGACTCCTCCGACAGAGTACCAATGATCCATCCACGAAGCAACCTGTTTGCCTTCCGCCATTTGAGGTAGTAGGGTTAATTTGAGGTTGTGTGGTATCTATTGGGTCATCGATGGGCTCATATTGGGGTGGAGGAACAAAGGCCATGAGGTCTTGGCTCTCAGCCAAGGCCACAACTTGTTCTCTCCATAAGGGATAATTTCTCTGGTTCAATTGTAGGGTGACAAAATTGTTCACTAAGAGTGAAAGGCCTGCCATGGGAGTAGGACTCTCTTGCTCTCACAAGGCTCTAGATACCATAAAGAGAATTGAACACAATCTATTTGACACAATGTCTCACAAAGCGTGAAAGCATATTGGAGAGCCTTTCAATATATATATTCATTGTACATATGTGTGTAAGGAAAATATGTATTATAGTCTAACGTTACAATTGAATAATAATAAAAAAATAGATGAGAATTAGTCCTCTGTTTCCATATTTGCATTGTAGCTATTGGGTGCTTGGTTTCCATGTATGGCTTTGCAGACATTGGTGTGATTTGTTGAATATCTTCAATAAAGACAGATATTCACACCTCCCCTAACTACTCAACAGTCTCTTTCCGTCAGGTTTTACCTTTGGACATGTTGGAGATACCTGAAGATTCTAGAACAGGCTCACATGCAGTTGCTGATTTTGCATCTCCTTACATTTGTTTTGTATGGATTGATTTATGTTTGAATATATTAGACATGAATCCAACGGTGTTTTGCCTTCGAATTCGCTTTAAGTGTTTTAAGCGGTGCGAAATAAACTGTATATTTTAAACAGCACTTGTTTCAAGCGGTATTTTTGTAAAGGTGTTCCGAATATATCAAACTTTTCTGCTACTGTATTTTCTTTCTATTAGTTAGATTTTTTTTTCTCTGATTTTACGGGCTATGAAGCCACATTCGGTCTTTAGAACTCCGATACCATATATTTCCATTTGCACCGTTTGATTCCAATATAAGATATATGTTTTATATTTTTTTCAAATTTTCTTGAAAGTTAAGAAAATTACATAAATAAGTATGAATCAATATTGATAGAGTATATACATCAAATCCAACTTCACATATCATTAAAACATAAAATAAAATAAAATAAAAAATTGAAGTTTTAAATTTCAAACTCATTAATTTAATACATTAAAATGGATACAAATTATTTTAAGATAATAAAATAGGAATAAATTATCCATGATGGATAGTGATCACCAGAAAATAAATGAACTTAGAGACGAAAAATATAGTGATTATTGAATCTAAAAAAAAACATATATATTTTTTAACTAGTTATTTTCTTTTAAATATTGACTCCAGTAAAACATTTACTCTTTAACTGATTATTTTGCTTTTTTCATTGAATATGTAATGTTTTGAACAAACATAATGCTTGCAAAATATAACTGATAACTTTGTTCTAATTACAAATACCCAAGCCAACAAAAGCAAAACACAAACAAAAATGTCAAGAATGGACAATCATGGTGAGTATCTTTTAACGAAAGGATCTTGCCCTCTGGATTAAACAACATAAATTTGTATTTTGTTGCATTTCAAGGCATAAATGTCCTTTCATGAGTGTGATTACAAGGGCTATGGCTTGTTAACTAGATGACTAACACAAGAGGGGGGCATAATTGGATTGTATTTAAAAATAATTATTATAAATCAAATACACAGTATAAAAAATGAAGAAAAAATGAAATACTAGTAAATATAAAGAGTAAGGGTAAGAGAGAAGCAAACTGAGTATTTTAATGAAATTCAACCCCACTACCTACGTCCTCGCCTCAAGCTACCTCTTAAGAATTCTCAAATTTACTATTTAACCTCTTTCATGTGAACATAGAAACTTATGACACCTTGGAGTGGTACCGCTACAAAGAAGCCATGTAGAACACCATTTACACTTACAATCACCTTACACGCATTGATTCAACTATTTCCTGAGGAAAATACATTCTATACGCACAAGGGTTATACACACTATTTTACTAATGCAAGAGCTGATAATAGATAAGTTATTAGAGAACACTCATCATTAAGTGAAATGAAAACAATGCAGTACAAACTATATTTCGAAATGAACTAGAGTTAAGTCTTAGTGCTTAGAGAAGAAAGATTGAAAATTTTGAATGAATGTTTGTAAAGCTTGCAATTGATGTGTCTATGCTCTTGTTGTAAATTTGAATATCTCAATTAAGTTATTTATAGGCATATGAGACTTCATTTTCAAATTTAAAAAGATTCACATGTCAAAAAGGAGCACCACTTACTTTTCAAAATTTTTAAATGAAAGTTTCTCCTTTTTACAATTGTCAAAAATAACATTATTCACTTTTTAAAAATTTCAAACAAAATCATCTACCTTTTACATATGTCAAAAAGAGCATCAATCACTTTTCAAAGTTTTCAAATCTAATCTTTTACTTTTCGCATATGACAAAATGAACATTATTTACTTTTCAAAATTCCCAAACAGAACCATATACTTTTTGCATATGTTAAAAGGAGCATCAATAAATTTTAAAAATTTTCAAATTTATCATACACATATAAGAAATGACAATCAATTATTTTTAAAATTCAAACTTTTAATCATGTTATGCACATATGAAAGATGATAATTAATCATCTTCCAAAGATTCAAATTTCAAACTTTTAATTTTCAAATATATATCATACACATGTAGAAAATGCAATTTGATGCTTTATGAGAAAAGATTCTTTTTGAGCCTTAATCCAATTTCAAAATTTTCAAGAGATTTACAAAATTACTAAGAATTTTAGTAGTGAGTTTGTTCCATTTCTTGCTCATGCTTGATTTGTTAATTTGTTTGGCTCTATTGTGTAAGTAAATTGAGTTTGAGACTCTTTTATACTTAAATTCATTTGTTATTATCAAAATTAATATGTAGATATATAATTGTATAAAACTTGAAACTTTGGATTCAACCATCTTCCTATTTTTATTATGACAATTACTTAGTAAAACTTTAAGACCTATAGTAATACTTAAACTCTCACTGTGAATGTGAGTTAGTTTTTCAAGCAGTAGATAAACATAATTCCAAGCATATATAACAAATTTAATCATTCAAATGATGTTAATTTAAAATAAAGCATTGGAAAGAGCATGTTAATGTTCTAGTCTTCTCCCCCTTTTGGCAACATTAAAAAGGAATCGTAATAAGCAATAGACTAATGAAAATTGTGCGTTAGTCGAAACTGTAGAGAGCGGAATATTTGGAGCCACCCGGGTCCCTACAAGTGCTCAATATGCTGTCTCTGTTACAACTATGTCTCGGAATTAGTTATTGGCGAGGGTGAGTAAGATTGATTACCGTAACAATCAAATATATGAATTGCATCAAAGGCTTGCTAATAAAGATAGAAAGAATAAAATGTTAAAGCAAGAAAATAATAGGTTGAAAAATTTTACAAACTGGTATACTCGTGACCCGCAACCACGAAAAAAGGAGCTAGAAAGAGAAAGAGTTCAAATATGAAGTCAACATCTGTAGCTAACAATAGAGGTTCAGTGTTTACAAGAAAATATGGACAACCTGCAGTTAATCTCGCTGACTTAGCAAAATAATATTTGACAATATGTATCCAGTATATCTTATAATATTGACTAAGTAAGATATGAAAAAATGATAGTTTATCTTTTTCTTATCTCTATCTCTATAAAGGCAGTCTTCAGCTTCATCTAATTCACATCGAACTTTCTTCACATATCTATAATTCATCTACATTCTCATTGTACAAATTTTCAATGACTCATCAATCTTCCTTCAGTAATCCTCGTGATCACTATATAATGTATTCTTCACCTCAATCACAAGTTATTTCTGCATCTACCATAATGGCTATGATGCAACATGAGAATGATCCAATTAATAAGTCAAATGATGATGTCATTTATGAACTCGTGAGTCTCAGTACTTGATACTCAGCGTACATTGTCGCATTTTCTTGAAGGTTGCAGTTCTGAATTCGTGAGGTTGAAAAGCTTAACAAGAAGATTTATGTACTTCAACGACTTGTTCATGAGTCTAATAAAAAAATATTAGACTTAAAGCGGGAGAATAAGGATTTAAAATCCTTACTCATCTCTTCATTTCGACTGTCTAATCCTTTAGATACGGATAGTATGTAGATATATGAAGAGAGAGAGCACTTAAAAAATGAGGCTAAATGTCTCAAGTTTTTGTAAGTCATTTGAGTTAATAAAATAAAAATATTTAATAGATATTCATGGCATGCATCATTTCTATTTCTCTTCTAGTCATGCATAGTCTATCTTCTAACAGAGGTTTTTAAAAAATTTCTGCCAACTCATCGTTTTTACTTGTGAACTCTAATACAATATCGCCATTTTGCACATAATTTCGAAGAAATTGGTATCTAATCTCAATATTCTTAGTCCTAAAATGTTGTATTGGGTTTTTCAAAAGATTTCTAACACTTGTATTATCACATTTGATTAGAATGTGATTGAACATGAGCTTAAAATCCTAAAGTTGTTGCTTCTTGTAAAGAACTTGAGCACAACAACTATCTGCTGCAACATATTCTACCTCATCAGTAGATAATGCAACAAAATTTTACTTTTTATTAAACCATGAAACAAGTGTATGACCTAAGAAATGACATATTTCACTAGTGTTTTTTCAATCAATTTTACAACTAGCATAATCTGCATCTAAGTAGCTAATTAAATCGAAAGAAATGTGCTTAGGATACCATAACCTTAGGTCAATTGTACCAACAAGATATTTAAGAATGCACTTAATTGTAGTCAAATGAGGTTCTTTTAGAGAAGATTGAAAACATGAACATAAGCATACACTGAACATAATATCTGATCTACTGGTTGTCAAATATAATAGATTACCAATCATACCTCGATATACCTTTGAGTTAACTGGCTTACTGGTTTCATCCTTATCATGTTTGGTAGATAGGTTTATTGGTATTCCAATTTATTTTGTACCTTCCATCCCAAACTTTTTGAGCAATTTTTTTTTATATATTTTGACTGATTAATGAATGTTCCACTGTTTGCTTGCTTAATTTGAAATCCAAGAAAAAAGTTAAGTTCTCCCATCATTCTCATTTTAAATTCTTCCTACATACTCTTAGCAAAATCTTGGCATATATTTTTATTAGTATCATCAAATATTATATCATCCACATAAATTTGAATAAAAAAATATTATCATTTTCTTAACGAAGAGGGTTGTATCGTTCTTTCCTCTTGAAAAACCTTTTTTCAATCAAGAAATCACTAAGTCTCTCATACCAAGCCTTAGGAGCTTGTTTAAGTCCATATAACGCTTTTGTGAGTTTGAAAATATGATTTGGAGATATTTGATTTTCAAAATCTGGAAGTTGTTCAACATATACCTTTTTATTTATAAAATCATTTAAGAAAGTACTTTTAATATCCATTTGAAAAAGTCTAAAATCTTTATAACAAGCATAAACAAGTAACATTCGAATAGTTTCTAATCTTGCGACTAGTGTATATGTCTCATCATAATTAATTCCTTCTTCTTAATTGAAATCTTGAGTTACAAGTTGAGCCTTGTTTCTAGTGATAACTCCGAACTCATGTTTCTTGTTTCTAAAAACCCATTTTGTTTCAATAATAATATGATTTTTGTGTCTAAGAACAAATGTCCAAATATCATTTCTTTTAAATTAATTTAGCTCTTATTGCATGGCTAGAATCCAAGATTCATTAATATTTTTTGATTCAATCTGAAATAAAAATGCAGTATGATTGCAAACATTTCTAAGAGATGATCGAGTACTTACACCTCGTATTGGTTCTCCTAAAATTTGCTTTACTGAATTATCTTTCACAAGTTTCCATTGTTTGGTTGCATATTGCAATAAGTTTTGATAATCTTTCCCGATGTCTCCATGTTGAACTTCCTCTGTTGTAGTCTCTTTATTGAATTTGAGACTTTTCATATTATTTATGGCTTCTATTTCTTCATCAACAAATTTCTTGGAAAATATAGGGTTAGATTTATCAAATACTATATACATAGATTCTTGTACAATCAAAATTTTTTATTAAAGACTCTATAAACTTTACTAATAATAGAATACTCGAGAAAGATATATTCATCAGATTTTGTATTAAACTTGCCTAAATTATTCCGGTCATTCAAAATGAAACATTTGCATCTAAATACATGAAAGTAACTAATGTTAGACTTTTTCCAATTCCAAAGCTCAAAAAGGGTTTTATCTAACTTAGACTAACATAACTCTATTTAACATGTAGTACTTCCGTTTCAGCCCAAAAATAGCTAGGCAATTTATTCTTATTGAACATTATTATTGCCATTTTTTGAAAAGATTTGTTCTTCCTCTTTACTAACTATTTAACATGAAGAGATTTGTTCTTCCTTTCTGAAGATTTTCACGCGTAAATCTCAATTCGAGTTGAGTTGAAGAGTATCCAACAAGCAATCATACGGATTAGTTTGTTTACTGTCCTAACTATATATATATATACTAGGAGAGGGAACATCCTTCGGACGTTTGCCTAGTGGAGGCAAAATATAAACGTAAAACTTTCCTATCAAAACAAATAATAGTATAAAAGAAAAACACAACAATTGTATTAAAACAAATTCATATATTTAAAAATATGTTTAAACTTCCACCGACAGATGTAACTCAGAAAACAATAGAACTATCAATGCAGCATAAGTCTTGGGCATTTTCTTCAAGACAGAGATAACCCAACGCTTATTGACCATGGCAGTTTGCTTCACAACATCTACAAATTGATCAACGGAGGATGATGGCATGCACATTCTTTCAGCTCCCATTTTCATGCAAATTGCACATGTATGCTTTTGTGCCTTCGAATAGTCCCTATTCAGATTATTAATTTGATTATAAGTTTCCTTTAGGCTACGCAAGTGAAGGGTAAAACAAAGCTGCACTCAAATACTTAAAGTCAACGAAATAAAACCTCCTTTTTTTGAAAAAATAAAATAAAATCAAACAAGACATCCTTTATTTCCATACAGTTAAATTCTAAAGCAAACATCAACTGCAACATACCTGCCCATAATTTAGAACTCCAGCAGCAGGGCTCAGCATAATGTTTCCATACCGACTAAGATGTCCTTGTTCAAAACACTTTCCTTTAGTGCATTTCGTCATGTATATCATATCATGAATGAAAACTTTTTTTAACCTACTTTATGACTTAAGATTCCCAAATACCTTAACATAATTACTAAAAACAGTATACTATATCCATTAGAGAGATCATATATGATGAATGAAAACAACCATATGATCACAAATTATTTGAGCACTATTTTTTAGTCTATAGAGGAGAGATTATTTAGCCATGAGTTGCTTTAAACCATATGGAAAATAGCACTCAAATAATCAAAAACTAAATTGTGATGTAAGATTGAAAGAGGAAAAAAAATCGATTTTTTACTAAAAACAAAGAAAGCATCGTTTTTGGTTTCAGTCGAAGGGGGAGGGTTTTAAAATTTGGATCCTAATTTTTGACAAAATGGGTGTCATCATAATCCTGACAAGCCATCATATATTCATTTCAGGCTCCCAAAGGTAACATCTTTGGTCCTGACATTGTTCCTTAGATTGCATGTATTCTCTTCTACGAACTTGAACTGCATGATTCACCTACAATGTTTTTCTTTTTTTCATTTCATTTGTAACAAAACATAGTAGAAAGAAGCAGTCCAACTACATAGGACCTACAATGTATTTTACATCTCATTTATACAAGAGAAGCATTACATAACAAGCATTTTTAGTTGGAGCCAAAACCACTGCAATTTCTGATTTTCTTTTTCATTTCATGGTAAAACCAATGCAAAATTTGTTCACACAACTCAACTCATTTTCTGTCTATTCACACATTAACACAATGAAAACACCTAATGTGCATCCAGAAAATAAGCATATGTAAGGGATATACAGTGCATGGCATAAAGTCAAGAAGAATTTTTTATTGTGGAGTGATGCATACACAATGTAGTCTACAAGTTCCTGGATAATCATGACTCAGGCCATACCTCTCACCATAGATTAGAAATTGTCTACCTATATCTTCGAATGCAGGGATCTACAAAATACACATATATATACAAGTTATAAAATAAATAAGTACTTATCAGGAACAAATAAATAATATTGATGTGGAAGCAACAGTGGCCAGTATAGAAAACTTGGAATTAAGATAAAAGGAATGCAATTAAATTCTTGCATACTATGGATTCCAAATTAATTAGGATGGCAAACTTCATTGACTGCTTGGCACGATCAAGCTGTACTGGGTCAATTGCAACAAGATGGGAGAATAACATGTTAGAAACAAGGTCCAAGATTTAGATGTGGCACTGAAAAGACAACGCTACTCAACATAAAAGTGTGGCGGCAACCTTCTCTAGGAGTTGCAACTGAGATAAGCTCGTTCACCACTATATCAATGGCTTGTGACACAAAATCAGACCTCTAAATTTAGAAAAAAAGAACTCTTTAAGTGGAAATATATTTGTGGACAGAACAAACAAATGACTATATTATCTTTATGCATGCAGAAAAGAAGGGACATGTGGCTGTCTTGCCATAACAACTTGCCAACAAATCACAATACCTCAAGGACAAGTACAATAAAACATCATAAATATAAAACTATTAAAATAAATAAATATGATATATTGAAAAAATGTGGCACGTAAGCCACCTTTAAGTCTCCCACGAGGAGATGTATTCTTTCAAAGCATATCTTTATTTTTAACAAAAGTCTTGAGTTTTAATAAATCAAAACTCATCTGTTTTTTTAATACCTAGATTTTTCCAAACATTTTAAACCAGTTTTTCATTAACAAAACACATATCTTTATTTTTAATAAAAGCCTATTGCCTCCTCCTTAGACTGAACAGTCCAAACGAAATTGCTATATCCGCTATTCAAAGAAAAGAAATGAATCCGCATATTCTGATAATCCAGAAAAATTTAACTCTTACAGAATTTCTAAAAAGTGCAATATTTATCGAACCAAATTCTCAACCAAAATAAATAGAAATAACAATCCTAAACATCTTAAACAAAAAAATGAATTAAAATTCTTTAAAAAAATACAAACTAAAATATATAGAAATGACAAACCTAAACATTTCAAACAAAAAAAAATAAAAGCATCTGTTTTTTTTTTTAAAGCTGGAAATGAAAATCCAACAATATATAAACTGAATTAAACATATTAATAATAAAATCTAAAATCTAAAAATAGGAATGAATAAAAAAATATGCATGTCAAAACTGAGAAAAGAAACTAAAAGAGATGTACAAACCTCATAGCATCATCAACTGCAAATCAAAAAATGTAAATTCCCTGCAAGAAACAAACCAACCAATTAGATTAACTAAAGGCAAAAAAACGATGACTAAGAAACACAAAAATAACAAAATAAAAGAAAATCTCAAAGCATCATTGACCCCAAACCATACCATGCAAACTACTTTTATGCTGTATTTTTTTAAAACAAAAGTATTATATAGAAATCTCCGTTATCCGAACCATTCTATCTTTAGTATAAAATAAAATAACAAAAGCAAAACCTCAACATAATTTAATTCATTGCTAAACTGCCGTAGATACAAAAGCCATAAACTCATAATATAAGATGAACAACCAGAAGCCATCTTAAACCATAGATAAAAACAAAAATTAGAATCCTTATCCTAACATTTTCCAACCAAAAAGAAACAATTTTGAACGAAAAAGTAAAGAGGAAGAAGATAAAAATAATAGTTGAACCTCACTAATTGATTTCTATGATGCTTAATGTATCAATTCACAAAAGAGTTCCAAGAATATGATATAAAAGATACTAATAACCAGTTTTTCTATAAAATTCCGAACCAAGAAATTCTAACCTTAAAATAATTTAATCCATATATTGCTGAACTGTCACAAATACAAAAATCATAAACTCATAATATAAAATAAACCAGAAGCAATCTTTTTTTTGACAAGTGTAAATCAGAAGCAATCTTAAACTCATACGCTCATATGCATAAAAAAAAATATTTTTGAATGCTTGTTTTACAATTTCCAGACAAACTTTTTTTTTTGATAAGTAAAAGATAAATTTTATTGCTCAGAAAATAACAGGCGTGGCCCGTGCACACAGGAAGTGTACATAAGATACCTAGATACATTCTATGCTCGCGAGATTAAAGATAAGAATTCATGAACATTGTCCCCGTTTAGTACAATAGCAGAAAACCAAAGCATTAAAGTTTGAAAACAGAAGTTCTTTAGCTCCTCCATGTTGCGTTCTTTGTTTTCAAAACACCGCGCATTCCTTTCCGACCAAACACACCACATAATACATAGCGGAATCATCTTCCATACTGCTGCTACTTGTGGGCTACCTTGTAGTTTCCTCCAACACCCCAATAAATCTACCACCCTCAGAGGCATAACCCATGCAACATCGACCCTTTGGAAAATCTCGTCCCATATCGCCCTTGTGCCCTCACAATGCAATAGAAGGTGATCTACAGATTCACCATTCTTTTTGCACATATAACACCAATCCATCACAACACACCCCCTCTTCCTCAAGTTATCGGTGGTCAAGATCTTCCCAAGAGCCGCGTTCCACACAAAGAATGCTACTTTGGATGGCACACGGGACTGCCATCCAAAGTAGGGAGGTTTTGTTTGATCAAAATTTTGTAATACGCCTTAACAGTAAATTTCTTCTGATTATTATACCTCCATTTTATACAATCGCCCTGTGCTATTGGAGTCCCCATAGAGTATAGGATTCTGAGAAAATCTGATACCGAAGATAGTTCCCAATCATGGAAGTCCCTGTTGAATAGAACATTCCACTGATAGTGAGGCCGCATATCCGCCACTGAAGCCTCTCTATTAGGTTCTCAGGTCGCACACTCCCAAGCCCCCATGTACAATTGGAGCGCAAACTGTCTTCCATCTGACTAGATGAAATTTCTTCTCCTCCCCCATGCCTCCCCATAAAAACGCCCTATAGATTTTTTCAATTCTGTTCCCCACCCCTGCTGGCAACGGAAACAAAGATAAAAAGTAAGTGGGCAAGTTTGTAAGTGTGCTTTTAATAAGAGTGAGTCGGCCCCCTTTCGATAAATACATCCGTTTCCAAGCAGCCAACCTTTTCTCGATCTTCTCCACTACCCCATCCCAGATATTTCTAGCCTTAAAAGATGCTCCCAGAGGGAGGCCCAAATACTTCAAAGGCAAAGAAGACACCTGACAGTCAAGATAGTTTGCTAAGCTGCGTGTGTTTGGGACCGCACCCACCGGCACCAACTCGGATTTACCAAGATTCACCTTAAGACCCGATACTGCTTCAAAACAAAGTAACAGTGCCCGTAGAGTTTGAATCTGGTTCCCATTCGCTTCACAAAAGAGTAGGGTATCATCTGCAAATAAAAGATGCGAGATCATAACCGTGCCGTTACCCACCTTGAAGCCAGATAAGAACTCTCCGCTGACAGCTGCCTGAACCATCTGACTAAGAGCCTCCATAACTATAACAAACAGCAGGGGAGATAGAGGATCTCCTTGTCTCAAACCTCGAGAACTGTTAAAGAAACCAGCTGGCGTACCATTAACTAGAATAGAAAACCGAGCTGTTGAGATGCAGTGTCGTATCCAAGCAATCCACCTATCCCCAAAGCCACACCTCTTAAGCATATATAAAAGGAAATCCCAGTTCACATGGTCGTAGGCCTTCTCCATGTCGAGCTTGCATAGAATGCCTGGTTCACCCTCCCTTAATCTGTGATCCAAACATTCATTTGCAATGAGCACCGAGTCAAGAATTTGTCTTCCCCGAATGAAAGCATTCTGAGGCTTGGAGACAATATGTTCCAACACCGGGCTTAGTCGGTTGGCAAGGACCTTCGAAATAATCTTATAAACTCCACTGATCAAACTTATGGGGCGAAATTCCTCAATAATCGAAGCCCCATGCTTCTTAGGGATGAGAGCAATGAACGTCGCATTAAGAGATTTTTCAAACTTTTGGAGCAGATGAAATTCACTAAAGACTTGCATAACATCACCTTTAACGATGTCCCAGCAATTTTGAAAGAACCCCATTGAGAAACCATCTGGCCCCGGAGCTTTATCCTTGGCCATACCAGAGATGACCTTGTAAATCTCCTCTTCCTCAAATGGTCTCTCCAAGATATTCACACTTTGAGGATCAATTGTTTTAAAGGATAAAGCATCCAACTTTGGCCTCCAAACAGCTGGTTCTGAAAGAAGGCACTCATAATAATTCACAATATGGTCTTCTAGATCAGAAGGAGAAGAGAGCACCTGATTATCTGTGTGTAGAGACTCAATAGCATTATTGCGCCGGTGAGAATTAGCCACTCTATGAAAGTACTTCGTGCATTTGTCGCCTTCTTTTAGCCAAAGAGCTCTAGATTTTTGGCGCCATGAGATCTCCTCTGACACGAGGACCCTCTCCAAATTTGCCAACACCGTTCCCTTCCTCAGAAGCATCTCTTCCGAGGTATCTCCCAATAGCTCCCTCCTTTCTAAATCTTGTAGCTCCTCCAAAAGTGTAGCTTTCTGATTATCGATGTGACCAAAAACTTCCAAGTTCCATTTTTTCAGATCTTTTTTCAAAGCCTTCAACTTACATGCAAGGATAAAACTTGGAGTTCCAATGAAGTGATACGAGGACCACCAAGTACGGACCATCTCTACAAACCCATCTGCTGCAAGCCACATGTTTTCAAACTTGAAGTACCTACGACCACTTCGGATGCCCCCACAATCTAGTAGAATCGGATAGTGATCTGAGCTTACTCGGGCCAACCGTTTTTGACACACCTCCGGATAATGTGCTTCCCATGATGGAGATACAAGAAATCTATCTAGTCTCGACCAAACCCGTCCGTTGGACCAAGTGAACTCACCCCCTGTCAGGGGGAGATCCATGAGATCTAGCTCAAAAATGAACTCGGAGAACTCCTCCATAGCTACAGAATTCCGGAATTGTCCTGATCTCTCACTAGGGAATCGTGTGATGTTGTAGTCTCCCCCTACACACCATGGTATATCCCAAACCGAAAGCAAACCCGCTAGCTCTTCCCAAAGCCTCCTCCTTTCCTTGTCCACGTTCGGCCCATATAAGCCTACAAAAGCCCATTCCCACCCATCAACCACATTTTTGAAACGTGACGCTACCGAATATTCCCCAATACACTCCTCAATAGCTTCCACCACTCTTGTGTCCCACATTAATAATACTCCCCCTGAGGCTCCCAATGATGCCAGGTATGTCCACCCCACATACGAGCATCCCCATAAATTCCGCACAATTTTCCGATCAATGAAACTTAGTTTAGTTTCTTGAAAGCATACTACGTCCCCCTTCCACATCCGCAATAAAGATTTGATACAAAGTCGTTTATTGCGGTCGTTGAGCCCCCGTACGTTCCAAGAAATAATCTTAGGACGCATTTAATCCAAAACTGCCCCTCCCTTTCCCTCTATCTCTACCTCCGCTTCCCTCCTTCACATCATAATTAATGGAGCACATTAGCCTTTTTAGTTCCCTATTCTGCTTTGTGTCTGCCTTCGCTCGCCTTTCTTCAATAGCCATAAGAAGTGCTATAAATTTATCTACATTGCCTTCATACGAAATCCCAATGACAGCTTGTATCTCCTCCACCTTTTTGAAAACCCAGTTAGAAGGGCATCTCCCAGTCTTATTGCTAGGTGGGATTGTACATAATGGGGTTAGCATAGTCTCCTCCCCACCAGTGCAATCGGTTTCAACCATTGCCAATTGTAATGGCTCTGTTTCTGGACCTGCATCACAGATTCGAAGATACTCTTCATTGTTCGAGTATTCTTCTCCCTGTTGCTGTATAATATCAAGATTATTTCCCCCCTGTCTTCCAAGACTATTCTTCCCCTTCATTTCCTGAGAAAACCCATCTACTGGCAGCCCCGAGAGCTCAGAATGCTCAGATACCCTCGCCGGCGTTTCAACCGGCGTCGGAGAGACGGCGAGACCTTCGTCCGTCTCCGGCGACCTGGTCTGTGATATTTCCGATGAGATACTGGCCACCGTCGTTGAGTCAACGTCTTTCCGTCCATCTCCTTGTGTCGTAGTGTGCATCTGAAGTTGTGTCCCCGTCATACTGGACTCTGGTGGCTTTTGCGTCGCCGGCTCATCGTCTTTCCCCGTCGGAACTGTCTGTGGCATCACCGTCGGAACTGTCTGTGGAAGGATGGCCACCGTCTGAACTGTCTGTGGGAAGATGGCCACCGTCGGAACTGTCTGTGGAAGGATGGCTACCATCGGAACTGTCGGCGACAACTCTTCTCCCCCTGTCGGCGATTTCGCCCTCACCGGTGGCGTCGGTAGTACCGTCGGGGTCTGGCCAGACCCCTCTGTGCCGCGCCCCGTGCGCTTCATCCACACGGGAGCCATGGACTTCGAAATGGTGTCCGAGCCCTTGGCCCGTGTCTTTGGGCCTGGATTCTCTCTGGGCCCATGGCCCGTGGCCTGTGTTTTAGGCCGAAACCCATCAGTGCATGGCCCATCAATATCTGCTTCAGTTCCCATTTCTTGTTCCACAGATCTCTTCCCTTTGACGATGCGTTTCATTTCAATTATGTCTTCCAATAATGCCCCCACCTTTTTCATCATGATGTCCAGCACGTTAAGTGTGCCTTCCTCAATTATTCCAGACCATTGTCTGCCTTCCTCGTAGATGTCGTCCCCTGTCTGCGTTTCCATCAACATGCCATTGTCTGCCTTCCTCGTAGATGTCGTCCCCTGTCTGCGTTTCCATCAACATGGAATCTTTCCTTCCTACATTCTGCGCGGCCCGAGACTGCATCCTTTGAGCTTGGGTCACCATACTGTAGGTCCTTATGCCGTCTGTTTTTGACCGGGGAAGGATAGCCCGGGCTGAACCCCCTCCACCCGACGCTTTCGAGGTGAGCTCCATTAATGTGTCCCTAAAATTTTTCCATCCCTCTCCTTTTCTTCCTTCCGGTACCATTAGCAAGCCTTTTCTCTTCATATTTCCAAGAACCGAAATGGATATGAAGCTCCCCTTCAGATTGCGACCTCTCTGTACTAAGAATACTTGCAGGCCTTTTCGGTGTGTTCTTAGAAACTCCGGTGATCCTTGAGCATCCACGCAATCCTTTACTGTTGAAGCCAACCAGTGCAGAGCTTCGTAGTCTACAGAAATATAGTACCTCAAACGGCGACTACTTTCTGTTATATTCCACCACCATCCATCCTCCCTTGTGAACGTAAATAATTTCTGATCGATGTGCACCTCTCTGCTCCACCCCATCACTGATGCACCCCCTCAACAAACTAAAAACTAAGAAAAAGTAAAAAAACGAAAAGGAATTCCCGACGAGGAGCGTCAAGGAAGCAGGGTTAAACACCACCGGCGAGAACTCCGATGGTAAGGATGGCCATGCTCCTAGTTTTTCCTAACGGAATCGGTCGAACTCTGAACTAGAAGTACGTCAAACTAATCCTAGAAGAAACCTTAGGTGCCAAAAGAACAATTGAAATAAATTATTTTTTTTTGGTGGTATTGTACGTCAAACTGTAATAGGAGATAAATGGTTACACAATTGAAGGGATACCTTTTTCTTCTCAGAGTCTCGTTTGGTAGTAGATGAGCCAGGTTTGCCTGAGGTTGCAACTCTAGATCTTCTCCTAATCTTCCCAACAACTGATGAACCCTACATCAACCACAAAGACTCAAAATAAGACTTTCCAGACAAACTGACAGGGATCAAAAGGAAAGAAATAGAAAGAAAAAAAAATTCAGAAGAAATAAATATGCTTATTCCATCAATTCACTAATGTATTTCAATAACATGATATAAAGGATACCAACAACAAGATACAAACCCAAAAAAAAAAAAAACAACCGGTCCTTTATAAAATAACAAAAAATTTTAATTCCTTTTTATTCCATTCTATGACTCTCTATTTAAAATTAAATTAAATTAAAAAAAAACAGAAATATAAGATAAGATGAACCATAACTGATCCTAAAGCCACATGTACCAAAAAAGGGGTAGAATCCTTAAGAAGACTTGGGAGAAACAAACATCCCTAGCTTGTCGCATGTGGTCCTGATACAAGGCAATGAGATTAATTCAAAATTAGACATTTCAAGAAATTTTTAACCCTACCAAACACTTTACATGTACATACACATACACACGGCAGAATAATTATAATCAGGAGCAGTTGCGAATTGTTCAACATTAATGCTCACCTTAAGGTCTTGCCATGAAACAGAAGGGGGCAATCCAGTGACGAGCACTATATGATGGAACAAGAACAACTTCAGATGACATAGTATTCACAATAAATAACAAAGTAACATAGTATTGAATAAAATACACACACAACATGAAATTCAGAGCGCCTAGATACTCTACCACGTCCACTCTGCCCACTGCTATGACTACTATAACGATCTCTTGATGATGAATTCCCATAGCCACCATGTGCAAGTTCCACCTATAAAGAAATGAGGATATACAAGATAAGCAGAGAGCATGGACAAAGAAGCCATATCAATTCAAGAAGCACTAAACTCACCTCAACAAATGCATAACTCGGGGGCCTAGGCGATACCTTCAGATCAATGTGGGATATGCGTCCATACTGAGACATGAAATCTTCTTAAATAACCAAGATCAACCATTCTCATTAATCAAAGCATAGATATACAAATTATTCGAGTCCACCTGCAACTCGCAATCATCAATATATTAATAAAAGATACATAACAAATAACCCAGTAAATAGTCAACATGATTAGCTTCAGTAGTTTATATGACCCAAAGGTCTAAAAATACATATGCTTACCTTCACACATGAAGACAATCAAATACATATCAACAGGCTTAGAGGAGAGGTACAGCCATGGATAGGCATAGATAAATCTCCAAAAAAAGATCAATGATCCAGGGAAAATGTTGGATGAGATTTTGGGGTTATCACCCAATAGATTCCTAAGCCTTTTTTCTATTTTGTTTTTTTAGGTTAAGCATTTTTTTTTCTGGTAAGCTCCCTCGGCAAAATATGATTATCATGCACAAAAACAGGTGCCACAGTTCCAAGTATGCAATCTAAGCAAAAGCAAAAGGCTTTGATGGTGACAGAAATCTTTTTTCCTGCCTAATTAAGTGAATCTTGTGTCCATAGAATTAACATCACCATTGATATCATGCCCTATGACAATCTATTAAGCTATTCTTGACACGATAATCTCTTGAACATGGATTAGACAAGGGTTATACCCACCTTCTCTTAAGAAAAGAAACTGCATATATAAAAGAAATTACCTTAGCTCTGTTTTAGAATGGGCCACATCAGTTTGAACCGAGACATGAGAAAAGCCTTCCATTGATCACAAGAAATAAAAAACAATGCATATCATGATGACCCTAAAAACAGTAAGTGTATCTTAAAAACAATATATTTCAAGGACTAAAGATCCTTGAGGCATAATTTCCTACAAAAGATTAAAATGTACCATAAAAGATAATGCATTCTTGGGAAATCATGGTCTTTGGTTTAATGAATAGATTTTTCTTGTTAAAATTGGCCCATTTAATCAAAAAAGCACTTGCTCCTCATGCAAACTTTTTTATCTTACTAGTTATGGCCACGCCTAGCAAATAATTTATCATACTTCATAATTTCCCTTACTTTAAAGCCACCTTTGGCTGAGTTGGACAATCAGAGTAAAAACTTTTAAGCAAATGGAAAACACATGGAAGAAAAGAAATGGGCAACAAGGTAGGTGGCGGGAGCAAAAACAAACATGAAAGTGGGTTTTCTACATTGAATTTGTGAGATGAGAAATATCCATCTTAAAGGTTGATTAGTTAATGAATTTTTATTAAACTGAATGAGGGGCAAGCAATTTGCGGCCTGATCTAAAAGCTAATTAACGGTTCATACCTTCAATTTTGGGTGCCACATTACCGAGAGACAATTTGCTAAACTTTAGCTAAATAATTCCAGTTATAAACTTGCTTACTGATAATAACTTTTCTAATGTTTTCTCTCCGTACAACTTTTCTTTCCAGCTCTCTCATCTCTGGCGCTTCTCGCCGGAGATGATTTCTTTGGTCTACTTTCATTGCTTGATTGTTTGTTAGGTAGTTTCTGTTGTTTTAGTGAGGCTCCAAACCATGGAATCAGTTAGGAATGTCATTATAGAACAGAAATGTTTTGAGTTCAAGAAGATGAATGAATGGTGGTGGAGGTGCACTGAGAGTAGCTGTCGTGCAGTGAATCACATCTCCATAGATCAAGCTTCGTTGGGGTGGTTGGCTACCATGGTAAATGAAGGTGTAGCTGATGGAGGACCTGCAAACTTCATCAAAACAAGGAGAAGAGGACCTCAGGTCCTGGTGCTGCAGAAACAGAGGAATTCCTACGGGAGATTTCTCTCCATTTCAGAATTTGGCCAAGTAAAACGCCATGGGTTGATTATTATTCCTGAAGGAAATAAGGGAGTAGGATGGAAGAATTTCGGGGAGACATTGCAGGAGTTATCGGAATTACACCATGTTCCGGGGGGAATATACAGAGGAAACAGTTCAGGGAAGGCTTTACCTCCGTCGCAAGGGCTTCACAACTTTTCGTACAAAGAGGCGTTGTCTCGAGCGCCACAAATTACAGAACTAGCAGAAGATCTTTCGGAGGTGGGTAAAGATCAAATGGGTGTATTGGGTGGCAGGGGAATGTCGGGGCCATTAATGGGAAACCTGAAACACGCTATAGCTGAAATGGAAAAGCAGGTGCATGTTATTCAATCTAATATAGCTATGCTGAAACGGTGCGTAGAGGAGGGTAGTAATTTCGAAATGGGCTTAGGCCATCTAGAAGGATCGATGGTTATGAAGGCCATTGGACCCCCTAAAGACTGACCGAAGGCCCACAGCAGTATCTGGTGCCGTTAGTTAATACCATCCTCCTAATGGGTTGTTGCAAACAGAAGGCCCGGGTCAGGCCTCTAAAGTGGTTCTGGGCTATGGGTCTCGACCCAGCCCATGCCCAGCTACAGTAATACCGAACGGGGGAGGGGTTTCTCTCGGGGCTTCGGGTCCAATTTTTACGGGTAAAAACCCGGAAACCAACCCAGCATCATCAGCGATGGGTCTTGGAAATTCGGGTTCACCGGAGTTTTCCCCTCAGGCGAAACAGAAGACGCCGGCGACTTTGGTTGAGCAACTCATGCCGTCGCGCGATGCTGAGCAAGGTGAGAAAGTGATTATTTCGCATCTTTTTCCGGATATTGTTGGACAGAACAAGTCGATGGAGGTCTCCAGTGCAAACCCGATGATCCCCCACGCATTGAACAACTCAGTGTTGGTTCTGAGCCAACGCAGACACTTTCGGGAACTGACTCCACCAGGCCACGGTAAATCTGTCTTTTTCTACACAGAAACGCTCGGAAAATATCCCCATAGCTTCTGAGAACCAGGGGGAAGGTGTCCCTCCAGATTTTGTCCCCATANTCTCTCTCTGCACCATACACCACCTTGCACTAACCACTTTTTTTTTGGTTTTTAAATGTCTCCACAAAAAGGTCCATTAATGAAAGTACTTATAAACCTAGTTTTTGATGTTTTCCTGTTTCAACTCTCCTTGTCTTTCTCCAGGAACATGACTGGGCAACACCTGCGGAGGTGCCATAGCCAAATGAAGTCCTGGACCCTGAACTCCGATCCGAACCTTCTTTGCTGTATGCCTGAAATGGTACATTAGGACTGCGGCCTACGTCATGGTAGGCTATCTAATTCTTACTCGGGATGATCACTTCTCTATGGTGTAACATTTGATCTATCCCTAGTCTCTGTGTAACATACAACATTACCAGAAAATAGAAATCATGCAAACATTGAAGCATGAGAAGAAACCATGTTCCAGCTTGTGATGTTCTGTATATTTTGTCTCCCCTCATTGTAACCAGAAATTTGTTCAATATTGACTTCTCCAAGCGTTTGAAACATGTTTCCGACTTAAAAGGGAAACATGATATGTACTTGTTTTTTTGTTTTCCCACTTAGCGTGGTCCTGGTTCAAGGACCCAAAACCAAAAGCATGAACAAGACCAGGGCTTGGAATGCATGTGTTTCTTTAATCATTATAGATTTCAGAGTGTTAAAGTTAAGGTTTCAAGTTTTGTGTAATTATATATTTACACATGGATTTTGATGATAACAAATGAATTCATAGAATAAAGGAGTCTCAAGCTCAAGTTATCTACACAATGGAGTCAAGCACATCAAGAAACCAAGCATGAGCAAGAAGGGAGCAAGTTCACATTAAAGTCATAGAATAATGTTGTAAATCTCTTTAAAATTCGAAATTAGGATTAAGGCTCAAAAATTAATATTTTATCATAAAGCATTAAAATACATTTTCCACATGTGCATGAATATTTTGAAAATTAAATTTGAAAATTTTGAAAGATATTGATTGTCATCTTTCACATGTGCATGCATGATTAAAGGGTTGAACTTTGAAAATATTAAAGATGATTGATTGTCATCTTTCACATGTGCATGTTTTATTTGAATATTTTCAAAAGTGATTGATGCTTTTCTTGACTTATGCAAAAGGAAGATGCCTTTGTTTGAAAATTTTGAAAAGTAAAGTGTGCTCCTTTTGTCATATGCAAAAAGTAAAAGATTAGGTTTGAATTTTTTGAAAAGTAAAGTGTGCTCATTTTGTCACATGCAAAAAGTAAAAAGATTAGGTTTGAAATTTTTGAAAAATGAATGATGATGTCTTTGACATGTGAATCTTTTTAAATTTGAATATGAAGTCTCATATGCCTATAAATAGATCATTTGAGAGCTTCACATTCACAACACCAAGAGCATACAACTCTCATTCAAAGCTTTCATTCTCTCTTCTCTAAGCATTGAGCCTTAACCCTTTTCATTTTGAGAGATATAGGTTGTGCTGTATTGTTCTTATTTCACTCATTGAGGAGTGTTTTCTGATATCCTACCCACTATCAATTCTTGTATCAGTAAAAGGGTGTGTACAACCCTTGTGCGTGTAGAAAGTGTTCTACACAGGGAAATCGTTGAATCACCACGTGTAAGGTGATTGCAAGTGTAGAGGGTGTTCTACACGGATCCTTTGTAGCGGTGTTGTTCAAAGGTGTAATAGGTTTTTACCTCCACCTGAAGGAGGTTGAATAGTGAATTCGGGGATCCTCAAGGGGTAGCTTGAGGCGAGGACGTAGGCAGTGGGGCCGAACCTCGTTAACATACTGAGTTTGATTCTCTCTTACCCTTACTCTTTATATTTATTGCTATTTCGTATTTTGTTTATATTTGATATTGTATATTTGATTTATAATTGTTATTTTTTTTTAAATACAACTCAATTCACCCCCCCCTCTTGTGTTAGTCATCTGGGCAACACAGAGTATCTGCAGATCCCGATTGCATAACATGGGAAAAGATTGGGCAAGTTCATGACTGGTTGGTTGAGAGCTTCTGCTTCTCACGATGAGATTTACGGAGGCAAAGCATGCTCATTTCCCAGCAGAAACAAATCATGGATTTCCCGTGTGTTTCATATGATTGCTGTCATATTGTCATTGTTAAATCATAGCATACGATCTGTCAAACGTTATTCATGTTATAAACGTTCTACCCTTTTTTATGGCATGCAAACACAAAAAAGACTTTGCGGAGCCAAAAATGTCATCCATCAGAAAAATTTCGTAGGAAAAAAAAAAAAAGTTTGTTGATTTAAAGAGAAGCGAACACCTATGATAAAATTTTATAAAATTAAACTCATAAATTGTCGTGAATTCATATGATACATTAGATTTTATCAAATAACGTTAGTTTATAAATTTATATTTATGAAAAGTATATAACTAAAATATTTCTTCTATTTAAATACAAAATTCTGGACCCAATGGACACAGAATAATAACAAAATAGAAGTCATTTTCCTCTTTCCTTTTTAAGTAATAATTTAATAGTCAGAATTCAGAAAGAAGGAAGGTTTTTGTATGGATGAATATGGATGGATTGGTATGCCACGTGGAATGAGGAGAATAAATGGTATTCTATATTAATGCTATTATTATTTTATTTTTTATTAGAAGAAAAGAGACCTTTTTTAAAAAAATAAAAAATAATGTGGCAGACTTGTTTGCTAGGATTTATATTAGGCGCATTTGATTGATAAATCCAAAAAAGTATACGAAGTTGCCTTCCCCGAAACGGCGTCGTATATGCATTCTCTTCACAGTCCCACGGCCACGGTCCACCTCCTCTCATCCCTACGTTTTGTGCGAAAATCCGAATCCAGTGGAAAATACAAAGACCCGCCATTATTATTTTTATTAATGAGCTCCATAGAAAAAACCTTCCCCTTTTCCTCTCCTTCTCTCCTTCTCTCCCTCTCTTCTCAAGGTTTAGCGGAACCCTACCCCTACTTCATAGAAATCCATGGCTGCTGCCTCCCTGAATCTGCCATTTGCTTCTTCTTCTGCCGCTGCCGCTTCTTCTTCTTCTGCTGCTTCTGCTTCGTCTCTATTCTCTCGCTATACTCTCAGCCATAGACGCTTTGTCTCCTACGACTCTTGCTCTCAAATTCACGCTCATAACACCGTCGTAATCTCTCTCTCTCTCTCTCTCGCTCCCTAGTAATATATACGTGCGAAGTTTTCTTTTTTATTCTTTTTGTTGTGTTGTTGTTGTTCTTTTTTTTTTTTTTCATAAATTGTACAGCTTCAAAATGTGAATTATTGGGCTTGCTTTGGCTGGTTGGGTTCCTCAATTCCATTGCAATTTCAATAGAACCTAATAAAAAAAGTATATAATAGAGTTCAACATTTTTCATTGTGTATTCCAATTACTATTTTCCGGCTATGATATCAATGGTTTTTTTTTTAAACGTGATTCGGTTAGAAGTCTATTTTTTTTTTCTTTTTAAAAGAGAAATGCTTTGGCAGAAATGAATTTTATAAAAGTAAATTAGTTTGACGTGATACATCTTAAAATTATTTTTATTATAAATTAAAACTAATCTATCAAATCAAATCATATCATTTTATTAATTTACTTTTATAAAATATTCGGATCAGTTCTCTTTTTAAAAATCTTTGAAAATGGGATATTGAACTCAGTGAATATCTGCAAATCATTTTTAATTTACTGTTTGATTCTTTTGCTAAATACCAGCAAAGTTTGTGGTTTTATTTTGAAGTATATGCAAACTAGGTCGTTATCAAATATTACTGATTTGGGTATTCTTTTATGGTGTTAGAGATGTGATCTATCCAAGCCGTTCAAAAATATAAATGGGAAGCCCATTGTTCCTATCCTTAACGAGCGGAATCTACCCAACTTTTTGGAAACTGCACGCATGGAGAAGACAGTCAACCGAACTAGTACCAGGCTGAAATTATTTTCTGGCACTGCAAATCCTACCCTTTCTCAGGTAGGACTATTACTTTATTGTTTTGGTTCTTTGGATTAACAAGGTATTGTTAATGAAGTGCTTTTGGATTAATTAGTGGATTGATAAGTCATTTAAAGAAACTGAATTTGCAGGTTGCGAGTAGTTTATCCTGTGCTTTTTTGTTTTTTCTTCTAATGAAAACCTCACTATCTTCAATGGAATTGCTCTAAACTTTGCCCATCCAAAGACGTAATCTGTCAGAATTCTTAGAAATTCCTGTGCTTCAGAATTAATATTTTTGCTCTTTAAATTTGCAGGATATTATAGTTTTTTATAGGATTTGAATACTTCTGGGTCAAGGCCAACTGCCTAAATGATTATATGTTTGCTTTTGAACAAATATTTTTCACCCAAAAGTTTGTTGGATTTAGTTATTTATACCCTAGCCAACAGATAGACACGCACTCTAGCACACAGACATACGCATTTGAACGCACGCACCCATCCACACATGCACACAACACACCCACACACAGGCGGGCCAGCACACACAATCATGCACGCAAACATTTATGTTTTTGGAATGTTGTGCTTATGTTGCTGGCACTTTGTTATTTGCCCCCAGGAAATTGCTTGGTACATGGGCCTGGAACTCGGAAAGATCAACATAAAGCGATTTGCAGATGGGGAAATATATGTTCAGTTGCAAGAGAGTGTCAGAGGATGTGATGTATACCTAGTACAGCCTACCTGCCCTCCTGCAAATGAGAATCTCATGGAGCTATTAGTAATGATAGATGCTTGTCGTAGAGCTTCGGCCAAAACCATTACTGCAGTGATTCCATATTTTGGATATGCTAGAGCTGACAGAAAGGCAAGTTCTAAATTGCAGTGTACTTTAATGAACGTTTATGAAATAAATCAGTCGTTGTAGTTTAAATAAACATTACATATTGCAAATCTGCCCGACATGGGGATCATTGGGAATCTACTATTCCAATTTTAATTGTCTTGGGCATATCGTCAAACCTATTAGAAAGAAAAAACCTGGATGAACCCTTCTAGTTTTCAATGAGGGGGATAGGATTTGAAATTCAGTGTCTTCCTTATGCTGTAGTACATTTGAATTTGACTGATCACTGAGATGATTGGTTCTGCCAATGCATCTTAAGCAAATCAATGATTCTTAAGAACTTGCACTATATCGTGTTCTGTATAGGCTGACTAACATTGTCTTCTCCATCTATGAACTTTTTTCCCCAGACCCAAGGGCGTGAATCAATTGCAGCCAAACTAGTTGCAAACCTTATCACAGAAGCAGGTGCTAACCGTGTTCTAGCTTGTGACCTTCATTCTGGGCAGTCCATGGGTTACTTTGATATCCCAGTGGATCATGTATATTCTCTGGTAAAGTAATCCATACACTTGATTGTTAACTTTCAACGTTTTTGTGGTCTCAGATCTCTGATACTATTGTTTGTTATGTGCACTCTAGCCTGTGATTCTTGATTATCTTGCCAGCAAGACAGTCAGTTCTCAAGATTTGGTAGTTGTTTCCCCTGATGTTGGTGGGGTAGCAAGGGCACGTGCTTTTGCAAAAAAATTATCTGATGCACCGTTAGCCATTGTAGACAAAAGGCGCTATGGACACAATGCTGCTGAGGTAAATTTTGCATCAGTACTCTGTTAAATTATCTTCTTTTTTCCAGCTTACATATGTCTTGGTCAAATTCTTGATTCTCTTATATTACTAGATGTCTGTGAAGACTTGCGCTAAAGCGGTATAGCATGTTTTGTCTTTCACATCCTAAAAACCGTGGCTAATGTTCATCTTGTAGGTGATGAATCTGATTGGAGATGTAAAAGGAAAAGTTGCAGTGATGATGGATGACATGATTGACACTGCTGGTGGGTCAAGTGCTTTTGAATGTCAAAATCCAACACTGAAACTTCCTTCAATTGAAGAAAAGAGAAATTATCGGTTGTATTCATTTCCCTTAACCCATATAAGCTTATAACTAGTGAATTGGTTGTGTGCTGTAGGGACCATTGCTAAAGGTGCAGCTCTTTTACATGAAGAGGGGGCCAGGGAGGTCTATGCATGCTGCACTCATGCTGTGTTCAGGTATTGACTTCATTTACAGCAGTTCTTCTTGTTTGTTTCTCTAGATGCTTGGCAAAAACCTGTTAACTTCTTTATGAGATTACCATAAAGATTTTAATGAAGTGGGAGAATCTTAAATTGATCAAACTATCTCTGTTTTTGTTTTGTAACTCAAATTAACTCCTTTTTGCTAAGAAGTCTAGAATACAGAGTGATTCTTATTCAGTTTGATGCTGGACAGATGCTAAATACAGTCAAACCCTAAAGAAATTTCTGGGTAGATAGTAGCCAGAAAATCTACCCAGAAAGAGTTATTGTACCTACTCCTACACCATGCTCGAATTATAAAAATACTAGGAAAATTTTCTTTGTATGCTACACTTGTAGTAAGACTCATTTTATATGGTTGGAGATAATTATATCCCAATCAGTCTTACCTGAGCAGTAGTTTTTCTTCGTTGCATAACTATAAAGCTGGGGCCTGCATTTTGACTAGAGCTTATTGTGATTTTAAGATCTTACTGTCAGACCTTTGGGTTAAAAAGTGAGTGTGTTTGAGGTTTTAACAACGATTACCTGCGGACCTTTGGGTTAGACGATCTCGATATATGACTTGTTTATCATTAACTTTTTCTTTACAGCCCTCCTGCAATTGAGAGGTTGTCAAGCGGCCTGTTTCAAGAGGTGATTGTTACAAACACGATCCCAGTTGCAGAGAAGAACTACTTCCCCCAGTTGACTGTTCTTTCAGTGGCAAACCTGCTGGGTGAAACTATTTGGCGTGTTCATGATGATTGTTCAGTGAGTAGCATTTTCCAATGAAATCATATTGGAAAAGTTGAAGACGTCAATTAGGTTAGCTGGTAAAGTCCATTGAAGCAGTACCAGAGACCCAGATCAAGTCCTGCATTCACCAAGAATGAGAAGGATTTAACGAATAGAGAAGGTTTACTCTTTATTTAATGGCCCATAAGCCCTGTGAATTTATGGCCGAAGAAGAAAAAAAAAAGGAAAAGGAAATTGATTTAAGGAGTCAAATGTCAGCCGTTCATTAAATCTACCATTCATGGTTATTTTCTACAATTTTTGGGGCAATTTTTCTTCCAATACACGTCCTTTTTGTTTCATATTCCTTTAGAGCTGATTGCCTGGTTCTTCAAACTGGTTTGTTCACTCAAATCTGGACTTGGCTCGGATTAAGATTTCTTAAAAAAATTTCATCGAAACATATTATACAATTTAAAGAGGTATGAATACAACAAGCAGATTTGATTGTTTAATGGAGTCCAGGCACTATACATGTAGCATTTAATGCCGTAAGGTTTAGGGGCTGTTTATCTTTATCTCATCAAATTGTAGCAAAATTGTTGGTAAAAAAATTGTAAGAAATCTTGATCCAATTTGTTACATTCCAAGGGAAGATAGTATTTATTTGTTGTAGTAGTAATAATAAGAGAAATGATAATTATAGTCGTAAGTGTATAAGTATTGTATAATCATTTTGTAAAAAGCAAATAGATATGAGATCGATATGAAAAGATATTAATTTTTTAATAGTAAATTTTATTCTTTTTTAAAATAATTGTGCGCTTTACGACTATATATAATATTATTTATCATGCTATTGGTTCATAATAAGGATTAAGAATACTTTTAGCTCTAAAATCCAAAATGATCGTTCGATGCAAGATTTTCTCTGAAATTAATTTTAAAGATTTGTTCTAATTGTCTGTTGAATTGAATAGTTTAATAATAATAATAAAAAAATAGAAGAAGACGGACACAGTATTAAAGGTTAACAACGTCACAATAATAAATATTACATTTATATTTAAGAATAGAGTACTAGTACATTTGTAAAAGAACCAAATAAAAATAATTTTATAAACTGATATGGGTTTTATATGATCTGTTAGATCTAATTTACAATAAAAATAATTTTATAATCTGACGAATTACATTAAGCCACGTCAATTTATAGGATTACTTTTGTGTAATCTCTTTGTGTCTAGAATATTTCCTTTAAAAATAATTAAAGTAAGATAGGAATATAGTATGCAATATATAAAAAGAGTCTTACAATATTTATAATTATCTTATTGAAATTTTAAGACAATATTAAATATTTAATAAATATTATAAAGTCGATTGATACATTTATTTCTTTCCCATTTTAGATGATAAATTTGACACAAAAATCTTTACAATCTTGGTTCCTTTGAAATTTATGCACACAGTTAAATTGAAATTATTTATGGATGATGTTAGGATGACTCCTATATGTGTATCCCAAACATGCCTTCTTTAGTGTAATTGTATTTTTTTTTTAATTATTTTCTTTCAAATAATTTTTAAACATTCTAAACTATTGAGAAAAAAAATTTACAAATTTATTAATAATCACTTTTTTAATTATTAAAAATAAAAAATAAAATAAAATACATTAGAGGTGCGTTTGGAGTCTCCCAATCATTTCATTATTTATTTCTTTATTCAACGAATCGAACCCGACCCGATTCGCCCATAACTGGTCCATTCGCAGATTAGGGTTTCAGTGTCCTTGCCTATAAATACCCTCTTCGACGCACATCTTCCTCATTCCGCCTCGACCCACATACTTTCCCTCTCTCTCTCTCTCTCTCTCTCTCTCTCTCTGATATTCTTTTTCTTTGAAAGGTGAAGCTGTGATGAAGATCTAGCTGTGTACCGGAGACGGTCTCTAATGAGTCCGTTGTTGACGGCAACACAACCCTCTAAGAAGTTCTGAGCTTTCCCTTTCACAGTTATATCGTGCTCCTTTTTTTATTCTTCTTTGTTTTTTTAAAGCTGAAATCTTTTGTCTATTGTGGAACTAGTTATGGTGGCGAGGTAAATTGGCGAGGTGATGATAGAAATTCAGACTAGTCTGTCAATCCGCTGAACTATAGTGTGACGACTCCATGAATCCCGACAGGTTCTGATCGCTATTTTATGTCGCCACCGATTTGAATTTCTAGGGCACGGTTATAGGGTCATACCCATACACTAATATATAACCCAAGTTCTTTTTAACCTAGTGAAACTAGGGTCCTATTGTTGTGATGCTTTTTGTTTCTCTTTTTAATTTTAGTGTCTGTTTTTGCTGTGTTCAGCGTTTGGATGGGTAAGTGATGAATCTCATTGTAATTTAATGGGTAATTTGCGTCTGAGATCTTTCATTGATGCTTTATCACCTTGGAGAACTGATGCCCTCTTTTATTTTGGGTGAGATGCCCTTCAAATCTAATACAAAACTTGTTCAGTTGCACAGAGGCACACTGCCTACGTGGTCTGCCAAGTGTACCTAACCCTCTTCTTTTGCAACTATATTGCGTGCATTTTGAGGGGTATGCCACTAAGCAAGATTTGAAAGTCTTGACGGCATGTGCAACTGAGTAAGTTCAAGATTTTCACCTTTTTTGTTTGATCTGTTTAACAATTATCATTTGTCAGCTACTTTTGATGTCTAAATATGTTAGTTGTCTTGTGCTGTTGAGTGTTGTGGAAATGATGATATACTTGCTGGTATGTTTAAGTTAAAAGAGTTACTAGAAACAATATTGCTTAATCAATTGAATCCCCATCACTCTACCCTCTTTGAATGTCTTTATCAACAGCATATGATAGATAGCTTAAGATCGTTGTAGCAGGTTCTAAAGGCTTGAATGCCTCTACAATCAGTTTATGATGACTTATGAGATTGTTATAGCATGGTGGTAAAGACATCTGAGGGCTGAGTGTGATTTGGATTCATTTATTTTGTAGTGAACTGTTTTGTCACCGTTTGAATATGTTGGTTGGTTGGATGGTTGGTATCGACCTGAAGATCAACAAGGACGTGGCTGAGGTATTTGTGGGTTTTGTTCTTTTGTCATTTATCCCACATTGTTGGTGAATAAATGAGAAGTAAGGCTTAGGACCTATAAAAAGAGGATCACTCTCCTTGGCTAAATGCAACAGTCAAAAATTTAGCTAATAATTTTTGACTAGTTAAGTTTTTAACTGGCCCACAATCAATGTGGGCCTTGAGCCTCTTTTTATAAGCCTTGAGCCTTGCTTATTTTTTATTTACAACCATCGGATTAATGCTAAAGAACAATTCAACATAATTGAGGATGCCTAGATAGTGATTATCTTGTACCGTTTTGTTAATCTATTTGGTGGGGCACATGACGAATACAAGTGTTTTAATGGGTAATTTGCGTCTGAGATTTACAGTGATGCCATTTCATCTTGAAAAACTGATGCCCCGAGCAACAAGGACGTTTTATTTTTGCGAAATGATATATCAGCCTAAAGTTGCATTCCATAAAAGCTATCTATTTTTTAACTTAATTGTTAAGAAAGCATTTTAAATGTTTTTGTGAGATGGTATTAATATTTGAAGTGATTTACAACATGTTAAGAAAAAAACACAAAAGTAAAAAAAAAATTATCTTGCATTTCTGATTAGAACTCTGGTGTTCTTTTCTTCTTCTTCTTCCATTTTTTTTTAATACTTCGAGGGAGGTCTAACTAAGACTTTCGTTTTGGAGATTTGGGGGTTATGCTAATGTTATAAGCCGATCATATATCTTGGTGGTTCTAGCAGTCATTTTGAGTAAATATTTTTGAAAAATAGCACTGCTATATATACATGGAGAGTGGTTCCAAAAGAAAAGTTATCTTCAGCTAAAGCATGTGGCCTGATGGTAGAACCCCCCTCCAAATGGTATATCCTCTGCCTCTAAAGTGAAGGTCATGGGCTTAATTTTTCTCTCTCATTGTATAAAGTAAAATAAAATAAAAGAGAGTTGGGCTCCCTCTCTAATACAAAAAAAAAGAAGTTATTCATATCTTTACATGTTATAAATATATATATATATATTGGGTAGATGATCAAATTGTAGATTCATCATGTAAGAGTTTAGTTGCTCAATCTCTTCTTTAAGTGTAAAGAATAATTGTTCCAAATTTCAGAACTATTGTTCTTTCACCTGTAAATGGGAGATTTATAGGAGAGATTGAGTAATAGTTCGTGACTCCATTTGTAGTAAGAGGTTCAGCAATGGTTCTTGATCGTCATGGATAATAGTTGATTTTTGTGTAAGAGAGAGAAAGTGATGTTATTTAATAATAAAAATCTTGAATGATATTAAGATATGTAGGAATACAAATGTGGTTTATATATTTATATATAGTAATAAATAATTGACAGTTAAGTACGGTCAATTATAACGACTAAGAGCGGTTATAATTGACAGTTAAGGAATGTTATAATTGATGACTAATGGTGGTTATACAAGTTGGGTTATAATATTACCTATTTTGGAAAAAAAATAGTTGCGAAAAGGAGTAATGATACTATCCAAATGGAGAGTTTTATAAACTGTTTTGTATGATTACTTTTAGTCATTAATTATGACTATTTTTATTCATCAATTATGATCTCTTTTAGTCGTCAATTATGATCTCTTTTAATCGTCATAATTGACCGTTTTTATCTATCAATTATGATTAAAAGATGGTCAATTATGACTAAATGCATTTATACTCCTATATATATGGGTATCATTCAAGGTTTTCATTATTGAATAACAATTCTTTCTCTAACAATATCATTTTTCTTTTAGTTTTATAACACGTTATTAGCACGAATGTTCTGTTGATTATTTCAAGTAAATTTTTCAATATATTATTCGCAATTCTCAATGTGAGTATTAAAGATTATATTACTTATTACTACTTTATAAAAAATTTTAGTGTATTCACATAGTTTACATCTTAGTTATATCTATGGTAAATTAAAATTTTCACAATTTGCATTTCAGTTATTTATGTGGTCAATTTTTATTTACATAGTTTATATACAAGTTCTATTTAATTTTTTTTATACTTGTTATGAATTATTAATGATAAGATTCATTTTGAAATAGAAATGGATTATCCCTTAAGGATCGGCATAAACCAATAATCTTATTGAATATTTCATAATAAAAGATATATTGATTTTGTGAGATAGTTTAAGGGAGTGACAAGTGTATCAAAAGATTAGGATCTTTCCAAAAGCTTATTATGATTAATGTACTTGAAGTTGCATAATTGAAATTGTGTAGAGAAAAGTAATTAAAAAATATCTGAATGCCTCAAACGTATTCTTGAAGTAGCAATATCGAGTGCGAAAGTTTACAAGATATAAATTTAAGGGAGTGGTACGTGTACCAAAAGATTAGGATCTTCCCAAAAGCTCGTTATGATTAATGTACTTGAAGTTGCATAATTGAAATTGTGTAGAAAAGTCATTAAAGAATATCTGTTTAAAATGAATGCCCCAAACGTACCCTTGAAGTAGTAATATCGAGTGTGAAAGTTTACAAGATATTTTAAATTTATATCTTGTCTTATAGTGACTGAGCAAAATAATGAATTTTTGTTAAGAAATCATTAGTCACGTCCTACTAGTTCCATGGATTTATATCATTCTTAGAAGCGAATGATGCATTTTTCTCAAAGAAACCAAGAGTTTGGACGTGGTAATGAATATATTTATAATACTTCTATGATTTCGGACCAGAAACTCATATTGGAAAAACTACTAGTTTTCTCTTTGAGATGATATTATACAACTATTGAATCAAATATTATGATGTATCAAAAGTGATATGATTCAAAATATTTGTATGTTTTTCATAATTAACTTGATCATTCGAAATCAATTAGATAAGTCGAATAATTTTCATATGAACATTTATAAAAGAACCAGAATATTCTTTTACTGTAAAATCTTCCTATCATGAGTGGAAAAAAAAATTTGCTAGAAGCAAATAAAATGAAATAATTCAATATTATCTTGACTATCATAAGTGAACTGGAAATTCTGATGATAATTAATTTATAGATGCAATAAGATAAAAATGTCTCATATTCTAGTTGCTAAAATCCCAACGAGGATTGAAGTCCTTGTAGGATAATTAAGAAATTTAGCAGTTTAATGAGCATAAGACATGTCTCAAAGCGTAGGAGGTTTATTGATATAAAAGGTAAAACATTCCGAAAGAAAAAAGCACAAAGAAAAAACATTCCGAAAGAGAAAAGCACAAAGAAAAGAAATTGGTGCTCCTGAAGAGGCCATATACATAAAACAAGTAATAAGATCCATCCAAATTTTTTGTACAAAATTCTCTCATAATAAAAACTCTTGAAGAATATAATCCTCCTGAAGAGTATTTCTTGAAAAGGTTTTTTATGAAATGTTTTTCTTTAAAGAGAGATATGTACCTGAAAATAACGAGATCTGGATACATTTCATGATTATTGGAGAAATTCTGGATAAAAAGAAAATCGTTGTCGACAATATATTTTCATATAACTTTAAATTTCTTAAATATTTTTAAAAAAAATTACAAATTCAAATAATTTCTTTTAATGTATAAAATATTATAATTGGGAACTTATAAATTGATTATTTATTTTAGTCCTATTTATTATATATCTTTGTATGTATTTTTGTTATTTATGTTTTTAATAAGCCACATAGTAACAAGTGGTGGGCTCTACGGGTTGGCAGCAGCCCTGGTGGGGCGGGCAACCCCGATTGCCTATGCGTGGTGGGGTTGGTTTAGTCCAAAAGGCGTCCCACCTATTTATATATTTTATGTAAGGACAATGTTAGAATAATTATCGTTTATTAAATGTTCATAATGAATGATTTTTTTATTTATTTTTAAGAAAAAATATATGAGTGCCTGTTGGATAGATATATTTGATAGTCATATTTTTATTTTTTTATCTAAATATTTATTTTCAAATATTTGTTATTTTTTCACTATATTTAGATATAGTAATAAATATTAAATATAATTTTTAGTAAGTTGTAGGGTAGTTAGTGTGACCCTTCTATTGGAGATCAAAGTATTACAAGTCTCAAACGTAATGTGACTCTTTTATTACATTGGAATAAGGTAATATAAGATCCCCATATTGTTAAGCGTGGGACTTGTAATGCTTTTACCTCTTATGAAAAGGTTAGATTAGGCTACATTACAATTTACACAAAATATGTACTAGTAAATTTAAAAATTACGTTATTAGTTTTTAAATTATAGTATCTACAAATTTAAATTTATAATTTGAGTCTAGAAATGTGTCTTTAATCACTTTTGGTTATAGAAATAATTTTTGGGCCGTAGTCACTATTGAAGCTATTGAAGTGGAAGGGAGGCAGGACAGATGAGGGGTCTGCCTCTATCCCCGGCACTAGGGACGCCGCCCCCGCATCTCGGGAGCAAATCCGGGTAGCAACCTTGGTGAGCTCAAAATGATATGAATGGGATTATAGAGTAGTAATTCTCATAATTTTTAGGGTCCTACATCGATCGAAGATGTGCACTGATGATATGTACCCCTCATTGGTTGGTTTTTTATTATTTAAAATATTAAAAATAATAGATGAAATATACTATTGGTGTATTTTATCGGTGCATGTCATTGGTTGACCAAAACATTTATTAAGTTTTTGTTTTTTCTTCTGTAGCTAATGCACCGAAGACAAAGTGTGACACTTTGGGAGATTAATTAATATTTTATTTTCTTTATTCTTCTTCTTGTCTGAGATGGAATTGATGATTATTTTCCAGATTGATCAACACATCGTTAACCCCTAAAGTATTTTTAGCTAAAGCATGAGCTACATTGTTGGCAATTGGAAAATATTGAATAAACCAGCTATCCACCATAGAAAGGATTGTTCTCATATCCTCAATCATCATTCTTGTGCTGTTCCCCCTGTCCTCATATGCTTGAATTGCATTAACAACTTGGAATGAGTCTCCTTCCAAAATGATCTTCTTTAATTCCAGTTTCAAGGACAGTGGCAACTTATAAAGCACTTATGGATTCTTCAAAGAAAGCATTTTGGTATAGGGATCTTCTCATTCTAAGAGTAGCCACCACCCTAACTTCCCAATTACGAACTACAACTCCTATGCCAACTTCTTTAATTCCAGTTAACTTTGACATTTTCTTAAAATACTCGTGTGGGTGATTGGATCTTGAAAGAGACTGGTCTAAGCAGCCACTTATCATTCCAGATAATGACTGATGTTCCATCTCCAATCCTCCATAATAGTCCTTCAAGAAGTGGTTTGGATAATATTAAGCTTCTCCATATGAACGAAGAACTATACCCAAGCTTAGCCTTAAGAAATTTCCTGTTGGGTAGTATTGTGCTTTAAAAGCCCTTGCTGCCAATGGGTTTGTATGTTTGGTTTTCTTCTAAATTTGTTTGTCAAAAGTATCATCTAATAAGTTCCCATTTATAAAAAAATGGATCATACTAATAAAGAATCTTTTTTTTTTTTTTTTGTAATTTAGTAATGTGGAGTTTACTTTTTTACAAAAGCTTACGTATGATTTATCTATTTACAACTTGTACAAAGTTGTATTCGTCTTTTGTTTAAATATTTTATCACTGTTTAATGTGTGAGAACATTTTTACGCGACTGTGCAATGTGTGGCCTGATGAGCCCCATGCAGCTAAGGTACTGCACTTGATCAAAGGGGTCTCATGCATCAGAAGAATTGCCCCGAGCAAGTGAGTCCTATGCACCCCGGGTACTATCCCGAGTAGGCGAGACTCGTGTAGCACCATATCCTGTCCTGACCAGGTGAGGACTTGTGCAGCTCAGTGACTTTCCCGAGCATATGAGTCTCAAGCAGGTGTTGTGCATCTGTTTGAGGAGGTGAGTCCTGGTATATGTGTCCCGAGCAAAGGAGGTGAGTTCGAGCATATAAGGTGAGTCTGAGCAAATGGGAAGTCGAGCACAGGAGGTGATTCCTGGCAGATGTGTCTCGAGTAGAGAAATGACTTTCTCGAGCGAAACAATGTTTCCTGAGCAGTGAGTTCTGTGCTGAGCAATGACTTTTCCGAGCGAAGCAATGACTTTCCTGAGCAAAGCAATGTTTCTCGAGCAGAGGGACTTTTCGAGTACAAGAGGTGAGTCCGAGCAAAGGGATCAGGAATTGACTGCTTGAGGAGTTTGACCCATGCATGGTGACGTTGGGAAGGGCATTGGCTGAACTGCTTGTTTGCTTGCACTTGCATGGTTGAGGAGTGGGGGTGCCCGCCACTGGGTGGCTCGAAGTCCCACTCCGTGGTTGAGACCTACCCTGCCAGCGACAGGGTTCGCTAGCGGTCCTGGTAGTGGTGGCCAGGTGGCCGACGGCTTGAGGGAGCTGCGGGATTTGGACTCCCTTCGAGGTGCATAGTGCAACGTGCATCATTGCCCAATGTAAAATGGTGCTCACGACCCTCATCGCTGGGGATAACCATGGCTGTGGTAGAGAAAGTTAGTGGCTAATGGTGGTCAACCTATCCCTTTGGTGCGCCTACAGAGTGGGCTTGAGACCATCTCAGGTGCACTGGGTCTTGCACCCACTGGGATGCTTGCGCATGGCCAACGCAAGAGGTGGCCACTCAGGTGGAAATAGAGGACACCGGCAAGCTACTTGGTGGTCGCCATAGTCCCTGTTGTGCCACGGTGTTTCTGGGCCGAGTGGTTTTCACCATGTGCGAGACTGGACACCTATTGCCCCTTGAAGCCACCTTTACCCTCGGGAGGAGGGGTGGTCGGCGACCACCCCAAAGGAGATAGACGTTGTCGACGGTCTGTCTGATCGCCAGCACCACCCTTTGGTCATGCCACGGCGGGGGCCATGGCACCACTGGGTGCACCCATTGTAATCCCATGCATGGCACTATGCAAGAGGGGTGATCAGTGACCACTCTAGAGGACTCAAACGGTGCCAGCACCACACCTAGGTCGTGCCATAGCGAGGATCGTGGCACCCCTGGGTGCACTGCAGTATGCATGGTGGTTGTTAGCGTCAAACTTGGGTCGTGCCATGGCGGGGGCCATGGCACCACTGGGTGCACGCACCCAACATGCACCCATTGTAATCCCGTGCATGGCACTGTGTGCGCCATGCATGGTCAGGACGTGCAATTAAGTGCACAGTGCCATGTTCAACACATGTAGTGCATGTGTACAGTGCGCCCGAGCAGATCCTAGTGGACATGCTCGTGTTCTCGTCTCTCCTTATGTAAAGTACTGATGGGGACATGCATGGTTACTGTGCATTTAAGTGCACAATATTTGCCCGCAGTGCATGTGTCCCGTGCACAAACTACACACTCCCGAGTCAGGAAGATGAGTGGCTTGGTCACTTGAACTGCAAGTGCCATGTGCAAGCACTTGAGTGTACAACATTATCAACTACATGGGCGAGGAAGATTTTACTCTCTTGATTTTTGCGATGGTGTCATTAATAAAAATAAGAGTAGAAAAGCTGGGTGTACATATCTAGAGGAAGCTTCACTTGTTCATTCAGAGATTATTAACGCATTGTAAAATTGTCCTTCTCCTGCCTCCAACTTAGAAAGTGAAATGGATCACACAAACAGCGCCACTGTTGATGCCCAAAAAATTGTACAATAGGCCGGAAGATGAGAAAGAGTATTTCCTAGCCTGTCATGATGATTTAGGCCTTGATCGGCATGGTCTGGTGCCCCTAGCTGTGGTTCGGTGCTGTTGTATGGTGTCGATGCGTACATCTATGGCAGTGAAAGGAAAATATGTGCAGAGAAAATAAAAGAGAGATGAACACAAATATTTACGTAATTCGACATAATGCCCACGACTATGGGCATTTGAGGAGGAGAAGTTCAATATAATATTCCTGTTTATAGTCTTTCATAGCCTCTCATTTTTCACTGTATAATGGTGATTTCGAATATATATGATAGAGAAAACACTTTCGCTGGAGCTCCCTTTTCTAGAGGTTGAAGTTGGAGAAGAAGCCCTTTTGAAGTCGTCTGAACCTCCCCTTTTTATATAATATCTCTTTCCACGTGCCCTCCCTATAGTAGTGAGGTAAGGTCTACTTTGCGTGTCTGACCGTCTCTTCCCTTCCCACTTTCTCTCAACACCCCTTGCTTACTGATACCCCCTACCTCCTTACCTCCCCTACCTCCTAATCCCCCTTCTCCCTTACCTCCCTACTTACCCTCTTGTCCCTTAGTGGTAGCCTAGTGGGCTGACCATTTTTACGTGATTTGTGGATTTTATGTGCATTTGGTTTCTGTTTAAACTTGGTTTGGCTTGTATGTTAATTTTACTTGTATTTGGTCCGAACGCTTTGTTACGAGACTTGAATTTGCTTGTCTCAACCCTCGACAAATTATGTGGTGCACAGATGTATTTGTTTTGTCGAATTCTTTTGCCTATCAAAAGGAAAATTTTCATGTAATATGTTCAGTTTTTGAGAATAGTTTGCTTTTTTGAATGGAATTGCGGGATGATTGTTTGGTTTTTTTGTCTACGTAAAGCAGTTACGGAAATGTTTTGACCATTAGTGAAAAAAATATACAGATTTCTATTCATATACCGCAGATTTTTTTTTTTTCATATAACGCAAAGTGAAAATTTTCGGTAAATTTTGATTTTGCTAACAATTAGATTACAATTATGTATAATTCTTGGATTACTTGCACGAACTTTGTGCAAGTCTTTTCTTTTTATTTTTTTAATTTTTTAATTTTTTTTTTTTTTTTTTTTTTTTTTTTTTTTTTTTTTTTATTTTACATTTGAGAGTTCAAACTGAAATGAAAAAACCATACCATCTTAGAAAATCACAGTAAGTAATATTGTTTTAAAATTTAAATGCACTGAAATTAAAGTTATAGTCATTAAATTTTAGATAATATTTCATTATCACATTTTTAATTACGAAAGTTGTAAATAATATTAATAAGTTTTAAGATTTGTTGACTATTGTTTTGATTTTGTGTCGGACGTTGGAATTTAAAAAAAAAAAAAAGAATTATTTTATGAGTAGTAACTGGCACGTGCTTTCAAGGCAGAAAATGAATTGATTTTTATGCACAGTAGTGAGTTACTTTTTGCGTTGTTTAAAAGCCATCTAGACGTGTACATTATTATTGCTTTCAAACCTGAACCGAGCCTTAAGATTTGAACTATTAAACATGGTGTCAAGAATATGTTCTTATATGCTATAGGGGTTGAGCTGTGGTACGAGTCTTTTGTTGCAACAAGAGGTATGAAAAGGGTTTGTAGTGGATGATGATGTTCTCACTACAACAAATTCAGCTATTTGCCACCATTTTTTTCCCCACACATGAAAAATTGCCGCTAATACATATGTATTCTCACAAAATTATTGTCTCCAAAAATACTCATAGAAATTGTCAATAAAAATTACCAATATCGGCAACAAATAATCACCGAAAATATTTTGCGTCACAATAAGTCTAAATCTTCTGCAATGTGTTTGTTCTAACGACATACAGTTGTCACTGAAGGGAGAAAGCTTTTCATAAATTACTGAATTCTATTATGACAAGTAAGTGTTGTCATTATATCCGAGTTATATAAATAGCCCCAAGTTAGTGCCCACGGAACCTTTTCCCTCTCTTCGCGTCAGTTGACCCTTCATCTTTCCACATTGATACCAATTTTTGGGCGAAACCCACAGCCCTACCTCCGAAAATTTCTTCTGTAATTATCAAATCTTGTAAATCCATTTGCTGCCGGAATCCAGGAATTGATGAACTAGCAACCAGTGAAGGTCATCGACGGTGACGATACAATCCTTTCATTGCGATTGATCATCCATGCTTCGATTCGCTTGGCATTCGGGAGATTTTTTGGACCCTAGCTGTCTCTACTAGGTCATCCCCTTCCCTTCACTGATCCCTACCAAAATGAGGTGTATGTTTTGGCTCCCTTTACTGTGAGCTAAGGGGAGAAAAAATATGGATTCTACGGTCAGGTAAACTAGCTTGAGTTTTTTGGTTTTTTGCCCTCCCTGTTATTGCATATTTCTCTGTTTGTGAGGCTTTAATTTGTTGAGATGTAAGATGAAGGGATAAAGCCGTTTTTGATTGGTAGATTTATATCTACAGATCATGCAGTGTGGCATTTTATATAGTTGAGAAATTTATATAATCCCAATAGTCTGGGACACGGCAGATGCCATAAGCCTGAAAGAAATTGGTGTTTTGATTTGGTTAAAATGTGAGTTCTTGTCATTGTATCTCTGATTATTGCTTGAAATGGTAAAGGTCGATCCATTTAACAGCTATTCTTCACGGTTCTATTACTTGTCTCTGTTTTTCTCTCCTTCACTGGCATGCCGTCTCTTTTCATTTCTTCTCTTTTTCCTGTTGGCTTAAGAATAAAGTAATCCTGCAATTTACATGGTGGATAGCTATCTAAAATCAAAGATCCTCTGTATATCCTCTTCTTCTTCTTGCTGCCTTGACTGAGATCTATTTGAATCTTTAATCGTAGTGGTATTTGTTGTGGGTTTTTCCTTTTTGTTTCATAAATTACAGTTCTAGTTTTGGAGATTAAAAGTGGATGAATATATTTTTTACCACTGTTTTTTGGCTAACAGTTCTCCAATATGTATGTTACAACTATGTATTTAACTGTCCATGCCACTTATAACGAAGTGATGTACAGTTTTTCCAGCTATCAAACCTCATGAGTTTCCCATGGGAATTGGTGGCAGAGTAGCGTGCAAGTGGGGAATCATACATATGTGTAATGATTTATCCTTTATATTTTGGAAAGGTACTGCAGCTAAGGGGGGAATCATACATATGTGTTCTGTGTCGGGTGCAAAATGTAGGAAGTTTTGGTTTTATAGTGCTGGGCTAGATATGGATGGCTTACATCATTTGTAAAAGTTTGATCTGTGGATTGCAACATGGATAGGATTCAATAAATATATCTTATATATTTGAGCAAGAATTGATGTAATAAAATTCTGGTTATTGAGCTCTGAATTGTATATAATATTTATAAATTACCAACAAATGTATGGAATTGTAGTGTAGTAGTGGGAAAATGGTAAGGTATAGGAAAGGAGGTTGAAATGCTAAGTTGCTAGGCCCGCCAGGTAAATGTATATGTATTTATGTACATGGACAGGTCTTGTGGAAAATGAGGATTATTGGCAACAATGCATCATCAGGACCCTTCAATATTGGCCAATAAAATGTACGTAGTCCTATTCAAAATATTTATATACATGTAAATGCAATTTGCCTACATTGAGCTATAGCAAAGAAAATAATGGCCAATACTAATTAGTTTTGGCTTTGCTGAATTGCCGAAAAATGTTGGTCTTCATAAAATAGGTTCCCGGCGATAAGGCAATTTACATGAGCCAAAGTCACTGCTAAGCCGTATTTACTAGAAGACTACGTTGCGGATAGTAACGTATTACAAGGATTTGTAGTTGTCCGAAAAGCCAATTGAAGTCAGCTATCCCTTGTGTAACATCATGGCAATAAACTTGTTGTCAGTCATACAAGTTGCCAATACTAACGTATTTCTAGGATTTGTCGTTGTCCGAAAAGACAATTGAAGTCAAACATCCCTTGTATACCTCATGGCAATAAACTTATTGTTAGTCATCCAAGTTGCCAAACTAGTATTTTTTTGGCGACATAAGTTCCCAGAAGACATCTATTTCCTACAACATATATTTGTGGTAAGTAATCAATAGCCAAGTTATGAATTTATGAGATAGCATATTAGTGGCAAGGTTGCATTCCAGGAATTGAGTTTACTATTCGAGATTGGGAGTTAGGTTTGCCGTATTACTGACAATATAAATGACTTATAGCAACGGCATAAATTGTCAAGATATGTAAGTATTTTCGTCAAAACTTAAGATAGCCGAAAGTAGTAGTTAAATTGGCAATTTATTATCTGCAAAAATGTGGCGATATTTTTCTGTGGCTTTATGATCATTTGCTGCAAATTAAACTCCATTTGCTACAAAAACTTTTGGCAGCAATAGTATGTATTTGTTGTAGTGTCTCCACTTCAACATCTTTGGTTGGAGAATTAAGTGTCCATTCTGAATCCTCAACAAGAGAAATATAAAGATCCAAGAGAAGAGGGAAACAGATACAGTTACCTACAAAATTTTTGAATCTGACCTTTGCATACTTGAGGTAAACCAAGCTAAAAAATTTGCATGTATATCCAATTATTGGTAGAGTGGCTGATGAAATTTCTGCTTTTTTAGCTCCACAAACTCATAAAACGTACAGAAAGAAAATACGATGTAAACAAACACAGAAAACAAATGTATTAGGCTTTTTGTATGTACATTTATTCACCTGTTATTCCTATAAATTGTTTTCGGATTGTACAGTTGTATGACCTTACTCAAGTCTTTACTTGTGTTCCAAGCTGCAGTAGTACTCGACCGTCGTCGTGACGCCCAATTTCGTGTAAGCTTCTAACATGATTGATCAGAAGCACCAATCTTGCTACCATTGCCAAAATGATTTGTTTGCAATCCCTGTTCATGGATTAGTTATAAGAACAACCTCATCACAATTGTTCATAGATAAATAATAGAGAGCAAAGACTACTTAACAAGTTGCTAAGTTCCCAGATTGTCAAAAAACACTAAAAGGAGAGAAATTTACAAGTTGTCATCCGAGAATCCAACCAGGTTTGAGAGTTTGAGTACAAACCGTTCAGAATTGAATATTTCGATTCAATTTTTTTAAATGAATGTGATTCTTTGATTATAAACTTAACATCTTTTCCAAAGAAATGAAAAAAATAAAGAGATCGAAGTGCTTCTTACTTTTGTGGCTAAAACATTTCTTTAAAGCAAAACTCCTTCCAACAGTCAATGTTGAAAACCATGAAGTGACTAAATCAATAGGATCAAGTGCCTACAAAGGACACAACTTTGTGATTGGGCACTTACCTTGCCTGGTATCTGCTAAGATTCACGCATTCCAAATCTAATCGTCCAGGAAAATTTCAGTACGCATTGCTGCACTGTTGGATTTGAGAGCCCTTCGCAGCTTCCGATGGTCTAGGACTTCAACTTCAACCAAAAAATCTGAACAAACTGGTCGATGATCTGAGAGTCTTATTTCAGCCATTTTGTAGGAAAGTTGTTTTATACCTTTTCCCAACCACAGTATACGATCACACCTGCATAAAATACAAAGTACCCAATTAGCAATTGGTCTATCATTAGTTCACCATCCCAAAATTTGTGTGTCTACGTGAGTCTAAAGAAAGCTACACTGTCAAACCTAGGTCAATATTCCCTTGAACATACTCCAGCTAACTAATACGGTCTCAAGTTCTGAGGGATCAGGTTCAATCAAGTTAATCTGAAATTAAAGAGTTACTGTTTATTTCCAAGTTGGTTAGCTGTGCAAACAGACAACCCAAACCGTTCATAGTCGACCAAACCGTTCATAGTCGAATTGGTTTGACTTGGTTTTTTTAGTTTGGTCGGTTTGCCTATCAAGCAAGCAGATGAGGTCAGTTCAGTTTGAGAAGACTTCCTGAACCAGGCCAACCCAGCACATGCACACACCTAATTTATGGAACCATGATGACTATGATGACTATAAGCTTTAAAAGAAAAGATAAATGATATTTGCAATTTTAAGGTATTTAAGTCTTGCGTATTTTTTGAAAAAAGTAGATAAATTTGGGATCTGTATGAAATTTTTTTTTTTTAATAATAGCTCTCACCTTTTTTAGAGTAGACTTATCTACTCTAAAATTATATCTAGTGTTACTTTTAAAGAAAACATACAAAAGAATTAAAATATATATATATATATTTATATATATAAATAGACAAGCCATAAATACTCCAGATGCATTAAATTACCGACCCTCCTAGTGCAATTAAAAGCATAGCAAACTTTTCACGAGGACAGTCTCTTACGACGTCTCTCCCCATGAGCCCCTTCTCAAGACGAGGTATGCACTGTTCCCAGTCCTTAGATAGTTGTACTTACCAGGCCGGAGATCTCTTCTTCTCCCCTTCTTTTAGGTTCTCACCAACATATCTATCGGAATTGATTTCATACTTGTAAGTGGGTGGAAAGTCTATCACCCCTTCTTTCCATCCATCAAATACATGCCCACTCCGAAGTTCTTTGCTTAGCTGCAGCATAACATCATGTTATTAATTTTTTTTTTTTTTGAGGGNGGGGGGGGGGGGGAATCACTCCAGAGAAAAGTAGATTCACATTAACAAGCTTCTTTGAAGGTCTAAAGATCAGATCTAAACACTCAAAAGTCTGAGGTAGATTCACATTTGGGCTGGTGTACGAGATATATATTTGTCACTTAAGCTGGCCTGACACAGTATAGGGGCAGAAAGGTTTCCCAATAATAGACCAGGGCTATCCCTATCACAGTCATACAAAATTAGAGCATTATGAGTCTCACCTGATCGTTGTTGAGAAGTTCATCCCACCTTCTAAGATCAACCAGTTTCCTAACTTCAGCATCCAACATGTTGAAACGATAATTCAAATCCCCAAACCAGAATATCTGACTGTTTACAGTGGGATCCAATCACAAATTCACATTCCAGGTAAAAATGATTTAAGAAAAAAAATACAAGAGATTCTAAATGACCAGATGAAGCAGTTGGGAAATCGCATGCCAGTAAAGTTTCGCGCGCTCAAATTCTACTCATACGTAACCATAAATATTGAATTAAAGAATCTCTTTATTTTCATTTCTTAAAATTCCCAAACTAATAGCATTTGGACCAGTGTATGCCCAGTACAAGTCATATGTCTATTACTGCTCTATTAGTTACTCAAAACACTTTAATTTCCTATCCAATAGGCCTTGAACCAAATCTTAATCTTATGCTCCAACAAATTCGCAAAATCAAAACAAAATTCGCATGAGCATATTATGCTATGTATGAAGATGGAAATTCCAATTCCAAAATAATGCTTACTCATGAGAATGAATAGTCAGTGGTTGATCTGCATCCAAGATAGATGAGAAATGGGTACGTCGTATTATTTCATAAACGTCAGAATTTCGCCTCTGCTCAGCCCCATCCTTCTGACCAGAGGTCAGATGAGAACAAACAAAGCACATCCGTGATTGAAACAATGACATACTTACAGAAACAGAGCCCTACATCAGCAACCACAAGTTGGTTACAAAATCCAGCAATATCAATATTAGCAGGTTCAATATTCATCATATATATAGTGTGTCTTGTCCTCCTACAATTGATTAAATCTCCAGCCTGCCATCAATCACGTTGCAACGCATCACAATATGGAGGTCACTGTTTCCCTTTCATAAAAGTACATAAATCATGTGTACTAACCAAACATTTCTTCCCATTTAGTGGTACAGAGGTGGCAACCCTTCATAGCATGATGCCAAGCAATGTAACTCCTGACTATTGAAATTATGCAAGTAATTGCAGAGGTTATGAAACCAATTATGAAACTGCTGTGTTAATTCCTTTTTCTTTTTGGGTAGCTATAGCAATCAATACATTTTCGGGAAATTGCAGAGGTTATGAAACCAATTATGAAACTGCTGTGTTAATTCCTTTTTCTTTTTGGGTAGCTATAGCAATCAATATATTTTCGGGACAGAATAATGTCAGCACAGCCATAATGTGTCTGCGCACACTTGTGTGCACGTGTGTGCTTGTGCACTTGTGTGTGTGTGCAAGGTCGATCTTGTAGTGGAAGAGGAACTTTACTGCTGCAAAGGTTCTTGAAATTCTAGCATAAATTTACCGGGAGTACCTTGTTTCCCATGTAGCCCATTAGACCAACTCCAACGGGAGAAACTTCCAAATTATTAATATGCCTTCTCAGCCTCTTGCGCACCCAAACCGATACATATATCCCTACCATCTGCTTGCTGACAACTCTCACATATGTAGGACATGACTTCACATCATTTTCACTAACTTCACAATTATGCTGCTCCTCTGGTAATTCAAGAAATTTGTCATATTCCTCATCAGAAAAAGTGTTGGACACATAAGAGAGAGAATCAAGAACTTCAGGCTTCTCTTTCTGCTCCATCCACATCAAGCCTAGATTACCAGCGCTATAGTGCATACGTTTCAATCTACTACCATCTAATGCAAATTTTTTTGGACTCCCTAGCAGAGAATTCTCCGTCAAGTTAAAGCCAATTCTTCCGGAACTGCTAAAGACTCTTCGCAATTTCGAATTCGAGGAGATAACCTGAGGGGTTTCGTCTAATGAATGCTCGGGCCAGTCTAATCTACTGTCACAATCAATGCCATATATTCTCTTCAATTGTAAATTCATTCCAATATTAACTCCTTTATCCAGTGCCTCTGGTTCCATGTCATAACATTTTGTTGTCCTGACATATTCCTCATTCTTCATTTTTACTGAATGAGCATCAGCCTTGGATGCAAGCATGTCAGCAACAGAAGAAGTCCTCAACACAGGGGAGTGTGGGGCACTATAGCTTTTGTGTTTGCTTTCAGGTTCCAAAGACTTGTTGAGAGTTCTTCGTATGATCTCCTCCCATTTTGGAATGGGCCTGGTATCCTCTGCTCCCAGTACATTCCCAGCATTCAAAGGGACTACCTCTTGGAAACTGGAAAAGGCAAATAAATTTATATTGAAATCAGTTGGTAGACTATCAAACCTTCTCAGAAGCCAAAATAACGAACCAAGTGACCATTGAAGAGTGCAGAGACAGACAGACAGACAGAAAAAGAAAGAGATAGATACCCAAGAAGATTTTAGCACCACGAATGTAATTAAGGCAGCAGTGTCAGTGCTCAATAGACCCAAATCACGAAGGAAGACACAATCACTTTCAGTTTTTCTGTGTGGAGATAGCCTTGCTCCAAGATTAAGTGGGAACTCGGAATCCTAAAATCTTAATGAAAGGGGGCTTGGCATGTATGTGATCAAAGGCAGAAACAGCCTCTGTGGCAGGATCTACTGGGTATAATTCAACAGGACCCTAGCCCATCTGGTGGTCCCGAACCACCGTTCAATCCTGAAAAGAGAGCTCAGTCATATGTTCACATTGTCACAGATTCTGAGTACTCTGGTGCATAGTCATATGTTTCTGTTTGATTAAGGTATAATGTTTTTAACTAACTCCACTATTCTACCACTCTTTCACATATTCAGGAGATGGCTTTTAATACATACCATTCTAAATTCTTCAAAATACATAGTGAAGGCACTATTAGCTTTGATAATCAATTGTATCTCAACCAATAACGGCAGATTTAGAAGACACATAAATTGACCATATTCTGATAAAGCGCCGGTCCAAGGATGAGGAATCACTCACCCAATAATGTAAATATCTGCTGGCTCTTCTGTACAAAGCCAGTCATCAATCTCAAGATCTTCGTGTGGACGTCTTCCAGCAACATTCCAAGAGCCAATTGTCACCCTATGGTAAATTAAGTTTAATTATAAAATTCCAGGAAGAACCGAAATCCTTTATATAGCATAGGCAGGTCAACCCCAGACCTCACATTCTTTGTATTTATGTATTGCACACGCAAAGTTTCTGATTTCCCTCTCTTGTGTCTTGACTGATAACCTGTGGAAGATGTATATAGACAAGTGGAAATCAAAACCACAGAGAATATATGCCAGATGATAAAAGCATTGAAAAAAAAGGAAATCATTTTATAATTTAGTGAGATAATCGCCATATAAAAAATTATAACTGATTAAAAAGTTACTTTGCCTCCATTAAGGTCTCAGAAAGTGTGATGGAACTAATAGAAAGATTTTAAAATTGCTTTAAAAAGTTACTTTGCCTCCATTCAGGTCTCAGATGAGACTTCCACAGTATGATATAATTCAAATCATGAGGAGCCGCCCACAATGATGTTAGATAAAATAAGCACCCGTAAATAGTAAAAGTTCAAGTAATGGAAAACATGACAAGTATCCATAATTTTATGCAGTACATAGAATTTGAGAAAGCAGTTTCATCCTAATAGTAACAGTCACCAAAAGAGAAATCAAAGTACTGCCTGAAGTTTGACCGGGGCGGATGAATTGGTTTTCCTGTGTCCTATGGGCAAGATCCTCAGACACGTGCATTCTTTCATCCTTAAGAGAACACACTGTAAAGATTTTGCAGAAACAATGATCAGGTACAGAAAGCAAAACAGTCATGGTAAACATGCTAATACCATACCATCATCTTCACTTTCGGTGTCAACCTCATCTGCACCAAAATCATACAGCTTAGGCTTGATATTCAACCACTTTTTCATCACCATGGAAGGCCAAAAGTCCTGCAATCAAATGCAATTGGCGAAATACATAATCAAGAATTATATATATATATATATATGTAATCTTGATATATAAAAGCCGGTAAAAGAAGTGTTAGATGACATTAAAACATACCTCAGAGCGCTTCTCTCGCTTGGTTCTCATTGTCTCGAGATAAAAAGTTCGTATTGAAGGCCAAAAACACATATATATATATATTAGACTTTCAAGGCACAGGCTCTTAAATATTGAAACAGTCACAAGAATGAGATCCCCAGTGTCCTAGGAGATTAAGTAGTTAAATAAGAGGTTTTTCAGACCTAAGAAGATGATAAAGTCAGGCGTTAGGCTTATTTGATGCCAAATACAAGGAAGATTCATGTCGGGACCAAACAGAAAGGACGAAAAAGGTATGGACAATTTTAACCGACATCGTCTACCTCAACTTGCGAGAAAAGAGTACACAATGGTCCTTCCACCATGTTGCAATTTCTAATACATAACATAAACGAATGATATGGTTGGAAATTCACTAAACCTCTAGAAAAGGTAATACGTCATTGTCAGGACAAGAAGTCTACAGCTTTACAATCCGATGGTGCTTCAGCAATTTCTTTAAGCAAGGTGGTGGACGGCATAGGAAAGCAGAACATAATATAGTAACATCCATAACAAAGAACAATTGCATGTTCAAGATACAAACTAATATAATAATTGCCAACAATCTAACCCAAAAAGCTAATTACACCTAAGCGTTGACTCACTGTGATCCGACCACATTATGGCATCACCCACCACAAATTAGAACTTAGGAAATTAGGCCATAACGTTCCTACCAAACACAAACACCAAGTGCGACTGGCAGCTAAAAAGCGGCATACATATATTCTGATAATATAAATATGTATATATAGAATAACTGATGGTTCATACCATCACAGCCAAGAACTGCAGTGACAACACCGAACGGGTTTGGCACTAAAAAATAGAGTTCAACTCAAATGGGTAATCAATCAAGTAGTAGATTTAACATGAATTATCTCAAGGACAGCCTTAAAACTCACTGGCATGGCGGTCCACCTCAATTTGTTTTTTTGTGGAAAATCTATCCTGAAAAATTGACTACAGATATACAAATGTCTAATCTTATTGAACCAGCCATGTAAAATCATATAATGATGTGTGCGAAACCAACCCATGAGCTGAAAGACATATAAGTGATCCAAGAAGTGGACCCGGTGCTCCACTATGGCACTATATGTGAATGCTGTCAACCATTGTAGCTTTGGTTTCCACAGCTAGAACCTTCGCTGGTAAGTGGTAACCACAGAGAGGACCAATAGCAACGTTGAAGACTGTTTGATAAAAGCAATCAACATGGAAAAAGATAAAAAAATCCTTAAGTTACCGACGGATTTAATATAAAATATAACTGATATTTGAGTGCGTAGTGCACAATTTCTGAAAAGCAAAATAAAAAAAGATATTTGTAATCATAAACTGGGAAACCAGTTTACAATTCTAACAGGCGGTGCTTCAAATCCATCACGTCAAAGGTCCCCAAGTGAAAGGCTGAGATTATGTATAAATTTCTGCTTACTCGCGCGAAATCATTCATCGTTGAAATGCGAATAACTCAAGTTAAATAAAATATTATTATAATATTAATTTTAATATTATAATTATTTTTTAATTTAAAAAAGTTTAATTTTTTTTTATATTTTATAAAAAAAATTAAAAATTAAATAAAATATTATTTAAATATTATTTTTTAATATTATTATTATTTAAAAATTTGAAAAAATTGAATTATTTATTATATTTTATATAAAAATTTAAAAAAATTGCAATGATAAGATGAGATAAGACACTTTTAAAATCCAAACAGTACCTTAAGAGAAGTAATACTATATGTTAAATATTTTATTACAAAGAGTTTGTAAAAGTTGTTTTCAAAACTCTTCATACATAAAACCCACAACCTCCAAATGTAATGGACATTGACACATTGTNAAATGTAATGGACATTGACACATTGTGGATAGGTCCTAAAAAAAAATCTCCCTATAACTTACTATTTAGAAAAAATTTTGAAAATTTTTCTGTTAAAAAATATAATAAAATAATTAAATTTATATATTTTCATAGCTTAAATTTTGAAATAAATAATAATTTTATATATATCAAAACACACACACCGTAAAAAAAATGTTAAAAATATAATATAAATAATTAAATTTATTTCTTTTTGTAATCTTAATATATAATTTACATCCAAAATACAGAATACATGAGAGGCGTGAGGTAGCCATGATGTCTTCCTTGTTTTCTCTCCTCCCCCTTTAATATCTCCCCTTAAAAGTAATCTTCTTTAAGCTTTTTCTTGGATTTTGGTTAATTTTGAGGATGGTTGAAAACCAATGTCGATCTATCATTGCTGGGCCGCCATTACACCACATTTGTCCTATCGCAGTGCCCTATTTTGATGACCTTTGAGCTTCATGCACCGTCGTGCGCTCTCTGTCCCTCCTACCCCCACACGCATCACACTCCTAATTTCTTTAGTTTTTGATATACAAAAATATCTAATTTCAATAATATCTCACGCACTCTCATTGCGCGCGAAACTCATGTGCAACTAGATCAATCCGATGTGGCTTGAGTGTCACCCATGGTACTCAAGCTCATTCAATCCTTTGCATGTTATATAATCTTATTGCTTTACCCAAAATTCCGAGTTGAATATTAGTCATCTTCTATTAAAGTAATTCTATATATAGTTGTGGAGTGCGCAAGTACCGTACAGTCGATTTGAAAAAGAGTAAAATTTATTATTAAAAAGAGTAATGCTATATGCAGTCACTTTTGTACTTCCTGTGCATTTCACTAATGTGATTGACTATATCAAGTTTTTTAATACACAACCAATCACATCAATGAAATGCATAAAAAAGTACGCAAAAATGACTGCACATAGAATTCTTTATTTAAAAAATAATTTTTTTTTCCACATGGGTCATATATTTATTCATTTTTTTTAAAATAATTGTACGGCGTTTACATACTCACAACTGCAACTATCATTTCTCTATATATAATCCATTTCCTTAGTACGTACGGTCTTGATTAGCCAAGAAAATTTAGGGCCATACCATTTAATTGGTTCTATTTCTATTACTTTTATGACATGTATATGATTGTTGGGGCACCCATTATAATCGGTCTATTTTTAACACTGAAAATGGGTATGGTAGGGACGTTTCTGTATGAATGCGGCCTATGTGAGGCCAATCCTGATCCAAAGCCCTCTGCAGTTGTACTCAACTTGTAACTTGTAAGCCCCACGCACTAAAACAATATATTGTTAGAGGAAGCCGCCAATGATCAAGAATCACAAAATCGAAAGATAATCAAGTATGACATCACATGACATATATGATGGGAAGAAATATATACTATATATATACATGCATATAATATATTTATATATATATATATGAAAAATATTTTAGTTATAAAGGGATTATACAAATCCTATAAACTGATATGGATTAATCTGATTTGTTATATTAAGTTATTTTTATTGTACAATAAATCTAACAGATCACATAAAATCACGTTAATTTTTAAAATTACTTGTATAATCTTTTTGTGGCCGTATCACTCATATATATATATATATGTATGTGCATGCAAATTAAAATCATGCACTCTATACTCCTTATGACATAAGATAATATTTAAGGTTTCGTTTGGTTGTAAAACTCAACTGAGATCAACTCAATTTAGTCTAATTTTAAATTGAATATAACATTCAAAGTCTAAACACTCAACTTTTAAATTACTAAACTTATATCAACTTAAAATCTCTTTACATGTGGGAACCACAACCTTTTCAATTCTCATAAATAATACTAAATTCATCTTAACATTTAAACACATCTAAACTCATTTTAGATGAGTCTCACATAACTCACTCTATCAACTCAATTCATTATTATTTATAAAGAACTCAGCTCAGCTTAACATCCAAATACAGTCGGTTGGGTTTGGGTACTGAAATGATCTCATATATTTTGTGAATAGTAGGGAAAAAATAGTAAAAAGTAATGATAAAATATTAAATAGTAGTGTATAATAATATAAATAATAATAAAATAGATAAAAAATAATAATAAAATAGTAAATAATAATAGAATATATTGAGATACTCCACTTCCCAGGATAGAGTTGGCTTGATAGGCTTGATAGCCTTGCTAGCTTTGTCCGATTGTTCCTCATGTGTGTGTATATATATATGTACGTGTTGCTAGTCACGGTAGCCAGTAATTAGATCGATCTACGTATTTCTCCCAGAGATCAGTACTAAAACTAGACACACGCACACACATATTCATTATATATTCGTCAAAATATTATTAATTTCATGTATACATATATATATATACCAATTAATTAATGACAGACGTACGTTATGCGTAAAAAAATATGAATTTATGACAGTTAATTAAATTCGTATCTGAAACATGGATGGAAATTGAAGGGCGTGCAGCAACATAATTTCTTATATGCTACTAGGGTTGTACACCATAGGTTCGGCATTGTTTTGACACCAAACCGAAACACATCGATCTTTGATGAGTCTATTGAACGACCAAAAGTGAATTTGGAAAGAGAAAACAGATCATATCATCTCACGTGCGTTGGTGCGGTCTTCAATCTACTTCGGCATCTTCTTTGAAAGAGGAGGAACTGAGGAAGAAGTTTCGTGTGCGTCTGCCATGAAAGAAGAAGAAAGTTGCAAAAGAAGAAGACGAGCGGGAAAGAAGAAAATGGGTGGGTGTTATTAAGTCATTTTGAAATGCCGGCTCTAAAAAACGACGTATTTTCACTCGTCGTTTCACTTAATAAGTGAAACGGCCCATTATATATACATATATTCAAATATATATAAATAGATGAAAATTTAAAAAAATTGTAATGATAAGATGAGATAAGACACTTTTAAAATCCAAACAGTACCTTAAGAGAAGTAGTACTATATGTTAAATATTTTATTACAAAGAGTTTGTAAAAATTGTTTTCAAAACTCTTCGTATATAAAACCCACGACCTCCAAATGTAATGGACATTGACACATTGTGGATAGGTCCTAAAAAAAAATCTCCCTATAACTTACTATTTAGAAAAAAATTTTGAAAATTTATTCGGTGTTAAAAAATATAATATAAATAATTAAATTTATATATTTTCATTAGCTTAAACTTTTGAAATAAATAATAATTTTATATAATATCAAAACACACGCGTAAGAAAAATGTTAAAAATATAATATAAATAATTAAATTTATGTCTTTTTGTAATCTTAATATATAATTTACATCCAAAATACAGAATACATGAGAGGCGTGAGGTAGCCATGATGTCTTCCTTGTTTTCTCTCCTCCCCCTTTAATATCTCCCCTTAAAAGTAATCTTCTTTAAGCTTTTTCTTGGATTTTGGTTAATTTTGAGGATGGTTGAAAACCAATGTCGATCTATCATTGCTGGGCCGCCATTACACCACATTTGTCCTATCGCAGTGCCCTATTTTGATGACCTTTGAGCTTCATGCACCGTCGTGCGCTCTCTGTCCCTCCTACCCCCACACGCATCACACTCCTAATTTCTTTAGTTTTTGATATACAAAAATATCTAATTTCAATAATATCTGACGCACTCTCATTGCGCGCGAAACTCATGTGCAACTAGATCAATCCGATGTGGCTTGAGTGTCACCCATGGTACTCAAGCTCATTCAATCCTTTGCATGTTATATAATCTTATTGCTTTACCCAAAATTCCGAGTTGAATATTAGTCATCTTCTATTAAAGTAATTCTATATATAGTTGTGGAGTGCGCAAGTACCGTACAGTCGATTTGAAAAAGAGTAAAATTTATTATTAAAAAGAGTAATGCTATATGCAGTCACTTTTGTACTTCCTGTGCATTTCACTAATGTGATTGACTATATCAAGTTTTTTAATACACAACCAATCACATCAATGAAATGCATAAAAAAGTACGCAAAAATGACTGCACATAGAATTCTTTATTTAAAAAATAATTTTTTTTTCCACATGGGTCATATATTTATTCATTTTTTTTAAAATAATTGTACGGCGTTTACATACTCACAACTGCAACTATCATTTCTCTATATATAATCCATTTCCTTAGTACGTACGGTCTTGATTAGCCAAGAAAATTTAGGGCCATACCATTTAATTGGTTCTATTTCTATTACTTTTATGACATGTATATGATTGTTGGGGCACCCATTATAATCGGTCTATTTTTAACACTGAAAATGGGTATGGTAGGGACGTTTCTGTATGAATGCGGCCTATGTGAGGCCAATCCTGATCCAAAGCCCTCTGCAGTTGTACTCAACTTGTAACTTGTAAGCCCCACGCACTAAAACAATATATTGTTAGAGGAAGCCGCCAATGATCAAGAATCACAAAATCGAAAGATAATCAAGTATGACATCACATGACATATATGATGGGAAGAAATATATACTATATATATACATGCATATAATATATTTATATATATATATATGAAAAATATTTTAGTTATAAAGGGATTATACAAATCCTATAAACTGATATGGATTAATCTGATTTGTTATATTAAGTTATTTTTATTGTACAATAAATCTAACAGATCACATAAAATCACGTTAATTTTTAAAATTACTTGTATAATCTTTTTGTGACCGTAGCACTCATATATATATATGTATGTGCATGCAAATTAAAATCATGCACTCTATACTCCTTATGACATAAGATAATATTTAAGGTTTCGTTTGGTTGTAAAACTCAACTGAGATCAACTCAATTTAGTCTAATTTTAAATTGAATATAACATTCAAAGTCTAAACACTCAACTTTTAAATTACTAAACTTATATCAACTTAAAATCTCTTTACATGTGGAACTCACAACCTTTTCAACTTCTCATAAATAATACTAAATTCATCTTAACATTTAAACACATCTAAACTCATTTTAGATGAGTCTCACATAACTCACTCTATCAACTCAATTCATTATTATTTATAAAGAACTCAGCTCAGCTTAACATCCAAATACAGTCGATTGGGTTTGGGTATTGAAATGATCTCACATATTTTGTGAATAGTAGGGAAAAAATAGTAAAAAGTAATGATAAAATATTAAATAGTAGTGTATAATAATATAAATAATAATAAAATAGATAAAAAATAATAATAAAATAGTAAATAGTAATAGAATATATTGAGATACTCCACTTCCCAGGATAGAGTTGGCTTGATAGGCTTGATAGCCTTGCTAGCTTTGTCCGATTGTTCCTCATGTGTGTGTATATATATATGTACGTGTTGCTAGTCACGGTAGCCAGTAATTAGATCGATCTACGTATTTCTCCCAGAGATCAGTACTAAAACTAGACACACGCACACACATATTCATTATATATTCGTCAAAATATTATTAATTTCATGTATACATATATATATATACCAATTAATTAATGACAGACGTACGTTTATGCGTATAAAAAATATGAATTTATGACAGTTAATTAAATTCGTATCTGAAACATGGATGGAAATTGAAGGGCGTGCAGCAACATAATTTCTTATATGCTACTAGGGTTGTACACCTATAGGTTCGGCATTGGTTTTGACACCAAACCGAAACACTATCGATCTTTGCCATGAGTCTATTGAACTGACCAAAACCGTGAATTTGGAAAGAGAAAACAGATCATATCAGTCTCGACGTGCGTTGGTGCGGTCTTCAATCTACTTTCGGCATCTTCTTTGAAAGAGGAGGAACTGAGGAAGAAGGAAGAAGTTTTGTGTTGTCGTCTGCCATGAAAGAAGAAGAAAGTTGCACAAATGAAGAAGACGACGCGGGAAAGAAGAAAATGGGTGGGGATTATTAAGTCATTTTGAAATGCCGGGCTCTAAAAAACGACGTATTTTCACTCGTCGTTTCACTTAAATAAGTGAAACGGCGCCATTATATATACANCGATTGTTCCTCATGTGTGTGTATATATATATGTACGTGTTGCTAGTCACGGTAGCCAGTAATTAGATCGATCTACGTATTTCTCCCAGAGATCAGTACTAAAACTAGACACACGCACACACATATTCATTATATATTCGTCAAAATATTATTAATTTCATGTATACATATATATATATACCAATTAATTAATGACAGACGTACGTTTATGCGTATAAAAAATATGAATTTATGACAGTTAATTAAATTCGTATCTGAAACATGGATGGAAATTGAAGGGCGTGCAGCAACATAATTTCTTATATGCTACTAGGATTGTACACCGATAGTTTCGGCATCAGTTTTGACACCAAACCGAAATACCATCGATCTTTGTTATGAGTCTATTGAACCGACCAAAATTGTGAATTTGGAGAGAGAAAACAGATCATATCAATCTCAACGTGCGTTGGTGCGGTCTTCAATCTACCTTCGGCATCTTCTTTGAAAGAGGAGGAACTGAGGAAGAAGTTTCGTGCTGCCGTCTGCCATGAAAGAAGAAGAAAGTTGCAGAAAGGAAGAAGACGATGCGGGAAAGAAGAAAATGGGTGGGTGTTATTAAGTCATTTTGAAATGCCTGGCTCTAAAAAACGACGTATTTTCACTCGTCGTTTCACTTACTTAAGTGAAACGGCACCATTATATATACATATATTCAAAAATATATATAAATAGATCGAATCGGCCGGTTCAGCGATTTCTCAAGTGTTCAAACTAGAACCGAACCACCAATATTGGTTTTTCCTCAATTTCTCTCGCTCGCCGATGGGTTCTTTGCTTGTTCCGGCCAGTTCTGTGTTCCAGCAGTTGGTCTGATCGGTTCACGGCTGATTCCGATAGTTCCTGTACACCCCTATATACTACTATCTAGCCCGAGAGAGAGAGAGAGAGAGAGAGAGAGAGGGGTCAGTACGTATATATAAATTAACATGTATAGGTACCATAGCTAATATCTAGCTAGCTAGCTGCTGACCACAAACGTCTCATGTGGCTCCAAATTAAAGCAGCTTAACATTGAGTCGTACTTCTGGAATATTATTGGTGGTCCTAGCCGCATCCTTCTTGCTTTTAATTCATAATAATTTCTAGGAATTAACTATTAAGCATGCAGTAGTTGGATCATATCATCATATAATATAATACATGATTGCAAGCACCTCATGTACATGGGAACGTTCCAACTTGGTGTATCATCTATCATGCATGCCAGCAAATTAAAGCTTACACCAAATATTAGTTCTAAGTGAATATCAAGTGCATGCTGCTTGTAGGTTGAGATCAAATACTACAGCTACAAAAAATTCTATAAAAATAAACTTACAAATTATAAACTGGCATAACTTTATAATTAATATATCTAATTTGTATTAATAAAAATAATTTTATAATCTAATATACAACATCAATCAGTCACGGCAATTTCTTAATTTATTTTTATATACTAAAATATTTCTCAAATAGGCAAATAGATTCTCAATTATTTGATCATGCGTGTGTAAACGATGGACGACGAACAGTACTACTAATTATATACATAGATATATAGATGCAAGGGATGTACAATAAGAGATATTTTATATCATGAACAATATAATTATGATTTTTTTTTTTTGATAAGAGGGAATATAGTTATAACCTGATAAGACGTTGGCCGGCATGCCAATCGTATACGAGTCCACTATACATTAGAAGTCTCCATCCTATCCGAATACAAGCTCGAAATGGACACGACGACCAGTCCACAGTAAGAAAAACGGACATTTTGATATTTTTGTCTTTTTAAAAATCGGCGTAAAAAGAAAATATCTACGTCGTTTATAAAGTGATAACTAGTTTTTGTCGTCGCTGTGACAAACAATTTTCGAACTCGATCGTATGGTCTCCATCCAAATATTGAATACATAATATTGTGTATATATATATATATATATATATATATATATATTTATAAATATATGAATAATTCTATTTATTATTTCCATACACCACACATCATTCTTAGTTTTTTTATTTTTATTTTTTCTATAATAAATATGTGATGTATGGATGATAAGTAAAACAACTCAATTAGTTTAATAAAAATAAAATAAAATAAAAAATAATATTAAAATATATAAAATAGAGTGTGAAATGATTAGTAACATTCCTGATCATCAACTTGAATTATTAATGGTCGTTCATTTAAAAATAAAAAAATAAAAAAAATTATTTGTAATCAAATTCACTTATCACTTGTGCTTGGAAGCCAAAAATTAATATATTAAGATAAATATTAAGCCAAAAATATGTTTGATACGGTATATTATTAGATTATAATTATAAATTTAACTTATAATATGAAGTTATATCAAAATATGAATTTAATTGTGTATAATCTCTTTGTACTTGTAGCGCTTTTCATATATATTAATTAATTGGGTCCACTTTCAGTACTGGCTTTAATCGTTTTGAATCGTTCAAATTGTGAAGGAGAAAGGATGTCACACGACGGGTCAGATTGACCCTAAACAAGTAAAGCCACTATTATAAGTGTCCAATATTCATGTCCCCGGCCAGCACAAACAGAAAAATCCTAAAAAGCAAGCACAAGAGTACTACGTACCTTAACTCTCGTTTTCAACAAAGAGATCCAGATAAATCCCATTTGCAACCACTCTCGAGACTTTGTGCATGCGTTTGGACCAAAGAGCTTTGGTTGTTGTCAAAAAATAAGAAAATGATAGTTGATGCTGTACGATAATTAGCATTTGAATTCTTTCCCTTTCAAAATATGAGCGAGAATGGATCGGACAGGGCAAAGTCCTTTTAACTTTCGCTTTAAGAAAATGAAAACTTTTTTCAAGAGAAGGAAAATGAGAGGAAACGTCTGTTTATGCCCTTCTGTGAATTGACACTATGGGCGTCTTAGAACCATACTTCTGTTTTAATTGATTGTGTGTGTGTGTAACATAACTGTTACTTTTTTTTAATATGTAATATAATACGGCATCAATATAATCGGAATACCCGTTTCTGTCTGAACCAGTTTCTCGGGTAAGGGTCAGAAATCAGCCATTTCCGTTCAGCATTTATTGGTTTCGGGTCAAGTCGGAACGGTATATTTCGAGCCAGTTCAGGTCAGGTGAACAGCCCTAAATTTTGTGTCGACAATCTTCCCATGTTTTGTGTATTTTACAATATGTTGATTCGAATATGTCTTACTACTTTTATAATTTCCCAAGTCTACATTATTTATACAGGAGTCCTTGTAAATCGCACTCAAGGGAGACTTCTTGAAAATAGTTGAGCCTCAGAGTCATTGAAAAAACAAAAAAAAAAACATCCGACGAGAAGATCAATTTGGTTTTGAATGTTGGGGAACAAGAACAGATCCTCAAACATCACAAAACTCTTAACAAAAAGAAAAAGACCAGCTTCGGAGAGATTTGGAGTTACAACATAATTGCCCATGACGGCCGTCTTCAGAGACAAACCCAACAAAATTTAATCAACTCACTACATGATGCTGCAACAGCGCCTTTCTTCGGCTGGCTGCGTGGCAGCCTGCTGGAGCCTGTGTGACTCGGACGACGGGTTGTAGGTAAACTCGGAAGTATCCAGTCCATACTGTTTCATATAGAAAAAGAAAGAAAATCACTGGTATTAGCAATGCAAGAGATTGTCATTCCCAGAGAGTAATAAGGGATAAATACATTTTCCACCCTCAAATCACAAGGAATTTTGCACTATAAATGCCAACTCAGACAAGTCGCACGTTGAAGGCTCCCTTTTCCTTTGTTCTGTCAATGAGACTTGTACTCTTAAACTACCCTTGCTTTATCCTATCTACACCACTTGATGATATGTCATACCGTATATATTTGAACCAAGATAGTTCTGATAGGACAATCATCGTGCAATTTACTTCTAGATGACAGCCGACTCCCACACAACTAAAATATTCAAATTTCAATATTTAAGAATCAGACTTTATTTAGCAGCCTAGGATTATTCCGCAATGGGTTTAATTGGGAGCTGCCAATCAATCAGGAATATCTATGAGATAATCAGAAAAGAGTACACTGACAAACATAAATTACACAGCAATTCACAATATATAATAAATATCATAGAAGGAATTTGAAAGGAGGAGCATTTCAGAAAAACAAAATTAATGCTTAAATATGGAGTTATCTGGAAGAAAGCAAAAATTAGAAAGATTGTTAACATTTCCCACAACCATCATTAAATTCGATAAATAGAGGATGAATAATGGAGGATGAACAAGAGCATCACATAAGCCAAAAGTGACTTGCAATTACTTTATGATAAATCCAGCTATCATTTAAAACTGGTGTATTTTATGATGGTCAATAGTACCAGATGGACAACCCCCAACATGCTAACAAAAATATTCGAAGGAAATCTTCTGCTAGAACAGATCATACCTTTTCCCTCATGCGTGTACTCCAAGCATCACTTCTACCTGGACGCTGGTCAAGGGTGCTGGCAACAGGTACACCCGCTGCTGGAACTGGCGGCCTATTGATCAATGGCTGCCTAATCTGTTGCCTTGCAATGAGCTCATCATCGCTGTCATATTCTACTGGTCTGTTTGCTGCCCTGACCACGAGTGCTAACAAGAATAGGAGTGCCTGCAATTCCATGGAGAGTCCTAATAAAGTAGCCAATTGTCCATCACGTATCATTAATCTCAGAGAGAGAGAGGGAGAGAGAGAGAGAGAGATTCAAATCATGTACAAAGATCACTCCCATCTCAATAATTCCTTGTTAGTTGGTTCCCAGCAATAGTCAAGATGGCACGCCAGCCCTAAGGGCAACTTCAAACCAGATATAGGGGATTCCAATCACAGGCTCTACCAGCACGTCACCAAGCATCTACTGCTCTAGGCAGTTTAAAGTCCAAGGAATGCTGAAGCGCAAAAGCTTCATGTAGCGGTACATTTGAAAACAGATTTCCACCAACTTGCATGCTGATTTATTTATTTATCATTTATTATAGGTAAAATACGATTTTATTGATAGAAGCGAATAGGCATAGCCCAAGTACACAGGAGGTATGCAAAAATAACACTTAGTTACAAGTTAGGGACTAGAAATGGATACTGATCTTGTTTCATAAAAATAGTAAATTTGCCATTTACAAAAGGAAAGACTAGAAAAGGTAAATTCCAGCAATTTGGAGAAAGATATATTGTCATCCCAAAATTCTTTGCGTCTTTATCTCAGTTGTATTTCCACTTCATCAAATGGAGTCTATATAGACTAAGCCAATATTGTCAACACATGATTTTTGGCATTATGAAAATCATAATTCAAAGAAAAAAAGGCAATCATGTTGTGCTTACCTCCAAAACAACAGCTCCGAGAGCAACCCATTTTACAATTTTCCAGTGCTCTTTCAGAAAGTCATATATCGAGTCAAAATCTCCAGTGCTGTCTGTTGGAATTTCCTACAATTGAGCTCAGAACTTATTAGATGACAAAATGCACTATCTTAAATTTCAATTATCAATTAAAAAACACTCACCTCTTCCCAGCTTTTGTCAAAAAATATGAAGGCTGCACATCCCAGCTCTACCAAGATCAACAAGATCACCAATACCGAGTACTATCTTGGCTTAAGGAAACCAAAAATCACAACAGAAAAATGAGCATCTCGAAAGAGCAGCCTAACAGGCATCCAATTTTTTTTATTACATTCCATGATGCATGACATTAGAAGCATGTATGGCTGTGGTGCATACAATGGTTGCATTGCAGTTATTCCTTGATGGACAAACACAGATATAAATCTCTTGCCTTTTGCAGTTATGAAAAATAAATACTATCAAATATCAAGAGAAATGCATGAGTTATTTGGATACACAAGTCAAGCAGCATCCATTGCGTGTCACAGCTCCAATACAACCAAAACAAGAGATGACGAAGAGAATAACTCCTATAGCAATAAATACGCATATGAACCTGCAAATACATTATGCAAATATTTCCATCAATTGGTTTGAAGCATAGACATGGTCTTTTTGTCTGAATAGATTTAAGATACGAATATGCATACATCTAGGTATTAGTATGACAAAAGAAAATGAATCCAAATTTTTTCTTATAAATTAAATCAATAAAAGCACAACCTTTTCTACATTGCAAATAGATGCAATGGAAGACAGCCCGAGACATTTTCACATGAAATGATTTTTTGCCTCTAAAGAATCGACAGAGATAGTCAACAGTATTAACTTAAGATTGCTCATTTCATTATTATTATTATTATTATTATTATTATTATTATTTTGATAGGTAAATGAATGATTATAATGTATTAATAAGAATAAGCATAGCCCAGGTACACATGGAGTATACAAGACATAACACCTAATTAGACAGAAGAAATGGAAATAAGAAAGTCATGAATATCGAGGCCATTAAAATCTACAAATCCGGCCCAAGAAACAAAGTACTAACAAACAGAAATCTAATCTCCTTCAGAGAACACTCCCTATCTACAAATGTTTGATTATTTCGTTCCTGCCAAATGCACCAAAGAATACATATAGGAATCATTTTCCACACAGCTGCGATTTGTGGAATAACCGAGGTTCGACCAACATGCCAAAAGTTCAACCACTATCGCAAGCATAACCCAGGCTAGCTCTAACCGTCCGAAGATGTCTACCCATAACACTCCAACAATCTCGCTACTTTGTTTACACATACAACACCATTCCACCACTATCATCCCTCGTTTCTGTAGATTATCCATCATTATAATCTTCCCCAAAGACTCAGTCCACACAAAAAATGCCGCTCTAGGAGGGGCCTTATTCCTCCAAATTCTTTTCCATGTAAATTGAATATTCTGCGGTTGTGTGAAGGCCTTATAGAAAGAACAAACTGAGAATATTCCTTTCTTGGCAGGTGTCCACCATACAGAATCAGCTCCATTATTGCTTGGTCTCTTGGAGTATAAGAGTCAGAAGAAATCTACAAAAGTACTGATTTCCCAATCTTGGGCTGCCCTAGTGAAGTTCACATTCCACTGGATTAAATCACCATCTATTTCTATGAGGTCCTTCAGTGAGGCTTCCTTCTCACGGGCAAGTAAAAACATTGTGGGGAATGAATCCTTGAGAGGCCTATCTCCACACCAAATATCGTGCCAAAATTTAGTTCTTGAGCCATCTCCCATCACAATTATGGTATGACGAGCAAACACTCCCCACCCTCATTTAATGTGCTTCCATAATCCCACGTCATAGACCCCACGTACCTCCTTAGAACCCATCGAAAATCCATCTAGCCTCAGTGCTTTGTCTTTGACCATCTTTCTCACCACTTCATGGACCTTAGATGCTAACCCAAGTGACATCTTGTTGCTCTATGGACTCAAATGCTAACCCATCAATCTTCAGTCTCCACCCCACTGGCTCAGTAACTAACTGCTCAAAATAACCAACAACATGTTCTTGGATCATAGGGACCTCTGTGCAAACAGAACCGTCAATAGTCAACATCTCAATGGCATTATTTCGCCTCTGGGAATTTGCCACTCTATGAAAGAACTTCGTGCTACGATCATCTTCTTTCAACCACAAGAGTCACAAGAGTGTGAGACTTGTTCACAAGATTGCATATGGCATGGGTGGCCAACTTTATATAGAACTCTAAAGCCATACAAGAGTCTTACTTGAGCAATGTGAGACTTAATAACACTCATGCCATATGCAATCTTGTGAACAAGTCTTACACTCTTGTGAACAACTCTAACAAATTGTATTATATATTTATATATATACAATTTGTAAAATATTTTTTGATAAGTAATATAAATATATATTTATAAATATAAATATTAAGTGCGGAGCGGGGCGGGGCGGGGTAGCCCGTCCGCCCATGTGGGGGCGGGGCGGACAGAGGCGGGATAGAGGGAGGCGGGCCCCCACTGCCCACCCCTTTTGATAGGAGGACCACCATTGCCTAACCTGTTCCAATAAGCATTCAGTTTTTAGACACATGTTCTCGAACTTAAAATAACTCTCTCCTCCTTGAATACCCCACAGTCCAACAAGATGGGGAAGTGATTTGAGCATAAGCGTGGTAATCTTTTCTGACATACCTCCAGGTAGTGAGATTCCCATTCCGGGGAAACTAAGAATCTATCCAATCTAGACCACGTCTGGTTATTGGACCATGTGAGTGCACCGCCCATGAGCGGAAAGTCCACCAATTCCAAGTAAGAGATAAAATCCAAGAAGCTCAACATTGCTGTCCAGAACCCGCTTGCTCCTGATCTTTCGCTTGGAAATCTTACAACATTAAAATCCCCACCTATATACCAAGATAAATCCCACCAGCTATGTAACCCTGCAAGCTCCTCCCATAATAAGTCTCTGCTGCTGTCCAAGGTTGGTCCATAAATTCTAGCTAAAGCTCACCTAAAGTTATCCTCAACATTATGAAAAGAACATGCCACTGTGTGCTCCCTAATAAACTCCTTCATTTTATCTACCACCCTTCTATCCCACATTACTAGAACTCCACCCGACGCCGCCACCGAGGGAAGAAAAACTCAGTCAACATAAAAGCAACTCCACAAACTTCTCACAACGCTTCTAGAAATTATTTCCATCTTGGTTTCCTGTAGATAGACAATATCCACCTCCAAGATAAAATCTTGGTCATTCATAGAGAAAAAATAAACCCCCTCCCTTTGGATCTTTCTTTGCTTGAACTGCCTTCATAATTAATGGAACAAGAGAGTCGCTTGAGCTCCCTCTGTTTTTTAGAGTCAGAATTCTTGAGCTGAGCATGTCCTCCTTCAATGGCCGTGAGCAACGCCAAGAATTGTTCATCAGAGCCTTGGCACTCAATCCCCACACAATGTTGGATTTCCAAAGCCTTCTTAATTACCCAGTCAGAAACTGCAAGTTGACAAGGCAGCAAAGATTTCACGGGTCGAGGCTCCCTGTCCATCTCCACCCCTTCCTTTAGCACTCATATCTCCATTTCGGGAACAACACTTAAAGGGACTAATGACCGAGAAAAATCATCCCCCACCTCAGTGAAATGAACACTATTGGTACTCACAAACAGAGCATCCTTCACCGACAATGAAAGCACATGTAACTCCCCAACCCCATCCTCTAAATTGCCCATCTACTTGTTCTATCCAAGTTGTGTCAGGAAATTGACCCACACCAGTGAGGAAAGGTGAAGATCTGTCTCTGATGCGGGTTCAAGCGTCAACTCCACCACTGGATCCTCCACCGTGATCGCCATAGATGGCTCCTCAGCCTGAGCCGTCAAAGTTTGCAGACCCCCAACATCCCCCACCTCAGAAAATGGCTCCCCAACCCCAACAACCTCACTATTGGCACCCACAACTTGAAAATCCTTCGCTAGTTATGAAAGTAACTAAAACTCCCCATCCCCAACATCTATGTTGTTCATCGACTTGTTTTGCCCCTTGACCTATGCTGAAAAACTGACCCCCGTCAGTAATGAGAGGTGAAGACCCACCTCTGTAGCAGGTTCAAGCTCTGCCGACAGTACCACCTCTAATGAATTCTACACCACAACCGTAGATGAAACCTCGGCCTGAGGCGAGTCCGTCTGAGTCATTATCGTTGCCGTAAGCTAGTTCCCACCAAACGAAGGCCCTGCAACGCTGCCTGCCTAGATCTTTCAAACTCATCGCTCGGGTCCAGGTTTCTTGTTGCCTTTGGCTGGGCCCACAAGCTTAAGCTCATCACAGCCTGCCTTCCTAATATCTTGGCCCTCGAACAGAGGCCACTTGGTGTGGGCCACAACCCTTGGGCCTAAAATCCCAACCCCTTCAGACCAAGGCCCCTGAGCCCGAGCCCAAGCCCAATTCCACTTCTTTTTTGCCTTTAACGCACCATATTAAGCTCTCCATCTTCTCCCGCAAATCCACCATTTGTCTCCTCATGTCCAGCATCGTGTTCAACACTCCTTAGTCAGTCAAGCCACCAACCCACTTGTCGGGGCCAAAGTCAATCCCTGCGGCCAAGCTAGCCTTTCTAAAGTCTTGGCCTATACCCTCGGCAGAAGTAGCCTTCCTGGATTCATAGCCTCTTCCCCCATGCTACGCCGGTGCCGTCTTCTGTTGAAGGACCTCCCTGTATGTCAACGACGGCTGTTGATTAACCTCCATCACTGACGTCTTAGAAGCCCCTCCTTTGTTGCTGACCATTGGATCCCTTGTAGTAACCTTGTTAATATCAGCTCTGTTTCCAGGGGCCGAAACAAAGGGAATAGAACCGACAGTCTCCATTGCTTTCCTAGCAAACCAAGACCACCCACTTCCAGTCCTCCCTTCAGGGATAACAATAATTCTATTTCCCTTACCCATGCCCAACTCCGAGAATTTAACAAACTTGCCAAACGAATTGTGATAGACTTGGACCAAGAAGACTCTATTACCATCCCTTTTAGAATGATATGGGGCCCTTTTACTCGAGAACTTCAAGCTTCCCTCAACCACCTTGGCCAACCAGATCACCACCTCCCTACTGAGGTAAAGGGCCTTGGTAAAATTGTTTCAATTCTCAACAATACTAAAAAGATTTCCTTCTACTCTTCTGATCACAAAGAACTTGGCTTCAATCAAAAAGCTACTCTCCATCAACAACAACCAACAGCCAAGAAAAACATAATAAAGCAAAAAGAGAACAAAAGAAATGCGACAAAAGTGGGAAGATTGAAAAATATTCCCGACGAGAAAAATGAAATCGAAACAAGAATGATGAGTTTTAAAAGGTTGCAAAGAAAGGATCAAGGATCATCTCCGGCGAGAAGCGCTAGAGATGGAAGATGAAAGGTCATGCCTAGAGAGAGAGAGAGAGAGAGAGAGAGTAGACGTTCACTAACAATTTCTGTTCATGGTGTTAGTAGGTTGGCTCTGATACCATTCGTAATGACCGATGGAAAAACAAAATCACATTGGGATTACACTGCAAAAGTTCCTTTCAAGGTTACAATTTGACCTTTCTACAATCAGTATTATAAGCCCAGTTTCACCGAGTAAGAAATATATATGTGACTTGATATGATGTACTTTTATGATACTCATTCACCTCTATCATACTTCACCTACCCAAGGTGAGATTTAGAGAAGCATTACATTTCAGGCATCTTTTCACCATCCAGTAAACAAGGAAAAATCCTCAAGCCCATGAAACATTGGTAAAGAGCTGCCAATATGTATTTTGAAAAGGTATTGGCATTACTTATAAAGAGATTGTACCAATATCTAATGGCTCAAGCCAAGATCAATACTTGCTTCCTAAAACTAATGCTATAAAAAATTTTACATGGGAAGATGTAACAGTTTAAAGGCCAACGTAGCAAGGAAGTTTTAAGCACTTGTGAGGCAGATCTTGCAACAGTTTTTCACTCCACAAATGAAAATTAAGACCGAAAAAAGAATATTTCTAATAAATTTTTTAAGAAATCAATGATAGGAAGTAAGGATTAAATACTACATTAACAATTATGAAGCATTAAACCCATTTCAGATATATTCTGTTTTTTCAGAATGAGGGAGAAGAAGGGGAATCTCAAACGTGGCTTTTTTTCTTCCCCCCCCCCCCCCCCCAACATTCTCTCAAAAAATGATATGGAACTCAATAAATTTGGGGTATAAATTATCTGTTCAATAAAAATCAGGCACAAAAACTCAGTTCTGCATTTTCTATCAAGTCACATTTCAAAATAAACAGATAAGACAGTTATTCAATGATTTAAACGAAGCCAAAACTATGAACAAATCAGAAACCCAAAACAAATTTTCGCCAAAATGAGCAGCAGCCATACCAAGCTTTTGGCAGGTCATCGAAAATGCTACTCGAAAGAGAAACACCCAAAAGCAGTGGTCGGCCGAGCAGCATCAAGCTTTCATTGCCTCTCACATCTGAGTCCACATGTGTGTTACTGGTAGATCTTTCGTACTCGACCAGCAAGTAAATCCCATAGCCAACCATGGCCAGACCCACAAGGCTCAATAAGAAGTTAAGAAGCTTCAATAGGCACTCCAAGCACCCTTTGCATGCCATTCTCAGAATCTCCACAGCACCACCAATCCCTTCTATCAAAATCCAAATGGATCTCCACTATTCAACCCAATTGCCAATATCTTCTACAAAAATCCGCCGCTTACCCAACGATCAATAACTTGTACGTATAGCTACCACAAAATCTGTAAAAATCACATTAGAAATGAGTAATGAATCATAAATAAGAAATTAAACTCCTATTTCTTTATCCGAAAAGCCAAAGAAAGAAGATTGACTAGATTTCAGTAGTTTCAGCTTAATCCAAAAAACGAGCCATATATCAACCATTAGGCTTAGTCGAGTTTCAATTGTAACAATAAAGGTTTCAATAGCCAAAAAAAATACAATTTCAACTTCCAGATTTTCCCCCTTTTTTATCGCTTTCTGCAAATATTTCAACGAACATTGTGGAATGAAAATCTAACTTAACCCCCGAGCATCCGGGTAACGATGAAATGCATGCAAATACCCATTTACTAAAAAGAAACTACAGAAGAAAACGAAAAAAAGAAGAAGAAGAAGAATAAATAATTAGATCTGAGAAGAATACAACTTATATCTTCTAAACCAAAACCAGAAATACGGATAAAGAAAAGAGAAGGCGTATAAATCTTAAAACTTACGGATAGAACCGCTGAGATTTTCGGGTTGCAAGAAAGCTCCTTTTCTTTTTCCCTTTCCTTCCGATGATTCTGAAAACACAGAAAGGGTCTAGAAATTCGAAGGTGGAAGTGGAACATGAGGTGGCCAGCTGGCACTTGCCTTTAAGCACTACTCTCTATACAACCTAATTAATATGTATCCGTGGACCTTTGATCTAAGAATAAAGTTTATTGATTATCTTAATTTTTATATGGTGTTATATAATTAAACACTAATATATATATTAATTTAATGTAATTAATTAAAAAATAAATTTTATTAAAAATAATATTAATTTAAATTTTAAATATAAATAAATCAATATTAATATATAAATTAATATGTGACTTTATTTATATATAATAAAATTTTATAATAAATTTATAAATAAAATATAATAAATAATATATAATTATCTAATATCAATAATAGGAAGATGATGAGTGATCTAAACATATTTCTGTAGCTAATTGTGTCGATTCATATCTTCCAGTTCGTCGGTTTGGGCGGTGCCTGATTGACTTTCTTTGATAGGGAATATCTGGCAATGAGCTAAACGACGGCGTATTCAGTTTTATAATTTCTGAGTTGAAAGAGAAAAACCATAAGAACCGATAAAATGCTGAGAAAACCTATTAAACATTGAAATGTCGTATTAGGCTCCGTTGGATATAAGTTCGTTTGACGGTGAGATGAAATTGAGATGAGATAAGTTAAGAAGTTTGTAAGTAATGATAAAATTATTAAATTAAGATGATATGAGATAATTTTAAAAAATTTTATATATTTAAATTAAGAAATGAGATAAATTCAAACCAATTTTCAGATATCAGTTTTTGTTATTTTGTGAAAATAAATTCAAACCAATATTCACATCTTTATCTGACCGTTTGGATTGGAGATGATTTCTCTATACAAAGTGAGATGAGACCTTAGCTTTTAAAAGTGTCTCATTTCATCTTGTCTTATAATTTTTTTAAATTATTATATAAAATATAATAAACAATTTAATTTTTTTAAATCTCAAGACAATAATAAAATTAAAAAATATATATTCTAATAATATTTTATTCAATTTTTATCTTAACTTATCTCATCTCATTTCAACTCAACTCATTATTCAAACGGAACCTTAGTCAAACTTGTTGATAAGAATACTGGTATTATTAACTTATCCAAATGTCAGTAAGTCTTACTAGTCTCTGACTCTCTAATTTACTTAATTGTTCACTTTTACAAAATATCTCATTTCATCTTACTTAATCATTATAATTTTTTTAAATTTTTATATAAAATAAAATAAATAATTCAATTTTTTAAATTTTAATATTAAAATAATATATTTAAATAATATTTTATTCAATTTTTAACTTCAACCTCACGCCATCTCTAAAAACAAACGAGATTATATGACTTTAAGCTGGAATAAAATTAACTTAGAAAATATGTTCGGCCAACCGCTGCAGCAAAGTTGTCACACTTATTTAATATTTATTACGTCGAGTCTGTGTCAATAGGCTTAAAAATACAATTTTTTCTAAAGGGATATGTATTGAGAAAAAATAAATTAAAAACAAATAAAGAAAATAACGGATATGGAACAGCTGGCGAATTGAGATACAGTATTTAGGAGAGTTTGGACAGTGGGATGCATGCCCATAAAAAATAAAATAAATACTGGGAGGATGGGAAATGACAATGTGGTGCTGTTTCATGACATCGGATTCGATTATTATTCAATTCTCTCACCTAATTCTTTTAAAAAAGTAAATTAGTCAGACAATAATAATTATAATTATAAAAATTATTATGTTTACAAATTAATTAGTCTAAAGAATATACCATCCACATCACTTATACGATAAGATTCAATTAAAAATATTTAAATTCTTTTAATTATTTAACAAATCAAATTATGTTATGTTATTAGTGTAGAATGTGTCTCGTGAATATAACTCTTATAGTAATAATTACAACAATATTTAAAAAATAAAAAATAACTTTCAATGCATTATTGTGTTCTCCTCCGACTCATGATTTTCAATTGAATGATTGAGATTTTATCATACATATATTTGTTATTTTTTAGATTAATACTATATAAAGTCGTGTAATGCATAAGTTCTGCACAATCTTTTTTAAAAAAAGAATGAGATTCATTATTAAAAAATTAATTTTTTTTATATAAATTTTATATTTATTCATATCTTTTAAAGAGATTGTACAATGCTTGAGTACTTCATTATTGTAAATATCATTTTTTTTATTTTTGTAAAGGAAAAAAAAAGCAGTAAATAGCTAAAAACATATAAAGGAATTTTCACTTTGAAATAATAAAAGAAAATTAAATAACTGTTACCATAACTTTAGGTCCCGTTTGGTTACACAGATGAGATGAGATGTTTTAAATAGTAATGAATAAAATATTTTTATAATATAATTTTGTAATATTAATTATGTATTGAGATTTGAAAAAGTAAAATTATTTATTATATTTTGTATAGAAATTTGAAAAAATTGTAACGATGACTTGAAATGAAATGAGATGAATTTTTTAATTTTGTATAACCAATCCGGGCTATTTTCCACGAAGCTAGAGTAAGAACTGGGTCCCGCGTCAAAAAACCGGCGGGAGATAATCCAAAACGGTCCTTAACGGTCGTTCTACGGCAACAACCAACGGTCAAGGAGTTCGGATGAAAACCGACCAAAAAAGATAATGGAAGTTGAATTAAAATAACCAGAGTCAAAAGAATTAAAATAATGACCAACCCTTATTATTATTATATATTCCGACGAGGCACCAAGCAAAATGAACAATGGAAGAGGCCCCCACAAAGCCGAAGACACCATTCACGTTACAAAACATCAAAATTATGTTTCTATTTAATTTCTTAGGTTTTGCATCCTATGAAGAAAGCTGGGTGTTTTTATGAATAAACAAGCCAGACAGATGTTGGTAACACCTAGGATCCAAATGGAATCAACACCAATACAATATACATGCCACTGATACTTTCAGTTGAACAATGCTTAAAGCTCTCCTGTAGATAATAAATCGTTTCTTCTCTTTCTTTAAATTAAAGCAACTGTGCAGAACTATTCATAACTCCGCCAATCAACCATGCTCATCTGCAACTCCACAAGAAAACCATTGCATGGCAGTACAGATTTTACACATCAAATGGTAATACATCTGACAAGAATATTTGTTTCTGAATTACAAAAACGAGGGAGAATGTTGGGGAACAAGAAAAGAACCTCAAACATCACAAAACTCAACAAAAAGAAAAAGATCAGCTTCGGAGAGATTTGGAATTAGTTACAACATAATTGTCCATGACAGCCGTCTTCAAAGACCAACCCAACAAAATTTATCAACTCACTACATGATGCTGCAACGGCTCCTTTCTTCGGCTGGCTGCGTGGGAACCTGCTGGAACCTGTGTGACTCGGATGACGGGTTGTAGGTAAACTCGGAAGTATCCAGTCCATACTGGTTTATATAGAGTAAGAAAGAAAATCACTGGTATTAGCAATGCAAGAGATTGTCATTCCCAGAGAGTATTAATAAGGGATAAATACATTTTCCACCCTCAAATCACAAGGAATTTTGCACTATAAATGCCAACTATCGAAACTGACAAGTTGCACGTTAAAGGGCCCCTTTTTTTTTTTTTTTTCCTCTCTTCCTTTCTGCCAATGAGATTTGTACTTTTAAACTACCGTTGTTTTATCAACTATTTACAAGTTGACGATATGTCATACCATATGTATTTGCACCAACAATAGTCCTGATAGGACAATCATCGTGCAATTTACTTCTAGATGGCAGCTGACTCCTACTCAACTAAAATATTCAAATTCAGATATTTAAGAATCAGACTTTATATTTAGCAGCCTAGGATTATTTCGCAAAGGGTTCAATTGGGTGCTGCAAATCAATCAGGAGCATTTATAAGATAATCAGCAAAGCGTACAGTACTGACAAATATATTACACAGCAATTCAATAAATATAATATTTAATATCAGAGAAGGAATTTGGAAGGAGGATCATTCAGAAGAACAAAATTAAGGCAGAAATATGGAATTATCTGGAAGAATGCAAAAATTAGAAAGATTGTTAAAATTTTCCATAACGATCATTAAATTCAATAACAGAGGATGAATGAGAGCATCACATGAGCCAAACTTGACTCGCAATTACTTGATGATAAATCCAGCTATCATTTAAAACTGGTGTATTTTATGATAGTCAATAGTTGTGCTGCCACAGAAAACCCTCCAAGACTGCCAGATGGACACCCCATAACATGCTAACGAAAATATATTTGAAGAAAATCTTCTGCTAGAACATATCATACCTTTTCTCTCATGCGTGCACTCCAAGCATCACTTCTACCTGGACGCTGGTCAAGGGCACTGGAAACAGGTACACCCGCAGCTGGAACTGGTGGTCTATTGATCAATGGCTGCCTAATCTGTTGCCGTGGAGCAATGAGCTCATCATCACTGTCATATTCTACTGGTCTGTTTGCTGCCCTGACCACTAGCGCTAACAAGAATATAAGTGCCTGCAATTCCATGGAAAACCAAATAAAGTAGCCAATTGTCCATCACTTATTACTTATCTCACAGAGAGAGAGGGGGAGAGACAGACAGACATTCAAATCACGTACAAAGATCACTCCCATCTCGATAATTCCTTGTTACTTGATTCCCACCAATATAAATACCTTCTTAACTCAAATTTTCTCTTCCAAGTTCTAGAGAGGATGGCTAAAGATGGCATGCCAGCTCCAAAGCAGATATAGGTGATTACAATCACAGGCTCTACCAGCATGTCACCAAGCATCCTCTGCTCTAGGCAGTGTCTTTACAGTGCCAGGCATGCTGAAGCGCTAAGGCTTCATGTAGCCTAGGCGCATTTGAAAACAGATTTCCACCAAGTTGCATGCTGATTTTTGTTTTGATAGGTAAAATCAGATTTTATTGACAGAAGCAAATAGTATAAACCAAGTACACAGGAGGTATACGGAGAGAACACCTAGTTACAGGTTAGGGACTAGAAATGGAATACTGATTTTGTTTCATACAGTTAGTTCAATTTCCCACTTACAAAAGGAAAGACAAGAAAAGGTAAATTCCTGCAATTTGGAAAGAGAAATATGGAAAATGCTATGGGTGCCGACACATTGTCCCGACAATGGGTCCCAATTGTTGTTGTTTTTTTTTTTTAACTTAATGATTAAGGAAGTATTTTTTAATAATGTTGTATTTTTTTAAAATTGTTTAAGGGATTAAAAAAATGTATGAAAAAAAAGCAAAAAAAAAAAAAAAAGCTGATTACACTTATCGGACCGTAGCACTACCCAAGAAATATTGTCAACCCAAAATTCTTTGCATCTTTATCTCAGTTGTATTTCCACTTCATCAAATGGAGTCCATATAGACTACCATTGTCAATGCACGATTTTTGACACCATCAAAATCATAATTAAAAAACAAAAAAACAGTAAATAAAAGGCAATCATGTCATGCTTACCTCCAAAACAACAGCTCCAAGAGCAACCCATTTTACAATATTCCAGTGCTCTTTCAGAAAGTCATATATCAAGTCAAAATCTCCAGTGCTGTCTGTTGGAATTTCCTACAATTGAACCCAAAACTTATTAGATGACAAAATGCACCATCTTAAATTTCAATTATCAATTAAAAAACACTCACCTCTTCCCAGCTTTTGTCAAAAAATATAAAGGCTGCACATCCCAGCTCTACCAAGATCAACAAGATCACCAATACTGAGTACTATCTTGGCTTAAGGAAACCAATAATCATAACAGAAAAATGAGCATCTCGACGGAGCAGCGTATCAGGCATCCAATTTTTTTATTACATTCCATGTTGCATGACATTAGAAGCATGTACGGCTGTGGTGCATAAAACAGTTGCATTTGAAATTATTCCTTGATCTACAAACACGGATATAAATATCTTGCCTCTTTTGATAAATGAATACTATCAATATTAAGATAAATGCATGAGTTATTTGGATACACAAGTCAAGCAGCATCCATTCCGTGTCACAGCTCCGATACAACCAAAACAAGATATGACGAAGAGAATAATTCCTATAGCAATAAATAAGTATATGAACCTGCAAATACATTTTGCAAATAATTTCAGTCAAGGGGTTTAAAGCATAGACATGGTCTTGTTGTTTGAATAGATTTAAGACACGAATATCCATACACTTAGGTATCAGTACAGGTTTTTCCACACTGTGTCTATGTGTTCTTTTGTGTGTTTGTGTATGAAAAGAGAAAGAGAGTAACTAATGGTTGTGGAAATATATATATATATATATATATATATATATATATATATATATGAAGACATAAGAACATTCCACTCTCCCCCACTAAAATCCCAAAACTCCTAGTCAAGGCCCATGTTCCGTTGAGTGCCGCATCGCCACATGGTATTAGTAGGTCGGCTCTGATACCATTCGTAATGACCCATGGAAAAACAAAATCACATTGTGATTATACTCAAAAAGAACTTGTCAAGGTTACAATTTGAGCTTTCTGTGGGCAGTTGTTATAGACTTTAATGGTCTCAACTTTCATGATTTCCTTCTAATTGTTGCCACTTCCTATCTAGGTGTAATCATATGTATACTTCCAGTTTACTTGGGCTATGCCTATTCTATATCAATAAAATATCTTGTTAGTTACAAAAAAAAAAGGTTACAATTTGAGCATTCTAAAATCATTATAAGTCCAATTTCACCAAGTAAGGAATAAATGTGGGACGTGACACGATGTACTAAAAAGATATTCACCTCTATCATACTTCACCTACCCAAGGTGAGATTTAGAGAAGTATTACGTTTTGGGCAGCCTCAATATCTTCTCACCATCCAGTAAACAAGGAAAAATTCTCAAGCCTATGAAACATTGGCAAAGAGCAGCCTATATATATTTTGAAAAGGTATTGGAATTACTTATAGAGAGACTGTACCAATATCAAATGGCTCAAGCCAAGATCAATACTTGCTTCCAGAAATCAAATGCTACAAAAAATTTTACACATGGGAAAACATAAGATTCTAAAGGCCAACATAGCAACGAAGTTTCTAGCACTTGTGAGGCAGATCTTGCAACAGGTTGTCACTATGCAAAAACGAAAACTAAAACTGAAAAAAGAGTATTTCTAATAAATTTTTAAAGACATCAATGATAATATGTAAGGATCAAATGTTACATTAACAATTATGAAGCAAAATTAAACCCCATTTCAGATATATTCTTTTTTTCTTTTGAAAGAATGACGGAAAAGAAGGAGAATCTCAAGCGTGACTTTTCACCATGTTCCCTTCATTCCTTCAAAAAGATCAAATGGAACTCAGGGAATTTGAGGTATAAAAGATCTGTTCATTCAAAATCTGGCACACAAACTCAGTTCTGCATTTTCCATTAAGTCACATTTCGAAATAAACTGATAAGGCAGATATTCAATAAGTTTGACGAAGCCAAAACTATGAACAAATCAGAAATTGAAGACAAATTTTTGCCAAAATGAGCAGCAGCCATACCAAGCTTTTGGCAGGTCATCGAAAATACTACTCGACAGAGAAACACCCATGAGCAGTGGTCGGCTGAACAGTATCAAGCTTTCATCGCCTCTCACATTTGAGGCCACTAGGGTGTTACTGGTAGTAGATCTTTTGTACTCGACCAGCAAGTAAATCCCATAGCCAACCATGGCCAGGCCCACTAGGCTCAACAAGAAGTTAAGAAGTTTCAATAAGCACTCCAAGCACCCTTTGCATGCCATTCTCCACAACACCTCCAATCCCTTTGATCAAAATCCAATCGGTCTCCACTATTCAATCCAATTGGCAATATCTTCTACACAAGTCCGCCACTTACCCAAATATCAATTGCTTACACGTATAACTGTTACAAGATCTGTAAAAATCAAATTAAAAATTAGTAATGAATCAACATATTATAAATTAAACTCCTATTTCTTTCTCGGAAAAGGCAGAGAAAGAAGATTGACTATATTTCAGTAGCTTTGGATTAATCCAGAAAACGAACAATGAACCAACCATTAGGCTTAGTCGAGCTTCAATTATAACAAGCAATTTTTTTTTTCTTTTTTTGTGAAAAAAAAAAATTCAAGAGCCAAAAAAAACATTCAATTCCAACTTCCAGATTGTTCCTTTCTTTACGCTTTCGGCAAATATGTCAACGAACATTGTGGAATGAAAATCTAATTAAGCCCCGAGCATCTGGATCACGATGCAATGCATGCAAATACCCATTTACCAAAAAGAAACTAGAAAAGAAAAACGAAAAGGAAGAAGAAGAATAAATAATTAGATCTGAAAATACTATTAACTTATATTTTCTTAACCAAAACCAGAAACACAAGAAGGAAAAGAGAAGGCTTAGAAATCTTACAACTTACAGATAGAACCGCCGATTCCACAGAGATTTTCGGGTTGCAAACAAGCTCCCTTTTTTTTTTCTGCTTTCTTTCTCCGAATTCTGAAAACACAGTTACACAAGAGAGTCTAGAAATTCAAAGGTGGAACATAAGGTGGCCCCCCATTCTTGTAGCCAGCTTGGCACTTGTCTTTCCGCACTTCTATTTTTGACTGCTAGGTAACCGATGCGACATTCGAAATGACATTTATACTCTCTTTACAAGCTAATTAACATGTATGCGGAAAACATGCATCTAAACGTATTTCTGTGGATTATTGTGTCAATTCATATCTTCCAGTTTGTCGGGTAGGATGTGGATTACATGCCACCCACCCTATAAATATTTGACAAGGTGACCATGGTCCAATTTATAGACCAGTGTGTGGTCTCTTCGCTCACTTTCAAAGAGTTGCTAAAGTGCTGAAGTGGACCTCATCTTTCAACCCTTTTCAATTTGGGAGGGAAGGATAGACTGGAAGATTTTGTGCATGTTGTTTGAACACATCACATGAATTCTATTTTTCTGTCTTTTGTTATGGATATATGGATTCAAAGGCCATTTTATGCATAATGCAAAGGGTTAAATTTCAAGATATGCTGCTTTCACTTGTATGAAAATGATACACAACTATTTTATGTTTTTAACTCGACCCTTTCATTTAATAATACTATTATTTAATTCAACATCCTCCAAAGTCAAACAAAATTTAAATAATGTTAAGAAATGTTTATGGGGACCTCTGACAAACAAATTTGTTAGTGGAATAAATTTTAAAAAGAAATGATTGTTAACTTTTGTGAAATAATTTTAAAAAAATGAATAAATATGAAATTTATATGAAAGAAATTTAATTTTTTTAATAATACACCCTACTTTTTTTCAAAATAACTAGACGGTACTTATACACTTCACGACTATATGTAACATTACTATCTAGACAAAGTGTTTTGTCATTTTCTTTGACTCGGGACGAACATTGTCGCATGGAGCAGAGCCCAAGGCTCATTCTCGCTTGAGAGCGATCATTAGAAGGAAGGATAAGCCAAACGTGACAGCCATTGATCAATTTTGATCTTTTGTCCATCTTCGTGCCCTTGTCTTGAATTTCTGAAACTGAGAGTTCATTTTGGTTACCCTGCTGTCCATTCTTCATGCATGTCAAATAATGATCGGAACTTTCTGACCGCATAGAGGAGACATGTTGGGTAGTCTACCAATCAAATACCGTGAATATAATTCAATTTTCCATATGTCTAGTTCATTTCTGCTGATCTCAAGTTTTGAAGAGTAAGACTTGCCGATGTACAACAACAAGAACCTTTCAGCTATATATATTTTTTTTTTGATAAGTAAAACAACACCTTTCAGCTATATTCGTTTGAAGTTGACTCCTACACTGTCGAAGACTCAAATTTGAGTCACAAAGTTTGGCCATGCGCAGCACATAGCCTTCATGTATAAGAGGTAAGGATCTAGCTGCTACTGTACAGTGCAAAACTTTCTACTACCAAAACCTGGTTTGTCTTTTGCCCAGTGCATTATGGCATTGCAGAAATCAATCTCGGAGAATACAGAATGCATGAAACAAAGAAGTTATTGATCCAGAGGCAAAAAGTCGATTTCATGTAAGCTTAGACACATACAGCCAAAATGAAGCACCAAGACGAGTATTTGGCATTCATCTTTCTCAAGCCACCATATGCATGCATCCTTGTTGGTATTTTTTCCCTACACTGTCAAAAAAATATCATCTCCATTGACTGATTAACTACATCTATGGCATATATTGCCATTCTATTGACTTGCATCAAATTTCTTTTATTTTAATTGGCTGCCAAGCTAAAACAGCATTAGTTTGAAAAGAAAGGACAGAGTCAGAAAAAGCAAAATGTAAGCCACACACGAGAAGCTGTAAACACTTCAATTCCCGGAAACCGGGGCATCGATTTTGTTTTCAATGTGTGCTTCGTGGTCTTCAAGTTGACTCCCGGAAACGAGGGCATCGATTTTGTTTTCAATGTGTGCTTCGTGGTCTTCAAGTCGACTCCCGGAAACAAGGGCATCAATTTTGTTTTCAATGTGAGCTTCGTGGTCTTCAAGTCGACCCTGAATTGCATCATTTTGCCAAAGGACTAGTGTTGGAACTCCTGTGAGCTTAAACCTGGAGTCCACTCTCCATGGGTGCTGGGGATTCCTCCATGTTGGCCTGTCACCCACAAAAGCCCTCAAAAGTGCAACATCATCTGAACTGGTCTCCAGTTTCTTGTAGATCACTGGTTCAGCTCTCACACAATCTGCGAAATAATTTAAATAAATGTAAAAGAAAAGTGACGTAGGCAAGGCATGGTAATTTTGGAACACAGTTGCAAATAAAAATACAAAATTATCCATGACGATCAGCTTTTCCAACATGGAAGGGAAACTGACGTTACCAATTACCTTCCAGAAAAATCTCAAGCTGATATACAGTGCATAGCTAATAAAATATTTGAATCCCATATAGGGCTGTAATTGAGCCGAGCCGAGCCGGTTTTTGGCTTGCCGAGCTCGGCTCGACTCAAAATACTCGAGTTCGAGATTTTTGTTAAATCTTTATTCGAGCTCGACTCGATAAGTTAAAATCTCAACTCGAGCTCGAGCTTGTCCAACAAACAAGTTTGAGTCGAGCCGAGCTCGAGCTCGAGCTTGAGCTTGAATTGTTTTTTTTTTAATAAGATTTAATAATTAATAAATTAAATAAATAAAAAAGAATTAATATTGAATTTATACAACTAACAAGTAGAACCTCTATTAAATTATAAAATTTTAAAAAATTTATAAATAATTAATATCTAACTAGTTAATATTTATCCAAAATAACAATATATTATATGCCTACATATATTATTAATACATACACTTAATATGATAACATATATCTATTTCATATATGGTTCCCACATACTAGTATATGAAATTATTAAATTTTATCAACTAATTATTATACAAATTATAAAATATATTTATGAAGTATATTCACTATATAAACATAAGTAATTAAAATACATATTATATATTTAATTATAAAAGTGGTATGCTTATATTATTAGCTAATACATATATACATGCATAGGTGTATGCATATATTTATCAATATATGAATGAGTTTTAATTGAGTCGAGCTAACGAGTCGACTCGAGTATAAACGAGCCTTAGTCGAGTTAAGTCGAGTTTTGTTGGGTATGTGTCATTTATAAATCAAGCGGGTATCTGTTTTAACGAACGAGCTTTTTTTTTCATGAGTCGAGTTCGATTCGAGTTTAACCGAGCGGGTTATCGAACAAACTTGTTCATTTACCGCCCTAATCTCATGTTTTAAAACATGGGATTTTAAAAATTGAATCATGCCATGTTTACGACTTGAAAATAAAATAACCGTACTCGCACATAAGCCACAGGGAGAATGCAAAGAAACCTGAGATGATCAGATATGAGATACCCCATATAAATCATACAAGAACGACTTTCACACAGACACCATTATAGGTGATAAAAATCAATAATAACTCATGATCAAATAACAAGATTCCCCCCCAAAAAAGAAAAAAACATAAAAGGGATTTTGGGATGCCCGAAGAAGGGAGAAGGTTAATGGAAGGAATAAGAAATAAGCAAGGAGAAGAAAACATACCAGGGCACCAGCTGAGAGAGGTAGAAGGGTCTTCATCAGCCAAGAAGAGAATGAGATTGGCTTTGTTTTTGGGTGCTTCCGATATGAACTTCTGAAAGACAGTATCAAAGGTTGATACTGTGGCGTCCGACACCTTCATCGGCATTTTTTAGGACTAGGGGTTTGTGGATTGGGTTATAAACTCATAGAAATATTCCCGTTTATTTAACGCATCCGCCCCCACCTCCTCTTGCGAGTTTCCCATTTTACCCTTGTTTAGAATATAGCTGCTGAGAATGAAAAGGATTGAAAGCTCGGTTTCTGATGGCGGCACCTGTGACGTTATTCGCAGCAGCTCCCTTTGATATTCCGTGAGGTCTGGCATCTCCCTCTCTCTCTCTCTCTCTCTCTCTCTCAGGTTTTTGATGATCTTATACATTAGAATGAAACGGAAATTGCATCTCTTGGATTTGAAAATTCAGGCTTATAGATGGAAATTTCAACTTCGAGAGAAACGTCTAAGTGTGCCTTTTATGATCAGCCCCGCCGATCCGAGCGAGCTCTCTAATTCCTTTCGGGTGACGTGTTCTCTCTCTCTTAGGGTTTTTATTCTTGCTTAAGGTCTTGGAAAGATAAACCATAAGAAACTTACTAGGCTTCCAATTTGTTTGATCACTAGGCTTGTCTCAAGTTTTGTTCGGCTGCTAAGAACATATTAGGGAAACAAGTCCGGAAGAGCTGGAACTTGTGAAAGTTCTGTTTTTGAATGTTAGGTTTTGAGAAATATGCGAGCTCGTTGTATCATAGATTCACGGGAGTCTCAGCTATTTTTGTCTTGGCTCCCTTCTTTTTAATTTATAAAAGCATGATTTCTAAGTAGCCAAACGGGAACACAAATGGTTCGGTTGAAAGGAAAGGAAAAAACAGGAAACTGAAGGGAAGGGAAAAAAAAAAATGGTGCAGTGGATGCAATTGAACTTAATTGGTAGAAATTGATCAGAAAACATGATGTTGGGGTTAATTATCAAGTTTTAGGGAGGTTTACTTGTCAAAGGTATGGGAATTCAGTAGCCGAAGAGTTTAGAGGATACTCGTTGTTCTCTGTCTGTTACTCTAAACTGTAGTTGGGAATGATGGCTGTCATTATTAAGGTACGTATGAATTGGGGGCATGGGGATGGTTTGAGTATTAGGGATTATAAAATGCAGGTTCTTGAACAAATAATGCAGGATGTTGATGATCATGATGGACCACCAGGCACCAGGGAAATGCTTTTATGTTGTCTGATATTCTAGTTGTTTAGGTATAAACCAGTCGTGGAGATTGGTGCTCCCATTGAGCCACTTGATTGCAAGGAAGTTTTTTATGGTTGTAGATTGGTAGCTAGGAATATAATTCGCCACCTTTATTTCAAGCTCATTATGAATTTATAAAAGGGAGTTAATATGCATGGGGAATATCTTCATATTATATATCGTTGTTCTAACTGCATTTAGAGTACTAATTAGGTCTCCCCAAATCATAAACCATCTCGAGCTTGAACAACTGGTCATGTTACCGTATTCCTAGAAACGTGACTAGTAAGTTAGAGGGCATTGAGGAGGACAGTCAGTATAACCAGTTTTCTAGTTAATCCCCTTAACAAACAAGGGGAGTGTTTGGGGAGGTTGGTACTCTAATGAAGTTAGAGGGGCTTATGGGTTGGGAGTTTGGAAACTTATCCAAAAGGGCTAGGATGACTTTCTTGGCAATTGCAGGTTTGAGGTGGGAAGGGGCATGTGGATCAAGTTTTGGCATGATATTTGGTGCGGGGATGTGGCTTTCAAAAACGTTTTCCCTTCTCTTTATAGGTTTGCGTTGGATCAAGGCTCTTTTGTGGCTGATAATATGTGCAATAATACTGATCCCATTACTTAGTCCGTGAGATTCACTAGAGCTATACAGGATTGGGAGATGGGAGAAATCACTGATTTCTACAGAGTGTTATATGCGCTGAAGTTAAGGACAGGAATGGAGGACAGATTACTCTGGACCTGCACAGGAAATAAGAAATTTTCAGTTCGTTCATATCACAAAGCCTTGTCAATCTACTCCTTCAAAGACTTCCCTTGGAAGTGCATTTGGAGATGCAATGTTCCCCTCAAAGTTGCTTTCTTTGGTTGGGTGGCCTCCCATGGTAAAATCTTAACAATTGACAAGTTAAGAAAACGTGGACTCTACATAATGAATTGGTGCTATATGTGCAACCGTAATGGTGAATTAGTAAATCACCTTCTTCATTGCGAAGTAGTTAAGGTATTATGGGATGCAATCTTCTTGCGGCTTGGTATTGCATGGGTCATGCATAAGAGAGTGATAGATCTATTGTCTTGTTGGCAAGGGATTAGGGGCAATCGCCAGATCGCTGCTGTATGGAAGATGGTACCTTTATGTTTAATGAGGTACCTATGGAACGAAAGAAATGGTTGCTATTTTGAGGATAAGGAATGCTCTCCGAATAGTTTTAGGGACTTCTTTTATACTTTGTTGCTTTGGGCCTCTTATATTGTATAGAATGGAATGAGTCTTAATGATTTGTATGCTACTATTAGTAGCATGTAGTTTGTAATTAGGCTCTTTCTTGTATACTTCTTGTGTACTTGGGCTTTGCTTGTTTACGTGGAACAATAGAACTTTTTTTTACCTTAAAAAAAATCAAACGAAAATTGGAAAGGAAAAAACTTTATCGAAAAAAAGTACACACATATTGTAACGCCCCAATGGAATGCCTAATCCACATGACCTATACTCTAAAAGGACTAGTTAATGGTACAATAGTAGCCCAATTGGAACCTTATAAAGAGTAAGAACTTCTCATTCCCAAGCAATGTGAGATACCATACATCACCTACCTTTATCTTTATCATACGTCCCAATAGAAGGTCCAATCCACATTGCCTATACTCCAAAAGGACTAGTCAATGATACAATTAAAGCCCCATTGTAATCTTATAAAGAGCGAGAACTTCTACTTCCTAAGTAATGTAGGATTCCATTTATTACCTACCCTTATCCTTATCATATGGGGTATCACAATCTCTCCCCTTAAATTCCTGACTTCCTTATCGGGCTTGTTCGTCGTAGGTGGCACAACTCGAGTCCCGCATTTCTGGTTGGGATAGGCTCTGATACCATTTGTAACACCCCAATAGAAGGCCCAATCCACATGGCCCTAGTCAATGATACAATTGGAGCCCCATTGGAACCTTATAAAGAGCAAGAACTTCTCCTTCCCAACCAATGTAGGATCTCATTCACCACCTACCATTGTCCTTATCATATGGGGTATCACACACGTGCATATAGCCGAAGACATGGTAGATATGTGGAACACAACGATTGTAGGTTCCTTTTCTTGTTGATAGTGCACTCATTTTTTATTTATTTAAATGCACAGACATATCTGCTTTAGGTGTCTCCTCTGACATTGGGTTCTTTTCCTCGAATGCAGTTTGAACATGGCAATCAAGTACACTATACCTACTGTTTTGGGATCATTTGCATGTGACCATTATATTGGTGACAGAAAGATATTTGGAGGCAAGTTTTTCCCCTCCCTTTCTTTCTCCTCCCTGATGAATAATAGAATTTCCCTGAAAAAGGAACTCCCCTGGTACATGGGTGGTAGATAAGAATGTGAGGAAATGGTTAACATTACAATCTAAATGACTCTATAAAATAAAGAAAGGTAACAAAGTGAAATACTTAAAAGGACAAGATCGAATTGAAGAGGGAGCTTGACAACAGGAGATTCAGTTTTTTGACTGAAAGCTCCATTGATACAAATGAGAAACCCTTCATCTGATGCCAAATTTACCATATTAAGTACAACAGGACTACAAGAAGCTGTAGTCCTTCATGTTATAGTTTCTATCCTTAGGCTTTACAACTCTTATGAGAGTAATACTAGATACAGTTTTAGGGTCTGCAAGACCCGCGCACTTCCTTTGAAAAAAAGTGGGGTTCATCATTAAAAAAAAATGATTTTTTCATGTGGATTCCAAATTTAAATACTTTTTTCGTAAGAGAGTGCGCAAGGCTTGCATATTCTAGGACTGCAAATATCATTTCTCTTAATTCCAAAGCTAATGAAAAATCACAAAAAATATGAGGAAAAAAAAACACACATAGTTCTACCTAAAACTCCACAAATTGTTAGACAACAAAGCTCCTATGTTATAAGAAAAGTAAAAAAACCTGTCTCAAAATTTGGTTAATATAAACATAATAGAATTAGGCTTGAAACAAAGGGGAAGAAACTCAAACAACAGTAAATAGCCCTGAAACTTCTTCTACAGTCATTACCCTCCATGATTTTGAAGTGATAAAAAAAGGAACCTAAGCAAAATCAGTACCCAAGCCTAGGCTCTTGGTGCAACTATTTTAAGCTTCAAGCCAGACTGTGATTATATTGTTGTACTGGCATTTTGAGAACCACATAATTTGATTTGGAAGATAAATTTTAAAATTTGAATTTTAAAAATCAAATCTTACAATTGAAGTTATGTGGATGGTATGCTCGCTTGAGAATAGAATAATTCCTATAAATACATCAAGTGGCCTGTGCTTGATACATTTATGGCTATTAAATAGAGCAACTAACCCATCCCCAGGCATATAAATTTTGTGGCTTTGAAATATATCAATGGCAAAGTTGTGCAGTGAGATTGTACAAGAAGGCAGTTAATATTTTTTATTCAAAAAAATGTTAGCTTCGTTTGTTTTCTAACTCTATTTTTGAATTGTTTGGCTTTATTCTTCTCATCTATCGTTGATTTTTTTTTTGTTTTAATTTTAATTCTTATATTTTTCTTCATCTCTTTTTTTCCTTAGAATTATTATTATTACTTTTTAACTATTTTCACTTTTTATATTTTTCTCTAAACATTTTATACATCCACGTGACACGTCAAACTTCAATTAACATAATGAAGACAATGTGATTGATGGACCTAATTGGAAAAACCGTCACATTTAAAAAAATGACAATAAATTGAAAAGTCAAGGAGTGAAAGGGACAAATTTTGTTGATATCAGAAACTGAGTTGTTTTAAATCGAACTATCTAATTCAAAATTAGAGTGAGTAATTTTGGAAGGTTTTACATGGGTTTTTTTTTTCCCCTGTGAAAACCATAATTAATCTAAATAAAATTACAAGAAAGAACATAATAATTGTTTGAAAAACAAATATTCACCAGTATTAACAATAGTTATTCAGTAATGTTTCAAATGAAATATATAAAAATGAAGAAGAAAAAACTGAGTAAAAACGTTGCATTTAATCTAGGCACAGTATCTATTAGACTTCAATGAGTGCCTGTTGAAGTGGATGTTCAGATCAGTGAGGAAGCAAATCCAAGACCACAACCAGCAGTAGGAGGCAGAGCATTGCTCAGCATTAACCATGAAAGAAGAGCAACGCTCCCTTCTCCTCAGTTCCTCCTCTTGCTTCTCTCCTCCACAAGGTCCCCTTTCCCATCTATTCCCTTTGAGTTTTCTTCTTTATTTTCCACGGAAAGAAATGATGACGATGATGATGCATTTGTGTATGTGATTGGTGCAGGTGTGAGATTGTCATACGGTACAGCAGGGTTCAGGGCAGATGCGACATTGCTCCAATCGACGGTGTACAGAATAGGGATACTGGCTGCCCTGAGAGCTCTGAAGATGGGGTCATCAGTTACCGGGATCATGATCACAGCCTCACATAACAAAGTGACTGATAATGGAGTCAAGGTCGCTGACCCCAGCGGTGGAATGCTCTCCCAGGATTGGGAGCCCTTCGCTGACGCCCTGGCCAATGCCCCCACTCCCCAACATCTCCTCCAAGTCAGTTGCTCTCTCTCTCTCTCCCCCACACACATACATGTACTCTTCTTTGTACACGCATATATAAAGTCTGTCTGCAGAGAGTTTAATATTCTACAAAAGATTTGAGGACACAATAGAATTCAAATATTCAAATTCTTTATTCTTAGTAGGTTTCATGCCTAAGAAGCTAAATTGGCTCTTACATAAACATGTTCTTTTGTTCCTTTCATTTTTATTTCTCTTTTTGACATTATTTTGTGAAACAACAGAATGGTACTAATTTAACAATACTAGTTTTAATAACTTTTCTGGGTAAAAGGTTGACTTGGGTATGATGGGTGAGATTTTTTTGGAGAATATGTGTATGTATTTTTGGTTTTTACTTTGAATGCAGCTATCGAGATCATGTTGTTGTTTTTTTATCTCTACAGTTGATTACTGAATTTGTGAAGAAGGAGAAGATCCCATTGGAGGGTGTGAGGCCAGCCATAGTATTGCTGGGGCGAGACACAAGGCCTAGTGGGGAATCTCTACTTGAAGCTGCTAAACAAGTTAATAGCCTTTTCCCCATTAACAATTACGAGTTTTGTACAAATGTATTAGTCATTATTGATATTAAATTTAGTACGATTTGCTTATGTTTGACATTTGGTTGAAGGGAATAAGTTCAATTCTGGGGGTGGCTGCAGTTGATATGGGAATTGTGACAACTCCACAACTACATTGGATGGTGCGCGCAAGAAATAAGGGCTTGAAAGCACATGAACTTGATTATTTTGAACTGTTATCAAGCTCATTCAGGTTAGTTTGAGCTAAAGGTGAGTATGATTTACTCGACATAATATTGTCCCTAGTGGCCTTTGCTTAAGAGTTTGTATTGTTGGTTAGGTGCTTGATTGATTTGATCCCAAGTGAAAGTAGGATGAGTGAGCGGGATTTAAAATTGGTTGTTGATGGGGCTAATGGTGTGGGTGGAGAAAAGCTTGAGGTTTTGAAGACGATGCTGGATAATTTGTTTATTGAGGTTCGTAATTCTGGGAAAGATGAAGGTGTGCTTAATGAAGGGGTTGGTGCTGATTTTGTGCAGAAGGAGAAGGTTGTTCCACATGGCTTTGGTTCCCAAGACATAGGACTGAGGTCAGTTGTCTCTTCCTTTTGGTTAATAAAATGATTCTTGATCATCTGCACAACAAAAAATTTGCTGAAGAAAGAGTGGAAGCACCTCATGTATTGACACATTTTTTCATGTCTCTTGCATATGGATGTGAATTTAATAGACTAAATAATTGTTATATATGTCCACTGTAACAGTCTTCAGTGCCAGTTATGTACCGTTCAAGAACTTGAGTTTTGAACTGGGCAGTTGATAGTTGGAATTGACTCTATTGATGCAATCTTTCTTTTGGCTGCTTTAGATAGGTGTTTTGACGGAAATGATATCCACCATGAAGCCTACTTGGCTGGTTGAGAAAAGATGTCTGTCAATAGGAATGCAATCAATCAAATCCTTCTTTTCCGTTTTCTCTTATTTTCTTTCTGGGATTTTGTGTTTTTTTTTTTTCTTGGTTGTGGGAGGGGGGATCCAATTTATAAGCTAACTTGGCATGGATAAAAAACTCAGTAGATTAACAATTATTGAAGTCTTGATGCCTAGTGAAAATGTCGACTGATGTGAATTGGTGGGTGACTCATTTGGTAGATGGTTCTAGTATTGCAGGTGTGCTAGTTTGGATGGGGATGCTGATCGACTGGTATATTTTTGTGTGCCACCATCAAAAGGTTGCAGTAATATTGAGCTTGTTGACGGGGACAAGATGTTATCTTTGTTTGCTATCTTCGTCAAGGAGCAGCTACACACTCTCAGCAAGGAGATTGGTGAAAATACGGGTAGTAATTATCAGCCTCGTTTGGGTGTTGTGCAGACAGCTTATGCAAATGGAGCCTCCACAAATTTCCTCAAAAAGTTACAGTTAGAAGTTATTTTTACTCCAACTGGAGTCAAATACTTGCATGAGAAAGCAGCTGAGTTTGATATTGGGATCTATTTCGAAGCTAATGGCCATGGAACTATCTTATTCTCAGAATCTTTCTTATGTTGGTTAGAGGCCAGACACGAGGAGCTTTCTTCAGCATCTAAAGGTCGCATCTGATATTTTCTTCCTCTCAGTTCTCATCATTATACCAGTCCTAATATGATGATTAAGTGATGAGCTGCATGAATTATTTGGTTGTCTGATTCAGGCTCAGAGCAGGAAACAGCTGCTTTGAGACTGTTGGCGGTCAGTAAGTTGATCAACCAAGCGGTCGGTGATGCTCTGAGTGGGTTGCTCTTGGTGGAGGCTATTTTGCAACACATGGGATGGTCAATACATACATGGAGTGAGCTTTATCAGGATCTACCTAGTAGGCAGCTTAAGGTCAGTTTGCTTAATTAACTTTTATGAAGATAATCTTCTTATCCTAAAATTTGAGGCTGAATGAGCATTTCCTTATTCCGTACCATACTAGTGCCTCTCATAGGTTTTGTGTATTCTACATTCATGTTAAGCTATTATATCCATCTTCAGTAAAATTGTTTCCAAATATGGGGTTTACTATGAAATGTCATGATCTACTCAAGTGCTAGGTAGGGCTCCTCTACATATATATATATATTTTATAAGTAAAAATAGATTGGGGGAGGTCATGGGACAAATAATATCAAAGCCACAAAATGCCTTTGTGAGGGGTCGTCAGATTCTGGATTCGGTCTTGATAGCTAATGAATGCCTGGATAGTAGACTAAAGTCTGGTATTGAAGGTATCATCTGTAAGCTAGACATGGAAAAGGCATATGATCACGTGAATTGGGACTTCCTTATTTATCTATTGAGGAGATGTGGCTTTGGGGAAAAATGGTGTAAGTGGATCAGATGGTGCATTTCAATGGCAAGCTTTTCAGTTTTGATAAATGGCAGCCCAGAAGGTTTTTTCAATAGCTCTCAAGGGTTAAGACAGGGGGATCCTTTGTCACCATATCTCTTTGTGATCATCAGGAGGCCCTGAGTAGAATGTTAATGGCTCTAGTAAACAACGGATTGTTGACTGGTTTTTCGGTGGGTGAGTTGAATGGGGGCCTTAGTTCGATATCTCACTTACTTTTTGCAGATGACACGTTAATTTTCTGTGAGGCTGAACAAGAACAAGTGAGGACTCTGAAGGCGCTTTTGTTATGTTTTGAAGCAGCGTCAGGGCTGAGAGTGAACTTTGATAAATCAGAATTAGTTCCAATTGGGAATGTCAGTAATACTCGACAGTTAGCGAGCACCCTAGGGTGCAAGGTAGCTACTTTACCTATGACTTATCTGGGATTACCGTTGGGAGTTGCTTCACGAGCCATAGCTATCTGGGACACAGTCATTGAGAAAATAGAGCGAAGGTTGGCTGGGTGGAAGAGATTGTATTTGTCGAAAGGAGGTCGTGTGACTCTGATCAAGAGTACGCTTTCTAACTTACCTACTTATTTTCTGTTGCTATTCCCTATTCCAGCTTCTGTGGCGGCCCGGATCAAAAAATTGTACCGGGATTTCCTGTGGAGGGGGATGGGGGAAGAATTCAAGTATCACCTAATCAGTTGGGATAAGGTATGCAGACCAATTTGTTCTGGTGGGTTGGGGATAAAGAACTTGAGAATTTTTAATCGGGCACTCCTTGGAAAATGGTTATGGAGATACACTATGGAACCAGATGCTTTATGGAAATCAATCATTGACAGCAAATATGGTAGCTCTTAGGGAGGATGGTGCACTAGAGAGGGGTATGGGTCGTGTGGTGTGGGGATGTGGAAGCATATACGTAGAGGGTGGGGGGTTTTTGCCAACCATACTAAACTTTTGGTGGGTGAGGGCACGCGCATAAAATTTTGGAGGGATAGTTGGTGTGGGGAGGAGGCACTGAAGGATTCTTTCCCATCTGTTTTCCGTGTGGCTTGTGATCAAGAAGCTTCGGTGGCGGATCTTTTGGTTCGTTCAGGGGACCAAATCCTTTGGAATGTTACTTTCAGTAGAGCTACACAAGATTGGGAAGAAGATAGTTTTGCGGCTTTTTTCAGACTAGTGTACTCTACAAAGCTGACTGGATTGATGGAAGATAAGCTGTGGTGGAAACCTGCGGGTAAGGGTATATTCCCGGTTCGCTCTTATTACAAGTCCCTCACAATTAATACAAACTCTCCTTTCCCATGGAGAAGATTGTGGAAGAATAAGGCGCCTCCCAAAACCCTCTTTTTCACGTGGACAGCAGCTCTGGGTAAGATTTTGACCACGGATAATCTAAGAAAACGTCGGGTAATTATTACTGATTGGTGTTGTATGTGTAAGAAAGATGGGGAGTCAGTGAATCATCTCTTACTACATTGTGAGACAGCCAGAGCGTGGTACGAAGTATTGGGGCGTATAGGGTTAAGTTGGGTGATGCCGAATTCAGTGGTGTAAGTTGTGGCCAATTGGGCGATGCCGGGTGGCGATTCACATATGAAATCAATGTGGAAAATGATCCCTATTTGCATTATGTGGTATATTTGGCAAGAGCGCAACGCGAGAACTTTTGAAGATAAGGAGCGGACACTAGAGGAGCTTCGTTCTTTATTTTTCAGTACTTTACTTCTGTGGTCCTTAGCTATAGACTTTAATGGGGTGAATGTACATGATTTTCTTGCGACTTTTATAGCGACCTAAATAGGTCTTTATCTTTTGTATACCATCTTGTGTACTGGGGCTATGCCTATTTATTAATACTACCGTTTACTTATAAAAAAAAAAAAAGTAAAAATATTAGATATATCAATAGGAGTAATCAAGAACACTAGACGTTTACAAGAGAACACCTAGCCCATACTAGAGAGCTCCTAATGACCCAAAAGCCCGTGAAAAACTACCCAAAATACATCAAGCCTGAATTGGAATAGAACACACCTCCCCAACCCCCAATCCCTTGTTTCCTATAAGACTAATACTCCACCTGAAACTCCCTGTATGAGAATTTCTTCATAATAGCCTCCCTTTAGTCTTCTCTCGACTTGAGTTACCACCATTAGCATCATAGTTGATTGCCCAAGAAAGACGCTTTAACTCCTTGTTTTTCTTAAAACTTGATTTGGTTTCAAGCAAGTGGCTCGCCTCAACCACAGTGAGTAGTGCTTTAAATTGGTCTTCACATCCTCCATGTGAAAGCCCCACAATATGCTGAATTCCTCTACAATATTTATGAGAGTGTAGGATGAAAATAAATATTTGGATTTTGTAGAATCATCAAAGACAACAATTGAAGCCTGAAACCGCAATTCTTCTGTATATGCTATAAGTTCCTTTTTCTCACCATGAAGTGTAATTTAATTCTTCTCTAAACAACAGTGCTTGTTGAAAGATTAATTTGATCTTCAATCTTTTTGGTGGCTAGATTAGAATGAGTGAGGGACATCTTTAATAATAATAATAATAATAATAAAAAGAAATAGTGAATGTATGAAGATTCTCTTTGAACTAGTTGAGTACCTTTGGACCAAAAAAAAAAAGAATTGCCAAGTACATGATTTTGTGATTACTACCTGAATTGATATTCCTATCGAACACTTGGATTTAAGATGTCCTGAGCCATGTCTCTTTAGTTGGCTCCAAGGCTTGTACAGGTTATCAAAGGAAAACACCCTCCCCACCAATGTTCCTAGTTCTGCTGCTCGTCTCAAAAAACAATGCCAAAATATGAACTTAAACTGCAAAGAGCTATAAGTTTACTGGTGCTTAGAAACCAAACATATGTAAAATAACCCAATGTTAATGAAGTTATAGTGTTATAACCCAACTAAAATTCATTACTCAGTCTTGTCCATTAGCTGCTCAAGGTCGACTATGCTCAAGGTCTTCTTTTTTTCCCATGTATATTCAATGAAATTTTAACAGATTATGGTTCTAAGGCTAACCAGCCATGTCAAAGCATACTGAATTGATGGAAATTAGCAATAAAAAGAGGATGTTGAGAAGTAGGGGTGCTACCCCGCGCCGAGAGGAGGGTATTTGGGCCCCCGTCCGGCTGCCAGACCCCTGGTCCGTCCGCCCACCCACCAACTGCCCAACCAGTGAACCACCAACCAGAGAGAGAGAGAGAGAGAGAGGCTGGGGCGACGACAAGAGTGAAAAGAGAGACCATGCGACGACAAGAGTGAAAAAGAGAGACCATGTCAGCGACAACGTACTAAGAGAGGAAAGAAGAGAGAAGGTCTTTTTTTTTGGGGGGGTGGGGGAAGAGAGAGGTGGGGGGAGGGGAATGGCTTGGGTGGGGTGATGGCCTTTTATACGAAGTAACAAAACCCTGTTACAACGACGTCGTTTTGTTAAAGAAAATTGTCAATTTATAATATGTGTGTGTGCGCGCGCGCACGTGTGAGGATGGACGGGGCCCAACACGGGCAGGCCTCGTCCTAGCTTGAGTTTTCGGGTGCGGACGGGTGGTGGGGCCCCCACCGCCCACCCCTATTGAGAAGGTCAGTTATAGAATGAATGTATGTGCTTGGAAAGATTTTGGCGTTGGATAACCTAAGGAAGCTGAACATCAATATAATGAATTGGGGTTGTATGTGTAAGAATGGGGGAATCCATTGATCATCTTTTTCTTCAATGTGAAGTAGGGGGAATTTATGATATTCAGGAGTTCAGTGTTGGTTGGTTCATGCGGAGAAGGGTGAGAGAGTTATTGATTAGTTGGAGTGGATAGCATGTACATGGTAATGTTTTGGCAGTGTGGAGAGGTTGGCTCCTTTATGCTTTATGTGATGTATTTGGATAAAGAGGAATGCATAGACCTCTGAAGATAAGAAAGCTTTGGTGGTAGAGCTGACAAAGATAGTCCTCACCTCTCTTTAGACATGAATAGCAGCTCATGATGCTTTGCCTTTTTCTAGCATTTTAGACTTGAATTGTTTTCTTTTTCTTCTGAATAGGGGTTCTCTGGTGTATTCCTGTGTGCTAGGGTCATACCTTCGCGTATTTTAATGAGAGTACATTGCTTTTCAAAGAACAAAAAACGTGTAATTGTTTCATTATTTTTTTCCTTTAGTTCATAAATTGATGAGTTTGCTACTTTTCCTATTCTGTTAGGTAAAAGTTGTGGACCGAACTGCTGTTGTCACAGCAAATGCGGAAACGATTGTTGTGAGGCCTCCTGGCATTCAAGAAGCCATTAATACTGAAACTGGTAACAAATATGATCAATAATTTTTCAACTAAACCAGCATAGTTTTTGTTGTCTTAGTCCTTGTTCAGCATTTTGATTGCCTAACTTGATTATTGGTCCAGATAACCCAAGTGCACTTTGGTAACTAGTTTCATCTGCAGAATACAAGACATAATAATTCCACATATATCCCCCAAAATGATGACAATGTGAATAGGTTCATGAATATTTAATATAATTTGAACTTCTTGAACAACATATTTCTCAAATTAGTAAATGGTATTCCTCCGCCATAAATGAAGGATATTAATAAAATTTGAGTTATTGCCTCTTAAAAAAAATATTTCTCCAATCTTTGGAGGGAACAAGCCACGAATGATTTCATAAGACTTTTCTTTCACCAATGATGCAGCAAAATACCCTCAAGGTCGGTCTTTCATCCGACCATCAGGTACTGAGGATGTGATACGTGTGTATGCAGAAGCATCCACCCAAGAAGCAGCTGACAGCCTAGCCAACTCCGTAGCCATACTTGTGGACAAGTTCCTAGGGTCCGGCAGTTTCTAAAAGTAACCCATCTTTTTTTTCCTGCAACTAAATTGATTCTGATTTTCTATATAGAAAAGAAGGGGGGTCATCGTTTGACCAGATTGATTTTGATGTTGTGTTGGTGGTTGCAAATGTACCTGATTACTAATACAATGCTACCTCAAGAAATTTGGGTTTTGGACATATGAATTGGCATATGCATTGCTTTGTATGTACACGTTGAAAGCTAGAATTGTGGAAACAGTTAACAATATAAAGTTCAAATGTACTTTATATGGCATTTGAAAGGAATAATTTAGGTATTCTCCATGGCCTTTAAAAGGAGTTGATGTGAGGCTGTGTTCAACGTTTTCACCGACTAGAATGCTAGGTGATGATCCCTCCAATATCTGTGTTGATTTAGATTAATGTGCAACTTAACCCCAAGGGGTTGGCTCAAGTGGTGAAGGCCTTGGTCTTGAGGTCTCACTCCCTTCAAGGTCCAAGGTTCAACACCTCATGGGTGCAAACAATTCTTTGGGGTCACACCTGGTGAAAAAGCCAGCGATTTAACCAGTTCCATGTAGAGAAACTTCCGAGGGTGCGGTGCATGGGACCGGGGTTTACTCTACAGGAGTGGGTCCAAAGGGCCCTGCCTTTGAAAGGTTCCCCGACATCAAAAAGAAAAAATGTGCAACTTCTGGGAGTCCATTTGATGGTGTTGTAATGTCCAAGTGTAGTGGACTTTCAACCTTGCAAGGGAAATGTCCCACAAGTCCCCGTTATAAATATTTACTTTCCACACAAGCTACTTTTATGATTTACCCATGCTCATAGTAATGTCATTTTCGAATGAAACTTACTGATCTTGGAGCATACTTATGTCAAATTAATTGTTTATGTCAAATTAATTGTCAACTTCAATTAGGAGATTTTACTTGTCATGAGTCTATGATTCAGGCACAAAACTCAATTCTTGGGTTTTTTTTTTTAAACTCTCTTTTGGGAATTGTGGTTGGGTTGAAGAAGTTGATAGCTAAAATTTTTAAGTGATAAGATAAGAAATAATGGTTACTAGATTTAGCGGTACCGGAAGTTAAAATCTCTAGTTTTTTTGGGTCTGCTACCGGAAAGAGGAGAATTGTGAGTACATTTGGCTCTAAAATATTGTGCATGTACATTTCCTTCACTTCCTTCAAATTGGGTTTGAAAAAAAATCTACAAACATATGTTTTTTAGAATTTTACATAAGATATTGTTTTGGTAAGTAAAAAGAACTACGAAGAATTAAAGAGTTAAGTTTAGAATTTGTGATAAGTCACTCTTCCTAATATCTTGTGCAGGTCGACAATAAGTTATGATATGATCTTTCTATGGTTCCTTGAAAAATATGGATGAATTGACCTACAAAATAATGATGTACTTCATGGAAAATCGAACTTCTATAAAGAGCCAATTTATATGGTTTATTTGATTGAAACCATAACCTACAGTGGTGCATTTATGCTTCCATCACATCCAACAGCTACCAATCCCAAAACAAGACTACCAGGAATAACTCAACTTACAACATTAAAACATTTTTTTAAAATTATAATTATAATTTTTATTATAATTATTTTTTAATGTGGGGGAACCGAACCTCTTCAAAGTAGGGCTCTTCGGATCCATCGCTGCAGAGTAAACTCTGGTTCTGTGCACCGCACTCTTAAAAATTTCTTTATAGAATTGGTTAAATCGATGATTTTTTTCTAGTGAGTGTGGCCCTAAAAGATTGTTTGTACTCATGAGATGTTGAATCTTAGATCTTGAGGGGAGTGATACCCCAAGACCAAGGCTTTCACAACTTAGGCCAATCCCTTAGGGTTTATAACACTAAAACATAGTGGCCATTATAATAATCAAAAAATAAAAAAAATAAAAAAAAAAGAGAGAAAAAGAAGGAAAAATACCATATTTTGCAAAAATATAATTTATTTATTGGAAGACAAACAACCAAGACCAACAAGGCAACAATGCAAAGAAAAGGAAAACAATGCAAATGAAGACAGGACAACACATGTTTAAGAGCAAAAGCTACCTATATATAGAAGTTCATAGGAAGGAAAATATGTTTTGAGAGCAAAAGCTTCTCATCACTCCATCATGTTATCACTCTCACCTTCCATCTCCTCTTCACTTTGTTTATCTCCATCAGCCGCAAATGCTATCTCTGATGGCTTTATTACAATACAATGATATATTGAACCTCATTTCAGGCTTTTCCTTCAGATCTTTCAAGAAATGTTCGTACTCAGTGTTCATCTTCTCTTGCTTTGCTCTACCCTTTCTATCATCAACTTCCATGTCAACTTCCAATGCTTCCATGCACGAGGCTTCCCAGGCTTCTTCTGGAGCTTCTCTTCGTAGTCCTTCTTAATCAAAATTGCCTCTGGGATCAGACCCTTGTGCTTTTGTAGCTCACCATCATTATTGTTAGCTCCATATAAGTCGTAACAAAGAGCATAATCCCGAGCTCAAAAGATGGCCAGATGCGTTCTGGTGGAGAAGATTGTATCATTTTCTCAAAATTTGATACACGGACCACTTGTGCATCAACTAAGAAATACTTGGAGCCACCAACGTTAACTTCAGAAGAACCAATCTCCATATCTAACACTAAATAGTCCATTGCTTGACTGTGTGTGTTGCTCAGAGGTAAGCTTCATGCGTCTCGGTTAATGCGATCGCACCTTTTCATCTTTTGTGTGTAGCTGTGACTATTTCGGCCATGTTAAATTGCACGTTATGGCTAAAGCGTTGTTTCCATTCATGGTAATGTCAAGACTTAACATTTTGTCAATTACTGCTCTCACGGGCAAGCATTCAAAAAATAAATAAATGAAGTGATGTTTGTCAAAGTGCTCATCGCGGGACAGGCAAAAGTATAAAAAGCTAGCCACCTAGGATGAGCAACAACATTTTGCACCCGTGGGCGAGCACTTAGGTTGCATTACTTTTCATTTTCTGGCCTATTTTCATTTTCCGACCAAGCACTATGGTGGTGGAGACCTTCATGAACTTGCAATGCCGTAAGCCGCATGGCGAGCAGTGATGGAGATTGGTGAGCAATAGCCGATGGCAATATGGTTATAAAGAAGGTCTAAGAGAGAGGAGACCCTGAAATAAAATAGAGGACATCTCGATTTGGTCTTAAATACAAGAGATTTTTTACATTTAAATATTTTTATTTTTTTTAACAAAAATCAAACAGTAAAAGACTCCCGTTAACCTTTGTGTGGGAGTATCATTATTGATTATTTAATATTTATTAACACAAACACTCAATTTATTTTAAACCTAATTCATGACTCATAAGTAATCATTACTTAACTTAAAAACGAACGATGTTGCTTAAAAAGAGCAAAACTCCGTCTTAGAAAATTAATAATTATATAGGGAAATAATTTACACTTACTTACATTTTTACTTACAAGACTGTTTTGTTAGTTTTCTTTTGAAATTCAAAATTTAAATTTCAAATTTCATGAAGCATATCAATAACAAACATGTGGAGAAGTTTTTTTAAAATTTTTCTTAAATACATTTAACATTTTCATATATAGATTTTAGATAATTATTATAATTATTAATAAGAAGTATTTTTTTAGTAGAGGGAAACTATTCTCTTTGTATTAAATTAACAGAAGCAATTCGATTCGTATACATATAACACCAGCTGGTTCTCCACTACCTCTAATACATATAACACCAGCGTATAATCGATATATGCCTCTTTAGGAAGATTATTCAATTTTGAGAGATCATCCACTCTAAAGACTTTCATCTTTGGGGTTTCATGGGGCGGTGCTTCAGAAGGTGAATGAAACTGCCCGAGCATTGTTTTGACAACATTACTGATAATTTCAAGGCAATAATCAACAATTGAATTGGTGTCTTTAGATAGCAGATGTATTTCCTGTTTGTGTGAATGGGGGGTGAGAAACAGTTAAAACACAGGAATCTAAAGTACATAGAGCAGAAAATGATCTAAGCATGAAGCAGATGGTTTCACTTGCCAAGAAACCAATGGAAGGATCTCAAGGAAACCCAGAGGGTCCAACAGTAACAAATGACATACTTTCAATAATCGAAAAAGATAACGTAAGGACATATTAATCCTTTACAAGTCATCTAATTTATTATTCATGTCATTGGAACCTTTGACCTAGCATATATATATATATATATATAGAGAGAGAGAGAGAGAGAGAGAGACGTTATAGGCAATGGGACGTGTATTTTCATCATAGGGAGTAAGCAATTTGATAAGATATCTGGTACAAATCATCTTAGCATCTTCAATACCCTATTGATACTTTTACCATTGTTGTGACAGCACCAAGATCCCAAGTGTGCAGGAAAAATCATATGCGTGAAAGACTTCGGATTTGGGCTCAGTTTCTTGTTTATACCTGTATACTGCCTTTTTCTCACAATGAATGCATACCACATTTAGGTCTTTTATATCTCAAGATGCAAGGAGAATCAGCAGATGATCTCAACATGGCAGATATGTTTTTTGACATTAATCCTTTTTATATTTGGAAATTTGGCAGCAACAAACACTAAAATGTCTTGAACCAATTTATCCTAAACCAAGAATAGGTTCTACTACCCAATGACAATTTGTTTAATTTTGAGAACCAAAGAAAAACTACTGCTTGTTCTATGATTAAACTTTTTTGATCGGTAAATAAGATTTTATTGATTGTAGGAATAGGCAAAAGCCATTGTATATGTAGTTTTGAGGCTGCAAACCTTTGCATGGGAAGTTTTAAGCTGCAGGCTGCAATTTTGACACTTGAAAAGGTATGTGCTTAATGTTATGTAAGGAGATAAACATGCCTACACTCGAGTGCAACCCAGACATGCGCACATGAATGTGTTTTTCAACCATTTCAATTCGGATGGTTGACACTACTATGTTTTCTATCTGATCAACTACAACACAATGCCTAGACTTGAGTAGATTTTTTAATCCTTTTATTGCCAGTGCGGGTGAGATTGTTGACTGGAAAAACAATATACAACACTAGACTCCCACTGCTATTAAGCCACAGGGATGCTATAATAAGTAATGGGTCATGGTTAATGATTCATACAAGCTTATCTGAGAATATGTATCTCACCACTTCGTCTCTACTGGTAGATGTCTTATTCCTGCATTCTGCTTGTCTCTTTCAATTTTTTCATGCATCTCCCTGTTTGGTGCATTTGCTAGACTTCATTGCAAGACAGAACATTTTATGACTTAGTACAATGTGCAAGTTTCTAGTCCTATCCTTGTCGTGCTATTCATTTATCTCAGACTCTCTATTCTTCCAACTAAATATAGGCACCCTTCTCAGTTCTCACACACAGCATGCACAATATGCAACCCATCAACAACAGGAACCATAACCCTCTTTGTTTATACACCATAAGCCGGCGAGTACTAAAATTTGATTTCAAAATTAATAAAGACACAAAAGCATATACCTAGTAAACAGGATGTACAAGAAGAGATACCAAAAGATATGAGAATTTTTTTTTTATTAGTAAAGATATGAGAAAAAAGAGATCTAAAAAAGTCAATAAAGACATAAGCAAAACCCCTAATCATCCCATCCAACCGAAAATAGATCTCGCTTAGTGACTTCCATCTACGAAATGATACTTCAATTTCATTGAAAGTCCTAACATTCCTCCCCCTCCAAATACCTTCCAAGCAATTCAAAGAAACGAAGAAGTGGGTGGTGGTGTTGCTTTCTTTTAATTGACTTTTCTTCCTGTTTGGTGAGGCCAAGGCTTGAAGGTGAGCATACATTTAATATTTCGTTCCTTCCGCAGTCTGTTTTATACACTTGGGTATATCAAATCTTTCTCCTCTTTAAATTTATATAAAAAAAGGCATTGGTTCAAACTAATACAGGCAAAAAGCTTCTTAGCAAACCATCAAAATTTTCTTATATTCTGGCGTCCATGTCTCATTCCCTGGGCTAACTAACCCTTTTTAAGCAATCTTACCCGCTAGCCTCTTGATTGAAAAAGTTAGATCCCCATGCAGCATGATGACATCAAAGAAATGACATTATCAATGAAGTTTGGGGCTTGATCTGAAAGATAGGGCCATCTAAGCATCATTATGCATTGTAGGTCCTTGTCACTCGTATAAGCCCAGCAAAACTAAAAATTATATAACAGATCAGAAAGAACATGTATATTCAATTTCATCAATTTCTGAAAAGCACTAAAACACTAAGATTCATTATTATTATAAGACGAACAAGTAAAGAAAACAATAACATGTTGATCCCGAATCAAAACATGGGCATTTCTCTGAATATCAAAAGAAAGAAAACAAATTAGAACAATTCCATAAGTAGCTGACCTTTATCAAAATCCACATAAACCCCAGAGACTCTTCATTTAATTCTTAGGCAGTAGCCTTCGCACTCCGGAAATCCCTCTTTATCTCAGCAACTCTCTTCATACAAGCCGCCTTCGACTTCCCGGGAACAGCAGCCGCAATCTTCTCCCACCTCATTGCCACATCTTTTGGAAAAGCCTTCAATGCACTAAGCAATGCAATATCTTCACCTGCACTCCACCCCACTCCAGCTTCCCCACCACCACTCTCTTTATTAGCATCACAATTCTCCAACAGCCCGCTATCCAGCACTCCATTCTCGCCCTCGGCTCGCTTATCAACCGGCTTCCTCTTCTTCAAAAACTGGGCATACGAATCCCCATCATCCGTTTTCCTCTCCCCCAGATCTTTCCCCATCTTTATCACACTCTCCACCTTATGCCTCCCCCTGAACGCCGCCGCTATTGCTTCCCACCGCCCCGGCTTCCCCACCGGATGCTTAATCAATTGCTTCCTCAATACACCAATCTCCTCCTCAGTCCACTCCTTCTCTTCCTCCACACAGAAACCACCTTCAGTCCCTCTAGTTTTGCCACCCTCGTTCTCTTCCCTCGCAAACTCACCAAATTTTTCGACACTCGCCACCAAATTAACGCCGAATTCTTCATTTCTACGTGGCTTCGGTCTCCTTTGGGATACCCTCTTGCTGCTTTCCTCCAAAGTTTCAGTTTCTTGATTGGGGGACAGCTCGAGGATCGGACCTTGACCGACGCGGACGTCACCGCCCGTGAGCGAAACGGGGGCGAAGGGACCGAGGAAGAGGGAGAGGGAGACCCAGAAGAGGAAAGATTTGTAGGGTTCGGATTGGAGGCAGAGAATTGAGACGAGGAGGAGAATAGAAGAAAAGGAAATTGTAGCGAAGAGGAATGGCTTACTGGGTTTTTGGTAAGTTTGAGTATTGGGGAGTGAAGAAGGCGTTGAACGAGATTGAAAGAGGAACCTCGGCCTGCTCTCTTCGTCCAAGAACTCCATCTCCGGTCAGAAGCCTCTCTCTGTCTCGGTCTCGTATTTCTAATTTCTTTTATAAGAATAGTCTAGTAGATATGTTAGTTAAAAGTTTAATAAAATATTTTATAATAAAATATTATTAAAATATATTTTTATTTTAAAATTTTTAAAAAATTTAAATTGTTTATATTATTTTATATAAAAAATTAAGAAAATTATAACGATTAAATAAGATAATATGATTAATTGAGAATGTTTGTGAAAACAAATAAGTTACGTTTTGGATGTTGAGATAAATTGAATTGAATTGTAAATAATATTATTTTTAGGATTCTATTAAGATGGTTTTAACTTTTTAAGGTTGAGATGAATTTAACATTTTAAATTAAAAATATATGAAGTAGTTTAAGATGAGTTTAACTTTTTTATTAAAAGTTGAAAAAGTAATAGGTCTCATCAATAATTGATTTGAGATGAATTTAATTTTGCTTTAACAACCAAACACAACCTAAATGAAAAACAAAAAACTTATTAGTTATATATATGGATTAGGGGTGGTCAGCGGGGGTGATGAGTGTGCAAAAGTACACTCTAAATACCTTAATATTGGATTAAAATGTTAAGATGTAAATAGAAATCATAGAAATTAATGTGTATTATTAAATTGAATTTCTATCTATGTTGGGATACTCCTAAGCCGTTTTTTATATTTAATTGCAGAGTTTATAAAAGAGCAAGTCAAAACCCAGTCAAATTCAAAGGACTTCATGGAGTTTGAGAGCAATTTGGATCAAGAAAAAAAATCACAAAAGGAAATTGCAAGAAGTCCAAATCTGAAATTTGCTAGGAAACAGTCTGGATATACTTTATTATTTTGACCATAACTTTTTACTCACATATTGGATTGATGTGATTCTTAATGCATTAGAAAGTTATCTTAAAGGGTTACAAATTTGTTTCTAATAAGGATTTCCAAATTCGAACTCCTGAAATGCGTACGTAGCTGCTAAGATTAGTCTTAAAATTTAGGCGATTTTTTTATGCGAAAATTATGAAGACATTGGGGTTTCTTTCATACCCTATATAAACATATCATTAGCACAAAATAAAGAGGGAGAAAAGGCACAAGAGGCAGATTTAACGAGAGGAAAAAATCATTTCTATAGCCACTGTTCACTTCAGTTTTCTTTGGAGATTTTTGTTATCCATTATATTTATGGGTAACTAAATTCTCAAGGAGGGTTAGGGATGAACTTGCACATTAAATGGTATTTCTAATTTATTTTTAATTTATGTATTTGATTTTCAATTACTAAAACTCTTTTGTTTTATCATTCTCAATTCATTGTTGATGTTTTCTTCTCCGAATAATTATAGAATTTATTCTGTTTATGGATTTAGTTATGCTTTTTCTATTGAATGGATTGGTACTTCTATTATGTTTAGATCAATTATTTATCTATATTGATTTAGTTCTTTGCTGCAATATCACTCCCTGAGTAATTGTCGTCGTTGGATTTTCTCAATAGAGATAGTAATTTATGTATTTTAAAAGTAGTGAATGATTTTTCAAATGGTTACATTTGATTTAATTTTGGTTTATAAATCTATACCTTCCGATTGAGAATTTCGAGAATTGAGTTCCTAATTGAATTATCCAATGAATTAAGAATAATTAAAATATTGGATTTGTGCAAGGGATTCCCGACGCTCTATTGTTTGTCAAATTTGAGTATTTTTTCCGTTAATCACTTTGCTTCACTTTAATTTGTCTCCTTGTGGAATCGATACCTCAAAACTGTATTACAACTACCGCATTATTCTTTGGGCGTAATCAAATTTTGACGCTGTTAGCTAGGAGATAGTAGAAAAATTGCTGGATAGTTTTTCTTTTCAGCAGTTTGTAAAGGCGGTAACTTCGTTCCCTCTTTTAGCTTGTTGCATCTTTATTTTATTTTATTTTTCTTTTTATAGTTTTGTTTTTTTTTTTTTTTGCATTTTTCTCTTCCTTGCATGCACATGTATAGAGACGCCTTGGGTCGGTTTGCTTGTAGACCTATGTTAGAGTCAGAGTTTAATTTTTCTAATAATTTGTTTGATAATTTTTTTAATTCTGAGGAAATGAGTGAACACGGAGATCAACCCACTAGGATCCTTCAGAATTACCTCCACCCTACACGCACGGCCACACCATCATGCATCATGTTTCCACCTAATACTCGCCAACTGGATTTTAAAATAGGGATGATACAATTACTCCCTACTTTTCATGGCTTGGAAAATGAAAATCCATATGTGCACATTAGGGAGTTTGAGGAAGTAGTTGCGACTTTTCATAGTCAAAATGTAACTGATGACATTGTGAGACTTAAGTTCTTTCATTTCTCTTTGAAGGATAGAGCTAAGAGTTGGCTATACTCGCTAAGACCACAATCTATTAGGTCATGGAATGAGATGACCCAGATCTTCTTTAATAAATATTTTCCCCAACATAAGACAAAATGCTTTAAAAAGAAAAATCTCCACATTTGCACAAAAGGACAGTGAGACTTTGTATCGGTCTCGGGAAATATTTAAGAAGTTGTTGAGTATGTGTCATCACTATGGGTATGAGAATTGGCCAACTCTTGGAAAAATTCTTGGAACCCTTTTACCCTCCACAAATTGAAAAGGCAGCTCGTCCATGACAATCATACGAGTTAATTTCCTTTTACACTCATCAGGATTATACTTCGTATACCCTTTCAATGTTGGAAACCCGACCCCATTACTCCCATCCACCATTTGTCTTAATCCAATATCTAGTCTAGATTGACTCTTTCTCTACTAAGGATTTTAATATTGGACTATTCTTACATTGTTCCTCTAAATGGACCTTCAGCTGGGATGTACCATGTTTCCTATAGTGACATCCATATATTTTTTCACAGTGATTACATTTAGCTTGTGGGTTATTGGGGTCACTACCTTCTAGTTTAGTAAAGTGAGACCAAACTATAGACACAGGTTTCTTGCCCTGTGCGGGCTTAGGGGAAAGGCAAGGTGTACTCCCCGTAAGAGTTGGAGTAAGGTTAGGTTTTGGGGTAGGGGTATTGGCTGAGGTAGGAGAGTAATCACTGAAATCTGGATCCATTTGAGAAAACATTCATGATTCCCTAATACAATAAAAAATTTTCAAAGTGCAATCCAACACAAGACATAAAAAAAAAATAAAAAGGCATAGTGCAATCAAACACAAGACATAAAAAAATATAATAATACACCAAACAATAAATAAGGCAAAATGCTATTATTGAAATCAATTTATTTTTTAATATTTTTAAATATATATTTTTTAAAAGTTTACAATATTATTAAGCAACATTTTTTTAATCGCTAAGCCCCTTCGTCCCTGCCTTCGTTGGATTACTCCTATATGGGTGGAGGCTCTCGTCTCCCCCACCCTTACGGTGAGGATACCCCACCCCGCATATGCGAGGGCGGGGCGAACAGGGCGGTGCAGCGAGGTGTGGGGCCCTGCTGCCCACGCCTAACTACATGGGTCAATCCAAACACGACTCGTTAAACTTATAGTGTCAAAATTTCAAACCTTAACATGACCCATTAGCATAACGGGTTAACATGACATGACCTGTTAGTAAATACTATGAAATAGGTTAACACGACCTAATCCGGCCCGTTTCAAACCATTTATATAAATGGGTTAAACAGACTCAAAATTAACCTGTTTGACTTGATTAAGTTTAGCATAATTAGATATAAATATTAAAATCGCAATATCTATAAATATATATATATATATAAAACTAACTATAAGTCTAAAATTACAATTCAAACAATAAAAATATTGAAATTAAAATCCCAACAATTTTACTTTTAGATATAATTGTAATTTTAACTTTCTTAAAGTGTTAAAACAGGTTATAACAGGTAAAAACGGGATGACCCATTATCAAACCGTCAAGCAATCGTGTCTTAACAGGTCAATCCTTTTTTACCTGAACCTATTAAGACTAAACCCACACCCACTATTATCGTGCCGTATTCATGTTGAATTAACGAATTGTGTCATTTATTGTCACCCCTAAATAAAATTACTTAGAATGTGATTTCTTTTAACAAAAAAGTTTGTGTGAATATTTTTTGTTGTTGTTTTTTTTAAAGAAAAATATTTTAGTCATAAATAAATTAAATGCAGTAATGTTACAAATTGTAATGATTTATATAACTCGTTATATTGTAAAGTTATTTTTATTATAAAATATTTTTTTAACTGCTCACATGAATCCACGTAATTGTATGAGATTGCTTCAGTGTAATATTCACGTGCATGGCTATTGCAGTCATCTTTTTAAAAAGGAAAATCACAGGACTTGGTTGTCTAAACACTGTGTCTTAAGAAACCGATAACCAAGCCGCCAAATTACAAGTTGGAAATATGGCCGTTGGGTTCGAACCCTCCAAAGTAAGAGGCCCCCTATCCTCACTCTCCATTGACAAGTTGCTCAAATCCAAGAAAAATTTCCCAAGAACCCCACCAAGGCTCTGGCTCGATGGCCAAGACGATCCTATTGAGACAGACAATCAAGGCCTCCCCATCTTGAAGCTAAGCCATCCCATCTTGCACGCCTTGGAATCATGTACTAACATTAGGCAGTTCAAGCATGTCCACACCCAACTTGTTGTCTCTGGTCTCTTTCAACACTCTCTGGCGGCTAGCCGAGTCGTAAAGAAGCTTTGCTCGGCTTCGGTTATGTTTCCACATTCTGTTTACGTATTCGATTGCCTCGAGGAACCCGATGCTTTTATTTGCAATACTATCATGAGAAGTTACGTAAATATCAATGACCCATTTGGTGCTTTAAGGTTTTACCATGAGAGGATGGTTGGGAAGTGGATCATGCCGAATCATTATACTTTTCCGCTTTTGCTGAAGGTGTGTGTGGAAATTGGGTCTGTGAGAGAAGGGACAAAGACTCATGCCCAGGTGGTGAAACTCGGGATTGAATCTGATTTATTTGTGCGGAACTCATTGATTCATATGTACTCAGTTTGTGGAAGGATAGGGGACGCTCGGATGATGTTTGATACGGGGCCTGAATTAGATTTGGTGAGTTGGAATACGATGATAGATGGGTATGTGAAGAATGGAGAGGTTGGTGTTGCACGTGAACTTTTTGACGAGATGTATGAGAGAGATATTTTTAGTTGGAATTCTATGATTACTGGTTATGTGGGCACTGGGGATATGGAGGCGGCAAAAGGGTTGTTTGAGAGAATGACTTGTAGAGATGTTGTATCGTGGAATTGTATGATTGATGGGTATGCAAGGATTGGAAATGTTTTGGTGGCTCGGGAGTTTTTTGATAGGATGACTTTGCGAAATGTGGTTTCTTGGAATACCATGTTGGCTCTTTATGTGCGGTATAAGCATTACGGTGAATGTTTAACATTGTTTGATAGGATGGTTGATGAAGGAGATGTTAGACCAAATGCGGCTACTCTTATGAGTGTCCTGACTGCGTGTGCAAACTTGGGAAGGCTTGATCGAGGCAGTTGGGTTCATTCTTATTTAAAACTTAATAGGATTAAATCTGATGTGTTACTTTCAACAGCTCTTCTGACAATGTATGCAAAATGCGGGGCTGTGGGCTTGGCTAGGGATGTTTTTGACGAGATGCCCAACAGAACTGTTGTGTCATGGAATTCTATGATCATGGGATATGGTATGAATGGGAATGCAGAAACAGCTTTAGAAATGTTCATGCATATGCAGAAAAGAGGGCCAACTCCAAATGATGCTACATTCATCTGTGTCTTATCAGCATGTACCCATGCAGGAATGGTTTTTGAGGGTTGGTGGTGCTTTGATCTAATGAGTCGAGTTTACAAAATTGAACCAAAGGTGGAGCACTATGGTTGCATGGTTGATCTCCTTGCTCGGGCTGGTTTGATGAAAGATTCAGAGGAGCTTATAAGTAACTTGCCAATGGAGTCAGGACCTGTCTTAAGGGGAGCTCTACTGTCTGCTTGTAGTACACATTCTAATTCAGAGCTTGGAGAGATTGTGGCAAAACGGTTAATTGAGTTGGAACCTGGGGATCTTGGGCCCTATGTGTTGTTATCAAATATATTTGCTGCAGGAGGGAGATGGGTTGACGTCGAGCATGTGAGAAAGATGATGAAGGAAAATGGATTACAAAAAGAATCTGGTTCTAGCCTGGTTCACCTTCATGAGTTTAAATTTGAATCTTTTGCAGAACAAGGTTCAGTCCATAGGAGAAGCATGTTGTACTCAATGTTGAGTGAGATGGGAGCTCATGTGAAACTGTCTTGTACAGATTCTAATATGGTGTGACATTGGGAGCTAAATGAAGACAAGAAACCATTTATTCAAGTGGACACATCCTAATGCGACGAAACTATCCGCAAAGGAACTATGTACAGCTTCAAAAAATTAAGACTCTGAAAGTAAAAGAGTATCTTGGGAAATCAATGGACCGATCAGTAGATCTATACAGAAACTATTGCTTTAAATAGGACATGGTTAAGTAATCGGATTGTCCTATTGCATGCATATCATTGGCGATAAGGAAATTGTGATGCAAATCTAAAGAGGTGTGTACTCCATTTTTCAGCTTGGTTTTTACTTTTTGGATCCATAATAACTGCATCAGTATTGTATTTTTTCGTTTAATTATGGCAATAAGAATGAAGATATAGAAGTTAGTAATTTTATCGACTCAGTTACACATTTCTCTTATCTAATTCAGCTGAGGATGTTCCACTTTGATCTGCCATTATTTTTGGAACTCCCTGGGTCAAAAAGATTGGAGCGTTTATCATAGATTCATAAAGGATGTAGTTTTCTGTCTCACTAATTTTAGTCCCTTTTTTCTTCATTAGAAATATTAGCATCAAAGAACTTACTTAGGAAAATTCTATTCAGTGGGGGGGGAGTGCATACCTTTTACACCACTGACATGGCATTATTTGATTTATAGAGAAATTAAAATTTTAAATTTTATAAATCAAAACACCCTATCTATAATAGTAAGACATGTTGATCTTTGTTTCTGAATCTCCCTTCGTGTTTGACTCACATTATATGCCCGCCCAAGCACCACGGATGCAAACATGGGGGGCAATTATCTTCGTCTCAATCTTATAAAAATTTCTATTTTAAATTTTTTCATTCTCCATCACTATCTATTTTTTTGTATAGCATATTTTATAAAAGCAACTAATTTTATTTTATTTTAAATAAAATTACAAGAGTTATGTTACTGTTATCATTATTAATAAATAATAATAAAAACATGATCCGGTGTTTTCGGTCTGTTGTTGACCCGGTTAATTCACAGCTAAGCAGACATTTAGAAAACTACAGTCTAAAGTGACGGCTTTAATCAGAGGTCAAGTGACATGGAATTTCATTAATCAACATTAATAGTTAATGATTGATTACATTCAAGAAAATTTCTAAATTCTCTGATCATGAGTACACCTATCCCCATCCATCGATCGACTGCATCGTCTAGAAACTAAAAATAATCATTAAAAAAAAAAATTGGTTCGGAGAGAACTTATTATTTCATATTATTGTAAAACATATAGAAATATATAAATAGAATTAATATTCCATATAAAATAATTAGATAATTAAGTTTGGACTCCGGTGTCATATGTTTCTCCAGCTTTCCAGTCTTGAGGTATGCTATTAATAGGAACGACCCAAGACTCATCATCTCCATCCTCGTCGGTGAACAACATTCTCAGTGACAATGCCCCACTTGGAGGCGAGGTTGTCGTCCATACTGCTCCATGACTACGATCCAATAGCTTGCACACCATATTCTTAGTCTGCATGCACATCATTATAATTGTCGGATTGTGAGCTATCAATCTATCCAAAATTAATTGATCGATATTAAGAAAGATACACATGATGCTTGCTAGCTACTCATGCTGACACGTGCCAACATTTATAGTTTTTTTTTTTTCTTCTTTTCTCACATCTCCTTTTGGCCATAGGTGGATGCATGACATATATACTTGAATTTTGTAAACCTTTTTTTCCCATTTTAAGTAGCTATATATATAGCAGCCTTTCCTATTAACATCATCCTTATTTAGTTGATGACATCATTGACATGATTATTGTTTGAAGAGATCGAGCAGTCATATCATGAAGTTAACTGGTTTGAAAGAAGGGATTAATTAAAACTAAAGGGGAAATTAATAGATATTAAATAAATTATAAGGAACTGCATCATGTACCTCACAGAGCTGCACAGCAGTGATATCCTTGTTGCCTTGCTGATACCATAGCACAAAACCCAAATAATGAGGATAGTTGCTGTTCTCATCTATCTTTATTGTTATGTTTTTGTTCGGGTAGCTGCATGAGACACTGTTTTGAGACAGAGAGAGAGAATTTCCAGAGTCAGTCTGCATGAAAAAAGAAAAAGAACATGCATACATGTTGCTAAATAAAGGAATAGCAGTACTAGTGATTATCCATTGAAACAAATTCCAAAACCAAGTATTATCGTACCGTCTGTACTCAATATCCACCACACCAAGAGCAAGCAGAGAAGCAGCTGCATCAGTGGTTTGAGCCATCCGACCGAAGGCTCGTCTGCTCAGAATAAAGTCAGTCCGATCACTTGAACCCTGGTCCGTTATAACCACCGTTACTCCATTGTCCGAGCAGTATGCTGCGTTGGTGCACCTCACCTAGTGAAGTGATCAAAATTATTATGGGAAACATCAGAAATAAATTAGTGAGCAATTAATACATTTGCCATGCATGGCTGTGCTGAAAAAAAATAGCAAAAATCTGTCATATCATGTTTCCATATTCAAAGCCTATATACCTGGTAGCAAGCCCCACAGCCAACGCCATTTCTGTAGAGGTCAGATGCAGCCGACACATCCCCGCCATTGATTGTAGCTCCAAAGGAACCAAGCCCACATGCGCCGCCTGCAGTTCAATCAAAAGGATGGATAAGAACATTGAAGTTTTAGTTATTATGTACCACAACATATATCCCAACGCATGTCTTTTCTGTTCCTTGTAGTAAATTGTCTTACTATCTGTTCCTTGTTTGTCAGAATTAGGATAATAAGCTGCTCGAGAATGAATGAAAGGGTCGCTGCTTGTTTGAGCTTCTGCCAGAGTATGCACGAGAAGCAAAGTTGCAAAAAGGGACAGAGGATATCGTAGAGAGAGAGCCATGGCGGGAGAAAAGAACATAAGGAATAAAAGCAAAGAAGACAAAAGGTGGTAGTGCATAAAGAGAGAAAGGTTTGCAGTATTTATAATCAACAGAAGTCCAATATTCTTTAGCTTGGTATATCCTACCAACTTTGACATTCTTCTTAAAAGTACGACTTAATTTAGTGGGATTTGGTGAGAGATCATCAGAAATTCTATGGCTTGTTTCTAAGCTACCTTTCTTAGACTTGGTATGGCATATTTCTTTGAATGATGCATAAAACCGCTTTCTGACCTTCCAATATTAATTAGTTTGAACTCTTACTTCCTTCCCTAGAAGAAACCCTTTTCTAAGTAGTATTGGAGTGTGAAACATTTTACTCAACTGTTGTGAAAACGTACGGTAATTATGATGAATAGTAGAGGAAATCAAGGTAAGAGAGAGCAAGAAAAACACAGATTTAACATATTTCGGCAATATGTCTACATCTAAAAGAGCGAGCGGCGGCTAAATTTTTACTATAAAAAAATAGTTTCATCATGTGTATTTACACTAGCCCTAACCGTACAGAGGTATTAGAAAATTCCTATGCTCCTCTCGCTCCACTTCCGGCATCAACCTACTTTTTCTATATAAATGTTCCACTCGATATGAGCCACATACTACAACATCAACTAAACACACACGCACGCACAAAGCGATGAACAAATCAATACTCTGAATGCAGCTAGGGTGATGATCATAAATTCTGCAAGCGGCCGTAGTTATCAATATTGTTCACATCATGAGAAACGTATCGTGGATAAGTTTGTGTGTAAGGTAGAAAACTTTGGAATCTCTGAGACAACTTGTAAATACTAGCTATTCGACCGTGACATGCGCGATCGATAGATTGGCCTTGACTAGCTAGCAAGGTGAAGATCAAGGGCGTTGAAATTAGAGTCTGAGTATTTTGAATGGAAAATAAGGATGGTTTTTCTTGAGAAGAAATCAGGAGGCAGGGTCGGTTCGGTGGTTTGGCACTAGAGAACCTGTATCTGTTAGGCATCTCTTGATGTTCCCATTAGAGAACAGCCTTGATCTCCTTGTGGACGGCGCCAAGAAAATACCTGCACATTCTCTTTATTAGTACTGCAATCAAGACTTATGTGATGGAGTAATGTTTTACACATTCGTGGAGTGCATAAGCGTCGTGTAGTTATTTTAAAATAAAATAGGATCTATTATTAAAAAATTAATTTTTTTCATATAAATACTATATTTATTCACTTTTTTAAAGTGATTACATTGTGCAAGAGAGCTTGTACAATCATTGCACAACGCAATCACAACTCTAAGTATTATTTCTCTTCGTAAAATATTGTGTATGTATCATTTTTCTTAGTCCCATGTCCTACTTGTTGTTTGATTTTTATTTTTCAATTCTAAATTAATAAACAGAAACTTCTTTTTAAACAATGAAATATTTAAATATTCGAGATCTATTATATATAATCATTATTAAACTCAAACCTAAGGTAATATTTATTGAACTGAATACTGATCATCTCAAAGTCTTTAATAAAGGGTAAATATATTTTTCAGCTTCAGTATCCAAGATTTAAACTTTGTATTCATATTATTAAATATTAATGTTACATACAGTCGTAAAATATGCAAGTATTATGCAGTTGTTTTAAAAAAGAGTAGAGTTCAATATTAAAAAATTAATTTTTTTCATGGGAGTCCTGTATTTATTTAATTTTTTAAAAATAATTATACAGCACTTATACATTCAAAATTGTAAATATCATTTCTCATTGTTAAAATTTATACATTGCATGACCATGAAAAAATTTATACATTGCACTTGTACATTCAAGATTTGTACCCTCTTGGTTCCAGAACAATATGGTGAGGAATTTTAGCTGAGGTTGACTGCAGTTTGGTTGACATGCACGACATCGGATACAGAATGCCGACTGACCGGAATAAAGAAAGTCCATTGAACCACATCAGCCATGACATGGAAACCATTTTGAGCTTGGACCCACACCAATGACACCATGTTTATCTCTGCACTGGCCTAGCTTTTTTCGTTAGGGAAAGAGGAATGATAGACACAAGGGATTACAAATTTGGTATACTTAATTTAAAAAAAAATAGGATTTATCGTTAAAAAATTAGATACAATCATGGAGTATGCAAGTACCGCGTATTCTTTATTTTTATATAAAAAAATACAATCTATTATTAAAAAAAATAATTTTTTCATGTAGATCTTATATTTACTCACTTTTTCAAGAATAGTGCAGGGCGCTTGCATATTCCATGACTGTATCTAACATTTCTCTTTTTTTATAGATTTTAGATTTGTTAATTTTTTTAAAAAGAGAATGCACATAACTTGCACACTTTAAAATTGAACAAATTATTTCCCTTAATGAAATTTAGGAAACTAAACCTAGCTAGCATTATTCATTAAAGGATGGAAGGAATATTTTTTGGTCTTACCCAAAAAGAAGGATTGATTCTTGAAGTTGCTTTCAGGGACAATATCGATACAATATCTTTAGTGCTTGAGCTTTTTTATGAGAACTAAGACGTATAGGTTTCATGAAAATCTAATGCTAGGTAGCCACAAGTTGATATATAGCAGAGCCCTAGCTAGCTACATGAAAATGAAATTATGAAACTCGTGACTATTGAGTTCCCTCCATTTTGGATTACTTTATCCTGTATTATTTTTTGAGGCTGAGATATCGATTTTTTTAAACCAAATAACATGGAAATAAAATATCTTTTTTTATTTTAAAAAAATACAAAGATTAAAAAAAAAAAAAAGGACTAGGAAGCCTATATACCAATGGATTTTTTTCTAAAAGATTAAAAAAAAAAAATCAAGGGGATCTTTCTTTTATAAACCAACCTAACCTAACCTTTACTTTGGTGGAAGTGTGAAGATTTTTTTTAGTGCAGGGGAGGAAGGGACAAGGAAGTTGTTGAGAACATGATGAGAAGAACCAGCTGGTTATTTCTTCTAGGGTTTGTTTGGTGGAAGTCACTATGACTTACATGTTGCAACTATCATGATTGTGTTTGCACAGTGTCATGATCATGCATGTGCTAGCTGTCATGCAAGATATATATATACACATATGTATATATACATGTGGTCCAAATGCATGCAAGATACATAGGATCAGGCATATTCTTAAATTTCAGGGTTCAAATCATATTCTTGTAATGTTCGCTTACCTGATCCCAAAGGTACAAAATTTGAATGCAATAGCATGAGCAGCCTCTTAGTACTGTTCTCTCGAGGTTTTTCTAGTTCTACCTTAAGCATGCATGCACCGTGCACGGCCCAAAACTACATATACAATACTGGAAACCAGGCTAGATGCATGCACTAGTTTATATTAATTAATCTCTTTTCAGTTGAATGATCATGGCGCCTACTCATGTCAACCGAGCCCAGCCAAACTTCTGCCGAGTTGAAAAGTTTTAATTTGTCGAAGGTCAAGCCCAATGCTAATGCCTAATCGATGCCTTCTGCGGTTATAATATTTGGGTCTACATTACAAGCCAAATTAGATAACTTGATCAAGTGGGCAGAGGTTCGGAACAAAAGGTTTATTGTGGAAAATTCCAAATGCTGCAAATAAAATGGCAAAAGGCGCACAGCTTGGGATTCGAACTTGGGCAAACCGGATGGAAGGAACCAACGTGACCGTTGGACTGGGTCCAACCTTTGTGTCACTCGGCAACAGGTATAATAAATATACCTGTTCGAATAAGATCACAGAAAAATGTTTTATTCATATCCTTTGGCCCTCTATAAATAGACCCATTGGCCTACGAATTTAATACAGAAAAACAGAATTGACAAAATACCTAAGGCAATTTTGAAATTCTCTCTCTCTCAAAAGTCTTCATTTCTTCAAAACTTATTATTAAGATCTGTTCATTCTGCAGAAAATAGATTTCTAATCTCTTGGTTGAATAGTAAAATCTAAGGGTATTCGGGTCTAATTTCGTGTGTGCATAACGCAGTTAGACAAACAGACTTGTTCTGGGCTTCATTGTATCTTGGAGGCAAATTCGCTTGTAAACCGTGTGCATACCATAATTGGTGGGGGCGAATATTGTCTTAAGGAAAACGACATTTGTAACGCACCTTGAAGCAAACTTTCTTTCACTATTTTTTATTTTGCAGCCCCATTGTTCCAACAAATGTATCATTTCTGAATCCAATGAAATTCATAAGTATAGGAAGAAGTCCGGTCAAATCGGTCTTTATATTATTTATTGATACAGAATTTTTAAACAGTATTAAATGTTCAATAATTATCACAAGATCCACTTTATATATATTTATCTCTTTTTCACTTGACATCAAGAGATCGATGTTAATCAGTTAGATACAACGCCATTTCTTTTTGTTTGTCTTTTGAGTTATATATTTATCTCTTTCTGTTTGTCTTTTGTTTGTTTGTCTTTTAAAATCAGTTGGATACATTGTCAATCTAATTGTCTTTTGGGTTAGACAATTAGATTGACTCCTAGCTAGCTAGCATGTATGCATGCAACACAACTTTCTTTTCTCTCCCTGCTGTGTTATGCTACAATGCCTAATTTTAAAACTTGTTGCAAAATGAGCATAAGGAGCTGAAGTTGACAACAAGATAGCCTAGCTTTAAATTAATCCCATAACCAAATGATTATGGCAACCAGTACTGTTTCTGAATATTGAAACCTGTGTTCTCTCTCTCTCTCTCTCTCTCTCTCTCTCTCTCTCTCTCTCGGCTTCTCAACTTATATATAGGTGAAACTAACGAATTCATGATGTACTGCCTAGACAATGAATTTTCCCAGAAAAAGGAGAGAAGCGTGAAACTTGGAATTTGGACTATGAAGAGGAAAAGGCCAACTTGAGTTCTAACTTAACGCGAGGCACCATAATTTTTATCATACAAAAAAGTAGGGAATAAATAATAAACGTGTTAAGAAAGAAAATGACAGCTTGATGTGGCTGCCACCTGCCAAGTGGCCGGGACTGGTTGGTTTGAAGCCATCAACTTCGATCGGAAACATTTTCCAGGAGCTAGAGATATAGGACTCATTTGAGATAAAAGACAAAGTACGTGTGCCATTACCAGGAATAAGGGAGCCGATAATTTCGTTGAAAGTTCTGGGGCAGATTTTCCATATTTTTTCATATACCCAACATAAAGAAATCCAAAAGGATTTACTCGCATTTGAGATTAATTCTTGGTAGATTCATCGAACATACATATATTTTATTTTATTCCTTCCATTCACTCATTCCTCTTCATGTTTTAACACCTGTAGTCTTCACTCGGCTCCTACGCAAGTACCCAGTTCTCAAAACATCTATTGGCAAAGACAACACAGCTTGTAAGCTTCCACCTCTGACCCATCAAACAATGACAACCCCATCATGTGGTGAAAAGTCTGTGGACAGGTAAACTTTCCTTCTCTTTTTATGCTTTGAGGTCTACTGATCTTTCTATGAAAGTGGCAGCAATTAAAATTCTAATCTGTACATGTTGTTCTTAGTCTTCTCTATTTTTTTTTGCAATGCATATTTCATTTACATATATTCCCTTATATTTAATAGCCATTACGCTTTTTGTTTTCTGTAACATACATTCTGGTACTGTCAAAAGGTTAGACTTGTTGAAATCATGGGCAAATGCTTTATTGCTCAATTCCGTCGATTAAGGCTTGTCTTTCTCTTTTGATACATCAAAATTCAGTCCTTAATTCACTCGATCGGTTCACGTTCATCACTGTTTTTGTGCTAGCTTTGGAGATGGACTAAATATTGTTTGAGTTCTCCTAAAAAAGTTCATGCCATCTCCTCTGATTCTGTCCATAAGCTACTTCTCATATTATAGATTATAAGAACTCTCCAAATAATAATGAGCATTAATTGTCGTTGTGATACCCTATTGATCAGCAATGAACATAGCACAATTCTAAGTTGCTAGCTTTTTTCTTGGTACTTTGTAATTTCATTGTGTTTTCAGTGACATCTTATTTTGTTCTTTCACAAAATGATATCGTTTTTTATTGACATTGGATATTCGGGAACCGAAGTCTCGACTAAATTTAGAGATGCCTGGACCCTCAGTAAGAAGTTTCTTGCAAATGCAAGTGTGTTTCTGGTAATTCAGGAGATCAAATGACCCCAGTTTGACAAAACAAGTGTCCAAGTCATCTCTTGGCTTTTATATCAACCATGAGATGAGGCGCCTTTGATTGGGTATACGACAAATGTTCTCCAAAATTAAGGGATGCATCTCCCTTAATTTAAGGGATGAATTGACATCTTGATGTGCTGCTATTTCAAATATTCTCTGAAACTTTAAAGAACCCCATTTTTTTTTAGAATATGTCAATTGATGTGCTACTTTGCCTCATTGCCTTTATTTTGTGAAATCAGCAAAAGTTCTCTTGCTGCACTTGCCCCTCTTCAAGCAGTACTATTTGATGTGGATGGAACTTTATGTGATTCAGATCCACTCCATTACCATGCCTTTCGTGAAATGCTTCAAGGGGTACTGGAATTTCTTTCACTACCTTACCTTATCCAATAAAATAAAATAAAATCTAAAAAAAAGACAGATTTCTGATTAACAATTCATGTCTCTACATTTCTTTAAATCACGTTCTTCCACACCAGAAATATGTAACTTTTATTTATCCAATGAAGCACACACATTTTCTCTAACTTAAAATATGCGAGGAAAAAGCAATCAAATCCACCATGAAGAAATGGGTTTATGGCTTACTTGTTTGCTTAACCAAGGGAAGCTCATAATTTGTATGAATTTAACATATATGGACAACAGTTATGTAGGATTGACTGAAATTGTGGTGGTGTACAGATTGGTTTTAATGGAGGAGTTCCAATTACAGAGGAATTCTACATGGAGAATATTTCTGGCAAGCATAATGATGATATTGCTGTGTTACTCTTCCCTCATGATGTTCAACGGGGCTTAAAGTCCACAGACGATAAGGAAGTCATTTTTCGGAGGTACATTATAATTCTTGAATAAAGCCTCTCTTCATTCTAGATATTCATGCTATATATATTCTGAAATATATGTCACGTAACAAATGTGACTTGAGATGATAAAGTTTAGAACGAAGAACATAGACTTTCTTTGTATTTCCCTGCTTGCAATTTCTTTAAAGCTTCAACATAGACTTTCTTTAATGAAACAACATAGATTGGCCGAAGAACAATTGAAAGCTGTGAATGGCCTATATAAAGTGAAAAAATGGGTTGAAGATCGAGGCTTGAAACGAGCAGCAGTTACCAATGCACCAAAACCAAATGCCGAACTCATGATATCAAAGCTCGGGCTGTCAGATTTTTTCGATGCTGTCATTCTCGGGAGTGATTGTGACCGTGCCAAGCCATATCTAGATCCCTTCTTGAAGGCCCTTGAAGTACTCCATGTAACAAAGGATCACACTTTTGTATTTGAGGTATGTTTTCATCTCAGGTCATATACATTTCAGAGGTATAGTAGATGCTCCTTGAAATTTGGATTAGGCTCCTCAACAATTTTCTAATCCAAATATTTTCTACTATTCAAAGAAATTGATGACAGCATGTTAATGTCGATATCTCTCTGATCTCTGAGATTTGGTATATTTTTTTGGCTCTGGCAGGACTCTGTTTCAGGAATTAAAGCAGGAGTGGCAGCTGGGATGCCGGTTGTTGGTATAACTACCAGAAGCCCTGAACACTCTCTGATTGAAGCAAGGCCTGCCCTACTTGTAAAGGATTATGATGACCCAAAACTGTGGGCAGCTTTAGAAGAGATCGATAAGAAATGAGGAACATCCACAGTACACGAAGCAGTTTATAGACATTTCCACACTAAACTCAAAATGGGTAAATAATTTGTGAAGGATCTCTTGGGTCCTCGAGGTGTAGCTACTTGACCTGCTATTGATAAATTTCTATTTGGTCAACCATTAAATAAAAGCAAATTTTACTTCCATGTGTGTTAATTAGCCAGAACCAGATCGAGAACGCGTTGGACTATTGAGTACATGAGCAATCTACCTGAAACCTCCATGAATCAATGTAATAGCTAACAAACTTGGGATGATCAACTCAAGGCTATCATGATCCTCTAAAAATCCAGCATTTTAATACAAATACATCAATATATATTTGAAAATAATGCTGGTAGAGAAAACTGATAGTCCAATCCTTATTAGCATGTTCCTCGATATTATCATAGATTTTATATACGGATTTCCTTACCACACATGCACAATTCACCTCATCTGGACCATGCTACTGTATCAATCTCATCCCTTGCAGATTTGTATAACTCGAGCCTCTTTGCACATTGCTGCCTCCTTTCCATCAATGCAGGTTCTTCGTCTAACAGTTCTGCGAGTTGCTTGCCCTGCACAATAAGAAAAAAACCACTTGATAAAAATACTGCCATCCTTCTTATATAGCTCCTTGTAATGTATTATAGAACTCGGGTTGGTACAACTAACTGTCATCCATGCCTACCTTTCTCAAGTAATTTCTAAGTGACAACATATGATGCATGAATATGTCTAACATTCAGGTCTGAACCACGCTAAATTTGCCTGAGTTTTACTAGAATAAGAAAATGATATATTAATAAAGCAACCAGGGATTAGTAAAACAATTATGTTAGATCCGTAGAAGGTACTTTACGAATGGTATTATGTATCAAATTCAATTAGGCATGTCTGAAGATAATTCCATAGTGAGTAGGCCCAAGGAACCTGTTATTCCATCAATTTACAATATTCTGTTTGAAATGGGTTTATCAAATTCTAATTTCAGCACAAAGGGTAGGGAGTTATTGCTGGATACCTCCTTTTTGCCCAGTTGAGTATAAAAATGATCGAGTAAAGACCGCTTGGCTTCCCTCACTTGACAATGAACCACAGCCTTTGGAATGGTATTCTTCAGTGTCTCTGACACCATCTGAACATAAGAGGAAACATTTGATCCTATCCTTCGGAAGTGGCCTTCGGTATATCGTTCTGCAGAGGAGGCAGCAGGGTTTCCTCCCTTCTCCACTTCCTGCGGAAGTTTCCTGAAGAAATCCACAGTCATGTATGAAGATTCCATTTCCACTAATCGCAAAGTTGTCTTCTTACTGTCTTCCCTGAATCTCTCCAATGCTTCAGCAGCAGCTCCTGCTATTTCAGCTTGAAGGGTTGGAAACTGTTTCAACTCCTGTACCATTCCAAAAAACCAACTTAGATCTTCCCTTGCCAGTAAACTGCTGCTACTTTGAAACTGGTAAATTTATTAATTTCAAACCTGGGTTTCTCCAATTGACCTTCTAACAATTTCCTTCAATATGACGTGAACCTGGAATATCATAAGCCCAAAAACAAAAGTGGATTATATTTTTTATTGGCACCAGGTGTCTAGGTACAACGTCCCGACTAATCTCAGGAGTGCACAGGCTCTCAGCAAAAAGAGGATTACATGTGCAATGCTTGTCATTTGTAAAAGTTTGACAAAGGCCGCAATGAAACATTTAATTGTTTTTTTCGTAGTGGGGGAAACAAAAAATATACCCTTGCAATAGCATGTAAGAGAACATTTTTAACAATCTAATTTAATATAAATTACTTTTGGAGACCTTAATGTATGAGAATGTGAGATAATTTTAGACATGATACTATTATCAACCCCCTCCCCCTCCTCCTCTTCTAGCCCTGGCCCCCAAAAGAATAAATCTTGGTCCTTTGAGTCAGTTGTAGGGATGGTAAAATGTAACATAACCCGTTAACCTAATACAAACACAACACGGTTTAGCGTTAACAGGTTGGGGTCAAAACGGGTTGACCCGTTAAACCATGATTGCTTAACAAGTCAATAACAGGTCAACCCGTTAAGAAAGTTAAATTTACTTTTTTACCCTTATACCTAAAAACTAAAAAAACCCTACTCCTGCCGCACTCTAACTCAGACTCCCTCACAATCTCACGTTCATCTTCAAATATATTGAGTCTCTCTCTTAGTTTTCAATTGAGCCAGTTCTTATGAGTCACGACCACCTCCCACACTTTCTATGGAATGTAATTTTGCTGTTTTTAATGTTTGGATTGTAATTTTAGACTTATGTAATTAGTTTTATATTTTTGGGAGATATTGTGATTTTAAATTTTATGTGAAATTATGTTGATTGGTTCAAATGGATTATTTGGCTCAATTCAACCCATTTACATAAACGGGTCGTACGGAGTCGAAATATTTTTCATTAATTCATAAAGGGTCAAAACAGGTCGGGTCGTCCAGTTATTTTAATGGGTCATGTTAGGGTTTGGAAATCTGACCCGTTAAGCTTAACGGGTCGTGTTCAGGTTGACCCATATTGTATAATATACACGATTTTCCACCACTCAGTCGACAATCACTCTGAAAAAGGGGAAAAAAAAAATCATCTTGTGAAACTCATTGGCCTAAATCCCCAAGGAGAAGACAATTCAAAAACAAGCCCCAGGCACAGCCCATCAACCATGAGAACAAGAAGAAATAAAGACAAAACCACTTACGGCATCTACAGAAGCTTCCGCTGGGCCTCTGAAGTAATTAAGTGCACTCTCAATGAGGCGTCGATAAGCGTGCTCAGGTGCAATAAGATGAGGCTGGTACCCATCTGCTTCTGAAACCATTTTCCTTACATTTTTCAGTGAAAGGTGGTGGTCAAATCGAAGCTTCCGCAAAGCAGCAGGTAGCTGGTGTTCAAAAACTCCATAAATCCGATCACCACCTGGTCGCCTGATATTTTAGCAAAGAAATATTGACATGAGCATATTATCTGCACTTCCCTACTCCAATATTACCAGGTATATATCATGCTTACTAAAATTAGAATTAGAATATGATCAGATGCCAACCTCATCTTGACAGACAAACATAACAAATCAAACAAAGCATTTATGTAATTAACAGCTCCTGGTTGTTAGGCAAATGGTTTTTCAAACAGTAATCTATTCAATTTTGCTAGTCGAAGGTAATTATCTATAGTGTGAAGGAAAACATATCAACACACATACAAACGAGTACACAAGAACCAGTTTCACAATCTTGAATTAAGATCTAAATGTGTTCAGACATATGAATTCAGTTTGCCATCTAAATTCATCTATTTAATTGGCTCTCATCTAGAAGCTGAGATGAGAGTTAAACAAATGGAAGAAAAGAAGAAACAGAGCACGGTACATTACCCTCCGTCTAAATGCTCCTTGAATATTCGATCAAATATACGGCATAACTCTAGGATAGCATACAACTGGGCCTGAAATGCACCATCAAAATAATAGGAGTCAATATTCTAACCCAATTCTTATTACAACATCAAAAATGAAAAGAAAAACTCAATAATAAATAATAAACTCATAGACAAGTTTCTCACCCCAGCATCAATGGCAACCGGCCTACCAAGATGGTTTAACTCTGCTTCAAGTTCATCAATGCTTCTGTTAATCAACGATGAGATGCCTGGTATGCGAGCTTTAATTACAGATTCTAAATACTGAGATGACAAGTTCAAAGCATAACCAGCCATTATATATAGAGTTAGAAAAAATAGTAGTAAGCTATTCATCACATTAGAAATGAAGATAGGCAGGATAAACAAAACCTCTGAAAGAATTTTTGCAAGATATTCAGAGCCCATTTTGCTGGATAAGTGTGCATAATCAGTACTCCTGGCAAAGAACTCATGCTCCTTCCGCCGGGCAGCAATCATGTCAACATTTTTATTTATATCAGACTGTGAACGGTTTACAATTCCAACCCAAGGGTGTTGAAGCCGATAAGCTCTTCCTTCAAGAACCTTCAAAATAACATGGCAAGAAAACGCACATTAATGGCATCAAACTTTTTTGCATCAATGTGTTTACTTGGAAGAATAGTGTTTTCATTCTGCCACGTTTGCATAAATTACAAAAAATTGCAGAGGGAACAGAACAATTAACAATTACAATAACCAAGAAAAACTAATATAAGTGATTTATAAAGGTACAAGGGAAACAATCAATCTACATGCAATTTTCTAGCTTTGGATGTTTTGGAACCCTCCAACTTTTTCCATTGTTACTCAAGGCCCACCTCGTACACGTGTAACTAATAACTAAAAATGACCACTTCAGTAATCAACTTCCTAACAGATTCTGACAAACTAATACTTTTGTCCCAATATAAATATATGAATAAAGAAATGTCCTATAGATCATTTATTTTACATTAGAGGTAACACAGATTTTAACAAGAATGTTGTTTTCATTCTCAGAGAAAAAAAGGTAAGCTCTGTACAGGAAGTCAAAGAAAAACGAACTTTAACTTTTAGAAAATGGACATATATGTTTTTTTTAATGAGCAGAAATGAAAATATATGTTAAGACATTTCAAAAACTAAAATATTTAAAATGATATAAAGACAGCATATTTATGTAGGGCTCTTTTGGGCAAACAATAACACTTCTTCCCCACATGGAGTGCAGAACACAAAGGCAATCATTGAGTGAACTGTATCTTCTAATCTTCTATCAAAAATTGAGTTTGGTGTGATTCAGAGCATACAGTTATGAAAATGAGAGAGAGAGAGAGAGAGAGAGAGAGAGAGAGAACATATAGTCATAATGTAGTCACAAAATTGCCTAATGTTTATCCTACATCAACTACTCAAGAGGGGTTTGTAGGGTTCTACTTTATTGCATATTAAGCAAGCGTAGAATATCATCCAAAATAGAATGAGAAACATCTTCAGCAATTCCTCATCTGCATTTGATAGAGATGCACTAGAAATTTCATATAGCCTCCAGCCAAAATTTAAGTGTCAAGAATTTAAAGCCAAACCCTTTAGAAAAGAGAAGGCATGAATTCTTACTTCCAAAGCATTTGTTCCTTTATCCATCAAATCAAGCTTTGTCAACACACCAAATGTCCTTTCACCTAAAAACAAAACATGTGATCTCTATATTAAAGAAAAACCAAAAGAAGAATCATGGAAGCATATTTACAGAGCTACATTCATATATGCGTAGAAATTAGAGATAACCACAGACAATGTACAGAAAATATACCTGTTGGATCAACTTCCCTTGCAAGCTTGATGGCATCAGAGGTTGCTATATCTTGATTGGCTGGAGTTATGGCCAGAATAATGCAATTTGGCTGCAATCCAAGAAACATAAGTTTTTTAAATAACTAGTAAAGAACTCGAAGCAAGTAAACTACTCAGAACTTCAATAGACTATATAGCCAATCAATTTAAAAGCATGGCATATCAATTTAAACGCATAATGTAACAATCAATCAGCGTTCTTTGCAACATCAAAAATAAGTAGCAACCAAATGGATTATTTGAAATTTAAGTGAGAAATCAGTTTCTAAAGGAAATATACGGCAACACTCCTTCGTAAATCTAATTTCCTTGATTAGATTTTATGGCAACTTTCCTCTGTAGATCTGTAATGTGTATTAAAAAGGTGGTTCTACAGTTCTTTGCGCATAAAGGTTTTCAAAGGCAGCTTATGTAGTTATGAAATTAGAACTCGTCAAACAATAAATCAAGGAGCAAGTTATTTAAACAAGTATACAACATACAAGTATGCTTTAATAAATGACCTTCCCTCATGATAGCCTCTTCCCTGGTTTACTCCGTAGCTCACAGTTCTAAGGTTATCCATTGTGTAAAATTGAGACAAATGAGTGAATATAGATGAAAAGAACAATCTCCCAGAATTACATAGTAAATAGAACTTAGAGAATGGGGCCACTCATTATATTCTTCTTATTTGCTGTCTTCTAGTTGAGATTTATGTGCAAAACACATAAAATAGAGTCATGAAGTCAATAATAAGAATGATGTTAATAGATATAAACTCGTAAGTTGAATGAGAAAAAGCAAATAGAAGTCCTTTCTTATTACCTTCTCAACATATGAGCGAACCATGTTTTCAATATCCCGAACAACACTCTCTGGCTGTCCCTCTGGAAATACCAAACACCTCAGGTTTTCAGAACTTAAGTTAATAAAAATGAAACGTACAACATGGATAAATCCAATTAAGCAGGAGAGGGGAATTTAAAGAAGCATACCTACAGCAACCTTTGTTAAACCAGGCAAATCTATCAATGTTAAGTTGACAACTGCCAGAAAATAAACTGCACTTGTCAGACAATGTAAATGACTCCAGGACGTTATGACAATTTGCATATAAAGTAAAAGTGTGTATATATATAAACACTTTAATCTGCTTGGTATGCAGAACAGCAGCAGATAAACAGATGATCAGAATTATTACTAGGAAAATGTTTGGAGAGTGACCAGGGGATATAAGCTTATTAATTATTATCTATGTATGTAGTGGGATTTAAATCCCAGGTCTCTGTTCACAAGAGAGATTTTGGGTCCCTCCAAATGCTATAATTCTCCTCCTAGAGAACACATACTGTACCACTGCAATGAATTCAATACACTTCTGAAAATCGAGATCACGGATACCTAGGAGCCTCATCTATGATGCATACTCGTCAAGAATTACGAAAACAAAAACCAGTCAATCATTAAAAAATAGCTGTCATCTGTGGTTTCATAGATAACAGATCCAAAAAATACCATGCATCAGAGAAAACAAGGAAAACTTATTATACTTTACTCCTAACTCAAAGTCTGGATTCAATTACCATTTTGGGAGTAGATACTGAGATGAATAGGAACAGGAGAAATCTGTTTCGACTTCCCAGTCAATCTATCTGTCTCATCCTGAATTTCCTTTCGAACCATAGCTACAGAAAAGAGACAGTCAAACAACATATTCAAAGTGCACTGTCGACTTCTTAATTTATAAAAATCACAGCAACCACACAAAGCAATGCTAAACAATCTCTAAACTTATATTTCCAAGCAAGGTTTGAGTGTAATGCATCAGAAACAACATAGATTACTATAATAGCTAGTACAATAACAAGTTAGATACCCAAAGTAAAAATATCAGTAAAGAATTATAGCTTGAAAATATATGGATTGTAACAAATATATCATGATTAACAAATCAATTTTGACATTACCTTGAAAATGTTGGAATATTCTGAATGTGAACATGTCATATTACAATTTTTGTTGTACCAATATTATTAAATTTAACATATCAAAACATTTTTTTTCGTAAGTAACAATTTTAACAAAACAATTTAGCAAGAAAGAGAGAGAGAGTTGTTTGGGACAAGGAGTACTTTCCAGTGAGGGGTGGCTGGTTGGGAATTAGCAATTTGAGGGTCTTCAACAAGGCTCTCTTAGGAAAATAGATGTGGAGATAAAATTAGGAGAGGGAAGCATTATAGAAGGTGGTGATCGATACTAAGTATGGGAGTAATTGGGGGGGTGTTTAGGGAACATATGGAGTGGGGTTACAGAAAAATATCCAGAAAGGCTGGGGTCCTTTTCTAGACACACTAGACTGATGATAATAGGATTAGTTTTTGGCATGATGTTTGGGTTGGAGATAAGGCACTTAAGGATGCTTATCCCTCTATTTTCAGAATTGCACAGGAACAAGATGCTTTGGTGGCCGATTTGAGGGAAATTACTAATGGCTCACAACAGTGGAATTCCAACTTCATTAGGGAGGCACATGATTGAGAGGTTGGTGTCTTTGCTGAATTTTTTAACTTGCCATATACCTTTGGAACTAGTGATGCAGTGGTGGATAAGATTGTTTGGACTCCTCCTGGTAAAGGGAACTTCTCTGTACACTCTTTCTATGAGGTCCTTACTACTCAGACTAGTAACCACTTTCCTTGGAAGAGCATTTGGAGAAGCAAAGCGCCTCTTAAGACTGCTCTTTTGTTTGGACTGCATCCCTAGGAAAGATCTTGACCATTAACAACCTAAGGAAACATGGGTTTATCCTTGTTGACTAGTGTTGTATGTGGTATACTTCCTGTGTACGCGGGCTATGCCTATTTCTTTCAGATCAATAATATTTTTTCTCTTACTTATAAAAAAAAAAAACTAGTGTTGTATGTGCAAAAATAGTGGTGAAACACTGGATCATCTACTTCTACATTGTGAGTTTGCACGGCCTCGTGGAATTATTTTTTCAGCAAAGTGGGATTATCATGGGTTATGCCTGGGAGGGTGGTTGATCTACTACCTAGTTGGAGAGGGATTAAGGGGATACCTCAGTAGCTGTGTGGAAGATGGCTCCCATTTGTCTCCTTTAGTGAATTTGGAGGGAAAGGAATGACCCAAATTTTGATGATCGGGAGCGCTTTTTGGAAAAATTTAAGTTTTTTCTTGAAGACTTTATTTATGTGGGCCATTGTTATAGGTTTTAATGGACCCAGCTTTCATGATTTCCTTGCATCCATTTCTAGTTCCTAACTAGGTGTTATCTCTTATATACTTCCTATCTACTTGGGCTATGCCTATTTCAATAAGAAAAAAAATATCTTCTTACTTATCAAGAAAAAAAAAATCCTTAATGTATGGGTCGAAGTACCATGTTTCTTATCCAATTCCTTGAATCCTTGTACACTGTGAATAACAGAAATCATTTGTTAATGCTCACCATTTCAGAAACTGTGTTTGTCAAGTCTTTGTGCAAACATCCCAGTAAAAAATTGATCTAATTAGCAAAGAGAAAATATCAAGGATGTGGGAAGCTTAATGCAGGCAAGAAATAAACATCCTTGGCAGCCAAGCATACAGCCGGACGGGTTTGAGAATAGTCATACATATGTGAGCCAAACAAGGCTCTCAAAAGAGAAATTATTGATAATGTAAGTATTTTTTTTATCATGTGGAACTTCACCAAGGTAAGCCTCTTTGGACTGACCCCTGGGGAGCAAATCCCTGATACACGACCCCACATACTTGAACCATGTATCAGATAACCCAGGATATGAGTCCACAGCTGGGCAGGTGAGAATGTAAGTGAATATACAAGAAGTACTGCCCATAGAAATGAGAATGTATACTTTCAATTCAGTTAAATTTTGAATGAAGGTAACTAGGCCTAGGGGTTGGCCAATTGAATAAATAAATAAAAAATTTACTCTTTTAGAACACAACAGAATGATTACCCCTTGACATCATAAATGTTGAAATTGCAAAAAATCTCAAGTAAGGTATTACAAATTACATTGATTGTGCTTCTAATTAGTACAATAACAGTGCTCGTGATCAGTTCATAGTAATAACTGGAGTAGAGATATGAAGAGCAAAAGGAGTGATATATAACAGATATTAAAATTCACTACCACATTCCATCTTGTGAGTGAATTTCAAACATTAAAAAAAATGTGGAGAATTCTGAAGTATTAGTGGGCCATCTTTCATGAAATAAGTCAACAGAGGGCAATCAAAAATCATCAAGAAATACGAGATTACAAACATGAGGGAAACAAATAAGCAATAGAACATGTAATCATATCTCCATTCAATCAAAGGGTATCATTCCAATTAAGTGCAATAGCAATTCCACCTAAAAAATGGTGCAACCATAGATCATCATTCACCCAAGAAATGACATACAAAAATCAGTAAATCGTTTTTTTGGCATGTGAAGGAACTCTGCGTAGTCTTGTAGACCCAGGTCCGTTTTCTGCAGCTGCAACACTAAAGGCCTCCTCGTCACAATCCCTGAAACTCCCCGGCCACATTCAGTTTATCAAATAACAAAAACTTCTATATTAGACAAAGAAAACCAAGGAGAAGTAAATGCAGTTAACATCAAATTATTAATTTTTTATTTCATTTATTTTATTGGAGCAAAATTTTCATTAATTAAAATAATTCGGCTTGTAGGGGAAAATGATCTGATTAAACCATTTAAGTTCAAAAAATTCAAAAGAAAAAAAAAATTGAAAGTGAAGTAGAAAAAGAAAATAAACTCAGTAGTATTATCATTCGTTGAGAACAAAAGCCAACAGCAAACATAAAAAGGAGTCAAAGTTTTCGCTTGTCTTCCTTCCATCAATTTATCATCAACCAAATAGACTGAAAATTCGGAATCAATATAAGAGCATATGAAAATTATTAAAAAATAAATAAATAAAAACTAACCTGATCCCCTTGGAAGAAAATCACGCCCGACAATGCTCTCCAACACCGACGACTTTCCCGAACTCTACACTCTCACCCAAAACACATCACAGTCACAAACACACTAGAAGCATCATGCATGCACACAAACGTAGAGAGAAAAACCTGAGCCATAGCCCTTACGTTCCTTTAAAAACGGACAAAGGAAGAGAAACATATGCATACGGACAAACAGTTACACTAGTAGAAAGAGAGAGGAAGTGAGAGAGAGAGAGAGAGAGAGAAGTCCTGACCTGACCACCGACGACGATGACAGAAGGAAGGGATTCCCAGAGAGTAGGCAGAGCAGTGTCAGCAGCACCATAGTCACCGAGGACAGTACACGCTCTCTGAATACGGTTCACAAGAGAAATCAAGCTCTCCATAGTGCCGCCCATTTTGCAAACCCTAGAGGAAGAAGAAGAAGTATAGGAACGGAAGAGGGAGACAGAGACGGAGCAGAGAAGAAGGAGAAGGGGAAGAAGTAGTAGGAAAGCTATTTTGCCAGTGGTGGTTTTCTCGGCAAGTTTGAAAATATTTTTCTGAATATTTTAAATTTTATTTCTCTGCTGATTTGGATGTGAGAGTGAGAGTGACGATCTGGTGGAGAAAATGTTGGGCGTGGCCTCGTGGATTCGACGTGCCGCATGTTTAGCTCCGTTTAATGTTTATTTTTTCAAAAAGTCTATCCAATCATCCTCGTTTTGAATCCGGTCAATGCATTTGTTAAGAGTTCTTATATTCTTTTAAAAAAACTCTATTTTTAAATAATAGATAAAGGCACATTATTTTTACATATCGATTTAATAATAAAATATTTATATAATTTAATTTAATTTATAGAATAAATTTTAAAATTTAAAATTTTACCATCTAAGTGATATAGATAATGTGTTTTATATACTGACTTAATAATAAAATAACTCTTATTCATAAAAACACGTCATTGATATTATTTAAATCTAAAATTTTCTTTATAAAATTTACATTTTAAATTTTATTTTTTTAACTAAATTATGACATACAATCTCTATCAATGACTTATTTTTCTTTTCTATTACTCAATTTTTAGCTCTCTTTACAATATATCATTTAATTCAAATAATAAATTAAAAATATATTATTACAATATTATTTAGATGCTTCGTCAGTGATAGAAACGGTCGTGCGCTTCTTTCAAAAATTGTTTTCTTCTTTAAAGCCTTCATGCCTTTTCAATTTTATTTATTTATTTTTTTCACTTCTTAAAGTTGGAAGCATTTGAATATTATTTTGGCGGAACCCACTTTGGATTGCTTCTCCAAAAGAATAATGGGCCGAATAAAGAGCAAAAACTGGGCTCAATTAGACATTTAGAAGCCCAACAAGGCCCAGACCACTTTAAATGCAGAAAGTGTATTTATTATTCATTGATTAAATAATCTGGGCCACTTTTAGGCTTGGGCTGGAAGTCCGAGAGGGGAAAAGCCATCTTTTCCCACATCGGAAATAAACGAAAGGATAGGTGGGAGGCAGCAGGTAGAAATGAGAAGAGAGGGGAGCCGAGAAACATACTTACCTGGACGGGGTCGATGGTCGATCAAGAAGGGTCATGGCCTAGGCTAGTGACCTCCATTGCACGCAGGAGGGGTGCTCGCCTAAGGTCTCCCCAATGTGGGAGAGCCTACGTCATAATTTGTGCTAGTGGGGGCCTGCGTTCGCGCGGCCCCTGCCTACTTACCAAACCCAAAAGGTTTTCTTTCAAGATCATATTACGTTTGATGTCTTGAAGAGGTAGTTTCCTCAACTTTTTCATCCCTTTCTTTTCTGTGTAGGACAATCTTTTCCTTGATTGTTAATATGAGATAAGAATAGGGAACAAATACGATCCTATTGATCTATATATAGATCAGACGGTCAATGTGTCCAAACGTGGTGAAGAATCTGAATCCGATGTTGTTCATCAATACATGATTTATAATGTTTCTCACTTCCTTTTGCGAATGTGTCTGCTAATCTACCCATTACTGAACCTTTCTCATTACAATCTTCCATAAGACTCAGCTATACTCACGAATTTGATTCATAAAATGCACATTGACTATTTGTAACTATGGTCTTGGATGATGGTGGGAATAGAATAAAATGCTAAAGCAGATAATTAAAAAGAAATGTATCTGATAGAATCATCAGCAGAGAAAGTTCTTTTCCTTTTCACAATGAAAATCCTGTGTTTTACATAGCTTTTTCTTATAATAATTGTAGTTCCATTATCAGACCTCTATGACAGCCCCGGAAGGCTCACCATTGGCGGTTTTATTTGCCTTGGATTTAGAGTCATCGAGGTAATGTTGATAGACGTAAGAAAGAAAGCCCCAGATGGCTAACAGCAGGGCCATCACCTTCATCCCATTCAACTTGTCGTGGAAAAATATTACTGCAAGAATGGGAACAACAGGCAAAGCCAATGTACCAATGACATTGGAGAAGAGAGATGATACCTCAACGATCAACCCCAACATCCCCACTGAAGAAATTTGCCATGTCACAGCCGTCCAAATCAGAGTCATCAAGTAGGATACCCTTCCTTTTCCATATTCCTTCATCTCTTTCCCCAAGACTTTCCAGTCTCCGCTTCCAAAAAGTCCTACCACACACACACATGTTGCGACTAGCGACGGGTATATTTGCATATTCAGGACAGCAGAGAAGGTCTCCCTTTTTATTACCCTCTGGAAAGACGGCTGCAGCAGGGAGAGGTATAATGAGAATGTTGCAGATGCACCGAGAGTGCAAAGGAATCCAATTACATACTTTCCTTTAGGGACTCCAGCATCTGTGTTTTCAGAGTCAGCATTGACTGCAAGGAGGGATGCTGACATGGTAACAAGGACTAGAGAGTTGAAAATAAAAGGTGTGAACTTTTGTGAATTGAGGAAGGAGGAGAAGAGAGCATTAAAGGCCAATTGGGTTGCGCATAGAAGTGAATAAGTAGAGACAGGGAGGTATAAGAGTCCATATGAATACATCATGTTATCCCCTGCCAATAGGAGGCCGAAGGCGAGGTAGAGTAAAGCGAGCCTCGAAAGAGGTGGTGGTGTGGCAGTGGCAGAGGAAATGTCTGAGGAAGTGGTTGAGGTGGATGCTATAGATGGTGAGAACAAAAATAGGAGGGGAACTAAAATTGGGAAGCCTGCTGATTGAACAAATGTTGCCATCCATTTGCTATTCCCACCTTCATCATAGTATAATCTTCCCAAGAGAGTGGCTGCAGATTGACCAGCAAGAAGAAACAGAATATAGGTGACCACACGAAGCCACCACTTATAATGTTTGAGCCTAGGAAGTTGTAGCAGCAGTTTGGTAAAAGAGGTTCCCTCATGTGAGCTTTGATCTCGATCATCACCTAATCATACACAGATAGAGACAGAAACTAGATGATATGTTTTACACCGTGCAATCATGACCCAGTGCAGAGAAAACGATCAAAATAAAAAAAATAAATGCATGTTGTTCAACACTAAAACGGTGAATTTGTCAGTGACTGACCTAGGGTTTCTCCTTGCAGCTCGAGAGCAACCGCCATTAAGATTCAGATAATTACAGACTAGCTCAACTCAAATATAAGCTCCTCTTTCTTCTGTTGTTATGTACTTCTAACAACGATCTTGATGAAGCATTACAGAAGACCTCTGAAAGGGTCAACTTAAGATTAACTGCTTCAATCTACACTACTTTATGCACGCACTCATCCTCTGAACTTCTCTTAAAAAAGTCAAGAAGCTAACCACCAAAGTTGACTTAATACGGCGGATATCCGCCTTCGCTCATTTGGAACCTGCTCACATGCATTAGACTCTGGTTTGGAGACCACAAGAGTGTCAGACTCTCACGGAAAACCAAGGTGAGCTGGCTTGTAGAATACCGGTCAAAATTGGTTGGCTGCCAATTTTCCCTTTGGAGTTATGCTACTATTTTTTTTGTTTACCATCTTTTCATCGTCCCATAAAACGATATTAAATCAATAAAAAATTCTTTAATATGTTTTACTTGTCAAGCAATCATTTAATACCACATAGATGTTAAGAAAAAGACGATAAAAGGATGATGATTATCATTTTTTTTTCCCACTTGTAGATGTGGATTGTCTAATAGAGCTAACAAAAAGGTGCCAAGTTTGTTAGATGTTTTGGTTTGAAAGGGATTTGTTTGGTTGAAAAAATTACTGAAGTCAAGGTGTCAAAGAGGCCAATCAATAAGAGCTAGTTCTTACTTCTGCTGCTAAAAGACATCATGATTTTGCAACACAGTCTTTTCTTAGTCTTTAGGAGGAGGTTGTCAAGTCACCATGGGTGCTGAATAAAAACCAACATGAACTATTTTGCAGAGACTTAGAAAATTGGGGTGATTTCCACATTTTTAATGCTATGCCTTGTGGAAAACACCACGAAGTAATTCATAATTTGGATGACTTCCATGTTGACGTAGATACAATTATAAGTATAGTTGTTTATGTGGTATTCTTGTACTTACAAATCAATGGTGCTCCAATTGGTCAAAAAAAATATGTAGTTAAAAGTGTTCCCCACATCGGTCAAAGATGACAAAGGGTTTGGAGCAGCTTTGTACTATAAACAACAGAGAAAGAAAAACAAGGCATAGCTTTCTTAATAGCCTCTGCCCTCTTGACTATTATTGGTATTATATAGCTTAGAAGTTATTGTCAGTTTAATATCTTATGCATTGTTATTAATACAGCTTTTTGTAAGTGCATGCCGTGATGCCATTGCTAGAGGTAGAGTATTTTATCCAACTTCCTCAAACAACATTCAGAATTGCTTTGTTCTGAATAGCCCTTACGCAATAAAATAGAAATAGATGCGCTGTGAATGATAGCAAGACAGGAATAACAGGAGTTGTTCTGCTGCACAGTGCAGTTTATGCAGAAGAGCTGAGCAGTGGCACTAGATGCATTAGTCCCACTTAGATTAAACAAGGCACACAAAGGAGCAAGAGTTCCCAATAAAGTAGGATAGGAAATCCGAGAATTATCGTACCTTTCTTGGCCTTTTAGCTTAGATCAAAAAGGAGTTCCAATTGATAAAGATTTCTTACAATTTTTTTATACAAGTACTTTTTAAAATTCTTCATAGCTTGCAACTGCTGTCCTAAAGTGTTGCCATTGCTTTGCACTCCTGCAATTTTTCTTAAGAATGTTCCCAAAGTAGGTAGCAAAATTCTTTTTTCCCCCTCCCTCCAGGCTATTTGCCTGCCTACTTTATCACTGTATCTGCACTCTCTGAGTAGCTTCCTCCGTCTCACATGCCCTCACTACAACCTACTTCCTCTTGGAGTACTCCCACTACCACGACACCAGCTCCTAGTGACTTTTAATAGCTTCAAACAGAGATTTTTCATAAAACCAAAAAACTGAGAGAGAGAGAGACAGAGACAGACAGACAGACAGACAGAGAGAGATTCCAAAGTGTAAACGAGTTGGATAGTCATGGAGTCAGTGAGGTCAGTTGGTTCTGGTTCTTGATTTTGGTTTCCATGATTTCACAGAACTTCACAGAACTATTGTATTCATCATGAAATTATTTCATATCCAACTTGGTCACTTTACAAATGCAACATCCACGCCATAAATTGACCTTCACGGATTTTTTTTTTCCTCCTTTATTGCTACCTTTTTCTTTTCAGTTTTTTTGTTATTACTTACAGAGTAATACTAGATACAAGCTCCAAATGCACAAATCCACTTTTTAATAAAGTGTCTGCAGAGGCTTGTGTATTTAAAGCTTATATATATATATCATTTCCCTTACCTACAATCTCCTATCCAAACTGCTGAGGACCATAATACATCCCCTTCGGGAAAAAGAAAAACATAGGTCCTAAATTAACTCCCTCACACACAAAAAAGAGATTCCAAATAAACTATCACTTGCTATTAATATTGAGCGAATTATATCTTCGAATGCATCTCTCTTTATCAGAAGATAGAGTATTAGACCTAATTCATCAAATTCGGAATGAAAATCTATTTCAGAAACATCTTACAGGCAACAATAATTGCAGACAACTTCCAGTTTCTGATATAAAAGGAACCGACTCAAAAACTTATAGTATACAAGCCAAAAAACAGTTTAGACTGTGCACAGTATATATGGCAGAATTGGGTAAATACCAAAATCTATTCATGTCAGTAAATTTTACTACACATCTGACAGATTACGGCCATCTAATCAACACAGCGCATATTCCACAATCATAGTTCCTACTCCTAGCTCTTCAGACCCATGTATTCCCTAAGAGAATTTCAAAAGCAAGGCGTTTGAAAGATTGTACCCACGACAAGTACATTGAAGGAAAAGGAAATCTATCGAAAACTTTACAGATCTGAAGCAAAGATGATTGAAAACCAAAAGGCAAGAAATAGAGCACAATTTTCAACAATAGCATCCACTTGACTGGGGCTGGGACTGTGATGCACCACCACCAGTAGACCTCAGGTTCACATCAACCATGTCTTCTTGCTTTGTTGAAGAGAGTGTCTCCATTCCCGGTAAGGCAGCAGCAATTTTCCGAAACAATGCCTGGACAAAAGTTAATCAGTACAATGAATTCATAGAAAATCAAAACAAAAAAGCTTGACAGCTATAGTTGGTTGCATCTGATTAATGGACTCCACCCACTTTACTTTTTCTGAGAATCATCAAAAGAAGTAAAACGCCAAAATTAATGCGACTTGTATGAACTTCTAACGACAGTTGCAATGATGCATGAAGAGAGGGCACCAAGCCAGAGGTATACCTTTATATTAAAGCCAGCTTTAGCGCTGGTTTCAATAAACATGACATTTAGCTCACGAGCTTTGGCTTCTCCTTCCTCTATGGAAACTTGCCTGTGGAATTATGCCCAGGAGATTAATTTGAGTAAAACGTAAGCAGATTGAACACCAAAATTGACGAACTTGCAAAAAGTATCATAAGTAAAATAGAAGAGACCCATTGATGCATTTTGGGCAACGCATCGATAAATCTCAACCAAGAGATCTCAAGCTGCCCCAGATGGTGGGTAAATCTCACACGAGATATCGTAGTTAGAGAGGAAACAATACCTACATAAAACTTATAATGTCTGGCAAGTCTAGTTCTGACTTAAGCATGGCAAGAATGCCTTGGGTCTAGTCACTCAACTATTACACTCTTGGAGTGGTACGGTAAACTATGAGTAGCTGTGATTTTGCCCCTTCAGCAAAACGCAACAAACAAATTTGAACTTAGAATAATTAACAAAAGAAAATATCAAGAAGAGCAATCACGGTTCTACCAGCCAAAATTTTAAGAGCAATCATAATTCAGAAAACTGCAAAATATTTCATAACTTTCAGCAACTTCTAACACATCTTAGTATCATTAGAAGTCACCATGACTTCAAATCTTAATAATTCTCCCAAACCTACTGAAGCCCTAAAATTACAATATACCCATAACCTGTGCCCACCATATATAATTTTATTTTTTTGATAAGTAATAAAAATTTCATTAGGAAGTGCAAAAGGCACAATCCAAGTACATAAGTATCCAAGAGAGGCACTTATTAAGACAGAGAAAGAGATACAAGAAATCCATTAAAATGTAGCCAAGTGCCTCACACACACACACTTGTAGACGGTATAATTCAATTTCAATGTTATCATACGCTATTGATGTCGATGTCAGAGGATCAAATTCAACCAATATTCCAATAGAAAATTTATAATGACAACATTCTTAGACCCGAATCATACCTGCACCCTAATTTTATCAATTATGCTACATACCATAACAGGTACACTAAAATAGGACAGAAAATTCACCATGAACCCAGTCTAGTCAAATATACGTGATATAAACCATCTACCTATTAATAAACTATTACCTCTTCTCCACAAGGTCGGTTTTGTTCCCAACAACGACAATGATGACATCGCTGCCCCTCTCAGTGCGAACCTCTTCTATCCACTTTGAAGTGTTTAGGAAAGTTTGTCGGCCTAAAATCATAGAGCACTGAAATAGTCAACAATCCAAAAGCATTCCAGCAACAAGGTCAAACAACTAAGCCAAAACATGACTGGTATCAACAAAGACTAAGTAGGAAGCCTGGATGCTGCTATATCACGGGAGTACATATGATGCAAGTACCACATCAGGGACTTGATCATTCTTGAAGTCCAAAAGATAATAATAGTTGTATACAAGCATGAATAAATCACTTGGAATCAAGCAAATAACTAACTGGAAGTCAAATTTCAAAATACATACTAGCAACATCATACACAATGACAGCAACAGATGAATCCCTAATGTAGCTTGGAATAAGACTTCTGAATCTTTCCTGTCCAGCAGTATCCCTGCCCTCATATAACATAAAAAAGGATCAAACTCCACAGGAAACATATAATATATATATATATATATATATATATATATTCTTAAGAGTCAACAATACAAAAAATAAAGTGTTGCTGATCACATGATAATGGTCATCAACGTGCTGGAATACGTATGAATCAAGAAAAAATGTAAGTCCATGTTTTCAGCATTATTCACCAGACAAATATGTTTTCTGAGCAAGTATTGGGTAAATTCTTATGCATGTTGCTTGAAAATAAACTTCGATATACTTAATAGAAATTGAAAGTTCAACTTTTTGGGAACAACACAAATTGAGCTTTAGTGAGAGCAAAAGTAAACCTTGTGACAGCTAGAAAAGTATTTGATGAGGCATATATAACCGGAGAATAAAGTGTTTCATCTCTCTAGCAACACAAAATGGAGAAAAAGAAAGTATTGTATAATTTGATGTAGGTGAAAAACATTGATTATACTAGGAAAGCTAGCACAATTATGAAGCTCTAAATGCTTTTTCAGTTACCAATGGAATATGATTGAGAGTGTTGAGGGAGCTAAACTGCCCAGTTGTGTCGACTACAGTTAAGGTGCCGAAGTTGGTTGCTTGGTCTCCACCGATAGGGGGGTTCACAAAACGGTGGGTCACTTGGAAATCCTGGGATGGCTGGTGCGGGGGTAAAGAAAAAGAAGGGGGGGGGGACCTTGTCAGGAATGCGCAAGGGCGGGTTCTTGGGGGCTTTGCCCATTACTATGGTTAGGCTACAAATAATATTGTTGAATGTAGAGAAGTTCTTGATGGGCTTTATCTTTGTCAACATTTGGGGTTGAGAGATGTGTTGGTTGAGTCAAATTCTAGGGTGGTGATGGGATGGTTTATCTCAGGGACTTGTAAATATTGGTATTTGTGGGATTTTTGGGAAGAGGCACAATCTATCATTTTTTCTCTAAACATTCAGTTTAAACATGTGTTTAGAGAAGCTAATATGGTAGCGGATTTTTTAGCAAAACATTGGGCCAATGGCGGGACTAGGGATTTTTTTTTTAGAAGACTTTGGTTCGGGTAGACTTAAGGGTCTTATACGTACAGATAGGCTGGGTATTCCTTATGTTAGACGTTAGAGGCGTTGGCTGTTGATTGTGGTTTTTCTTGGGTTGTCGTGTTGTAATTATGGTTATTCCTCCGCCTAAATGATTTTTTAATAAATGTGGAGGTGCAGTCCTCCTTTTGTTTTTTTTTTTTTTTAAAGAGTTACCAATGGGAAATTGAGGTATCAACTACAGAATAGAGGAGTATTGCGGAATTCAAGTATCAACTGCAGAATAGAGGAATATTACGAAGTTTAACAAAAACACAATACTCAAAAAATTCAAAGGTCATAAAAATGAAGCTCAGATATATTTTGCATGTGTCTGTTAATGGTATTTCTTCAATGGATATGTAAAAGAAGTGAAGTAAGTTCCTTTGGATATGGTGTGGCAACCCATATAACTTCATCGGGATTTCCTCTGGAGTGGATTAGGGGATGAATTCAAATTCCATCTAGCAAAGTGGGATAAGGTGTGCTCCTCAATTTCATCTGGTGGGATGGGCATTAGAAACCTGAGGGTTTTCAATCGAGTTCTTCTTGGGAAATGGTCATGGAAATACAATATGGAACCGGAAGCTTTATGGAAATTGGTGATTGATTCCAAGTATGGAGGCTTGTGGGGGAGGTGAAGCACTAGGGAGATACATGAGGTGTGCGGAGTGGGAGTTTGGAAGCATATTAGAAAAGGGTGGGGGGTTTTTGCTTGTCATGCTAGACTTGTGCTGGGAGATGGCTCTAGAATTAAATTCTAGTACGACTTATGGTGTGGAGATAATGCCCTCAAGGATTCTTTCCCTTCATCTTTCAAGATCGCATGTGAGAAGGAAGCATCAATGGCCGATCTCCTGGGGATAGCTGGTGATCTAGTCCAATGGAATATGAGCTTTACCGAGGCAGCCCAAGATTGGGAAATTGACAGCTTTGAGGATCTCTTTAGACTCTTGTATTCCATGAAACCAAGCCCCCAAGGATCTGACACATTGTGGCGAGTACCTGCAGGAAAAGGTATATTCTCAATTTGCTCTTTCTATAAGTCATTCATACAATCGCATAACAATCACTTTCCATGGAGAAAGATCTGGAGAAACAAGGTGCCTCCCAAAACGACATTCTTTGCTTGGACAGCTTCTCTGGGTAAGACTTTGACGATGGATAATTTACAGAAACGCAAGGTGATTATAATGGACTAGTGTTGTATGTGTAAAAAAAGTGGGGACACTGTGGATCATCTTCTACTGCATTGTGAGGTTGCTAGAGTGTTATGGGAAGATGTATTCAAATGAGATGATTAGAGCTAGCCTGGGTTATGCCTGCCACTGTGGTTGAGATTCTAGCCAGTTGGACAAATCTAGGCAGTATTCTACAAATTAAAGTTGTGTGGAAGATGGTTCCTATCTGTATTCTATGGTGTGCATGGAAAGAGCATAATGACCGGATATTTGAAGACAAGGAGCACTCATTGGAAGAGCTTAGATTACTTTTTGTTAGAACCTTATTTTTATGGGTCAAACCTGTTGATTTCAACGGCCTTGATTTTCATGATTTTCTTGTTTCTATTTCTCCTTCCTAGATCAGTGTCACCTCTTGTATACCATCTTGTGTACTTGGGCTATACCTATTCTTTTTAATACAATCGTTTACTTATCCAAAAAAAAAAAGAAGTTCCTAGCATTTAAAGCCAAGATCTCTACAGAATACAGAATAAATACTAGTTTCATACGAAGTGTTGTTTAGCAATCAACATGATTTGTTTACAATCACATCCACCAAACAGAGTACAACCCCTTTTCCCTTAATCAAGATGAAAGCACATGATCAAGTACAAACGTCCAGTACGGAATATAAGCTGCAAAATATTTGAATGAAGCATTATCCATTTACATTCAGCAAAACTTTCCAAATGGTATATGGAAATATATAATGTCAGTTATCCTCCATCCATCATCATACCTTTAGCCGATGAGCTCAGCATATTATTATTCTTTTTTGTTAACCCTTATTTTCAATAAAAGGCTTGCTTATTCATTGTATAAAAGCAAGCAATGAAGCCCAAAGAAACAATTGTTTTATAGGTAAAAAAAAATGAGAAATGGAATAAACCTCTAACTAATATTTAATTGCCAAATCTTACCAAAGCTGCAGCCGAACAGTTCGATCTTCGAGATACATAGTTTTTGATAGAAAATCAATACCTATTGTAGCCTGATAATCAGGAAAAAAAAAATTAGTTTGACTCTAACTAAAAATCAGCGAGTAAGTTCAAGAAAAAAATTGTAAACTAAGAAATGGCCACCTCAATTAGAGAGAGAGAGAGAGAGAGAGAGAGAGAGAGAGAGAGAGAGAGGAACAATAATGACAAGAGGTATTTGTCTGCAAGAGACTGAACTTCTATCTTTGGAGGAATACAATAAATGGAGCTTGCAATGCATACAAAAGTACTATAATGTAACAGTTATCAGCACCAACAGTTACCATATTCAAATATATGGTAATTTCAATAGCTACCATGAATATATAACCAACCATTTATCATGGACTTAAAGGCTCAAAATGAGCACTTCCAATGTGGTTTATCCTATGTCATGTCTTACCTTGGAAATCGTGAAACAACCCTGAGCACCAGATGATCGGAAAGTTATTTAAAAAAGACCTCTTTTAATATGTTGTGCTCCTGGCTAAGAAGGCAGCTTCAGTAAGGTGCATATTATTGAAGTAAATTATGTGTTATAGAATTAGTGGGTAGACTATAGATCTGACTAAAAGAAATGAATTGGTCGGGATTAATACTAATATGTCAGAACATTACATTTAACTTCTCATTAATATCATTCAAAGTTGAAGCTACCTCTAAATTTTCAAGAGTTCATTCACCGGTCATATAAATTTTTTATCATGCTCACACATCCTATCCAACAACAGCACTATGAGTAGCTGCGGCAGCCATTGTCATTTTGATTGATTTGTCATTCCGAACGAAGACAGAGTACTGGACGTTACTTTCACCATTCTGTTTCATCCAATAAATAAAACATTTCAAAGATCTATCAAAATCTCAAGAAAAAACACAAATGAAGCCCCTACATACCCTTCAGTCATCGCTTAATGGGAATGTTTGGCTAGAACCTATAATTGCGCATCCATCAACGTGGTGTATGCATTATTATCTACCCAAAAGTATTCATTGGCCGAAATTCATTATCACATCATAACTTTTTACTCTCAATTTGGGTCGATAATTGGTTTACGAAAAATAAAAAAAGGAACTCAATTAAACTTTGATCAATTACAACTTCTTAAAAACCAAAAACAATACATGGCAAGTCTTTCAACTCAAAAAACAAAGAAATAACAACATAACAAAGCAAACAGAGCTAGACCCAGAAACGAGAAATGCAGAAAGCTAGCAACAAACAGATCAAACAGCGAAGAGACTAAGTTGTATGTTCGATCAGGGGCCAGAAACATAGAGCAAACTGTGATCTGATAAATTTAAAAGAGGGATCTGATGGTTTTGGAGCTAACCTGATAGGTGTTGTCGAACTTGTCGTACATGAAGCGGGTGATGATGCTGGTTTTACCCACTGACTGGTCCCCCAAGAACACCAGCTTGTACTTTGCTAGAGCTGACACTGGTGCCATTTCTCTTATATAGAAATCACAGAGGGAGAGCGAGAGAGAGAGGGAGAGAGAGAGAGAGATTTTTGTAACGGGTTTGTAAAGGTCTGGTTTTTGGTTGGGTTTGATGTTTGATCTGTTTCGGCGAATATACTGAAAGGGAAATTGTGGCCGAGTTGCGTCTTGTTTGGGCTGGCACGGGTTACATGCCGATTGCCGGTGCCACTTCTTTTTCTTGGTAAAACGTGAAAAGGAAAAAATAAAAGGAACAAATGTTATTTTATTCTTATACTTTAAATACTTAAAATGGACGGAGTATACAACAGTTACTAAAAGCCTCTTTATTCTTTCCATTTTTACATTAATCCGTTGAAATGATACTCTTCTGAGTTTATATCTTTCGTTCTTTCTTTCTTTTTTAACATAAAAGGGGCGGGGAATTTCCAATCTAGGTCTTTTATTTTAAAAATTAGATCATATATGTCATCAAGGATCAAGCTCTTAACTCTTTTAAGTTTATATTAGCATAAAGCACAAGCTATGCTCCATCTGATTTTATGAGCTTGAGTACACTTTTCTTCATGTCTTGTATGGTAGAGTTCATATAAATATATCCTAAAAGTTATACAATCATAAAATGATTAAAAAAAAAAACTTATATTTGTTATTAAAGAGAGTTTATTTGGATCGACTTCCAATAGGCAGAGGGATTCAATCGTCACATTTGTTCCATCGATATATATTTCTTATCGAAAAGCTTTATAAATAAAATTGCTTATCTATGCATAAAATATATCACTAATGTGAAACAATTGTTACATTAGTAAAAACCAATTTTGTGCATTTAGTTTTTTTATGATATGATTTTATGACAAACAATACATCTATTCACCAACTTATAAGTAAGAGAACTCTTTATCGGATTAATTAAGGGGTACCATTGGTTATATTTGGATAGTAGGTTGAGATGAGATGAATTAAGATAAAAGTTAAATAAAATATTGTTAGAATATTATTTTTTAATATTATTATTATTTTGATATTTGAAAATTTTGAATTGTTTATTGTATTTTATGTAAAAATTATAATAATGAGATAAGATAAGATTAGATGAATTGAAAGTGTTTCTCAATCTAAACTGAGTAGTGGAAAACCAATATTGTATTTGATGTAATATTTATAAACAGGATTCATAACTTGGGTGCTTTTCCAAATCATGCTTACTACTGTAATTTGGTGCAAGACGAAAATTAGGTAGTGTTGTATGCCACGAGCTCAAGTTCTATCATAACATGTACTGCAAGATCATCACCTACAATAATGCAATGAGTTTGAGATGAACCAAAAAACATCCAAGAAAAAAATTTAATTAAAAAAAAAAAAGAAAAAGTGCGAGCTCTCATGACCAAAATAATAGATAAAGAACTACCTTTTGGAATGCCTCTCTTTCTATCAGAAGATAGAGCATCACAGACCCTATTCATCAAATTGGAATTGAAAATTTATTTCAAAATTCAAAAACATCTTGCAATTAATGATAACTCCCAACAACTTCCAGTTTCTGATGTAAACGGAACCGACTAAAAAACTTCTAGTATACAAGCCAAAAAACAGTTTAGACTGTACTCAGTATATATGGCAGAAATGGGTGGAATACCAAAATCTATTCAAGTCAGTAAATTTTACTACACATCTCACAGATTACGGCCATCTAATTGACAACATATTCCACAATCATAGTTCTAGTTCCTAGGCTCCTAGCTCTTCATACCCATGTATTCCCTAAGAGAGTATCAAAAGCAAGGCGTTTGAAAGATTGTACCCACGACAAGTACATTGAAGGAAAAGGAAATCTATCGAAAACTTTACAGATCTGGAGCAAAGATGGTTGAAAACCAGAAGGCAAGAAATAGAGCACAATTTTCAACAATAGCATCCACTTGACTGGGGCTGGGACTGTGATGCACCACCACCAGTAGACCTCAGGTTCACATCAACCATGTCTTCTTGCTTTGTTGAAGAGAGTGTCTCCATTCCCGGTAAGGCAGCAGCAATTTTCCGAAACAGTGCCTGGACAAAAGTTCATCAGCACAATGAACTCAAATGAAATAAAATTACAAAAGCTTCACAGCTAAAGTTGGTCACATCTGATTAATGGACACTACTTTTTCTGAGAATCATCAAAACAGGTGAACACCAAAATTACAGCAACTTGTATGAACATCTAAAGACAGTTGCAACGATGCATGAAGAGAGGACACAAAGCCGGGCATATACCTTTATGTTAAAGCCAGCTTTTGCGCTGGTTTCAATAAACATGACATTTAGCTCACGAGCTTTGGCTTCTCCTTCCTCTATGGAAACTTGCCTGTGGAATAACGCCCGGGAGATTATTGTGAGTGAAATCCAAGGCAGACTGAACACCGAGATTGACCAACTTGCAAAAACATATCTTAAGTAAAATATAAAAGAGACACATTTGCGCAAAGGTAACAGAGCCTTCGAATATTCCAATATAAAAATTCTATTGACAAAATTCTAAGCCCCAAATCATATCTGCTCCCTAATTTTATCAGTTAAGCTACATGCTATAACAGGTACACTAAAATAGAAAGTTCACATGAACCCAGTGTAGTCAAACATTTTTTGTAAGTATAAAGTCTAATCAAGCATATGCAATATAAACCATCTACCAATTAATAAACCATTACCTCTTCTCCACAAGGTCGGTTTTGTTCCCAACAAGGACAATGATCACATCACTGCCCCTCTCAGTGCGCACCTCTTCAATCCACTTTGAAGTGTTTAGGAAAGTTTGCCGGCCTAAATCATAGAAGTAGTCAACAATCCATTAAGTATTCTGGAAAACAAGGTCAATCAACTACGCAAAAACATGACCGATATCAACAGAGACCGAGAAGGAATCTGGGATGCTGCTAATACCATAAGAGTGCAGATGATGCAAGTTCCACATCAGGGACTTGATCATTCTTGAAATCCAAAAGATAATAATAGTAGAATACAAGCATGAATAAATAACTTGGAATAAAGCAAATAACTAACTGGAAGTCAAAATTCAAAATACATACTCGCAACATCATACACTGTAACCGCAACAGATGAATCTCTAATGTAGCTTGGAATGAGACTTCTGAATCTTTCCTGTCCAGCGGTATCCCTGCAGATTAAACCAAGATCTCTAGTGACGTTTAGCAATCAACATGATTTGTTTACAGTCATATCCACCAAACATAGTACAACCCTTTTAGCCTTCCCTTAATCAAAATGAAAGCACAAGATCAAGTTAGCGGCTGTTGGAACAAACATCTAGTATGGCATATAAGCGGTATAAGATTTGAATGGAGCATTATCCTCTATATTTGGCAAAACTTTCCAAATGGTATATTGAAATATTTAATGTTGGTAATCCACCATACATCGTCACACCTTTACCCAGTGAGCTCAGCAGATTATTATTATTGACGTTATTATTGTTGTTGCTATTATCATTAATGTTATTATTATTTAACCCCTACTTTGAATAAAAGGTTAGCTTACTTCTTGTATAAGAGCAAACTATGAAGCCCAAGTAAAACGAGAAGCAGAATAAAAATCTCACTAGTGGATGAGTTAGTGTAGAATATATTGAGGTGCCAAATCTTACCACAATTGCAGCCGAACAGTTCGGTCTTCAAGATACATAGTTTTTGATAGAAAATCAATACCAATTGTAGCCTGATAATCAGAATAAAAATTAGTTTGACACTAACTAAAAATCAGCAAGGAAGTTCACGAAAGAAAATTTTGCAAACGAAAAAATGGCCACCTCAATTAGAAAAATGTGAAATAAAAGAAAAAAAAAAAAAGCAATGACAAAATTGGGTATATATTTTTTTTGATAAGTAATAAACTTTATTGATGGAATGCAACTAGGCAAAGCCCATGTACACAAGGGGTATACAAAAGAGACACCTAATTACACTCTAGCAAGCTGAAAGGAAATCAAAAAACTCATGAACATCCCCTCCCTTTAGTACAATAGCCGAAAACCATTGGACCAAAGAAAATACAAAAAAATTCCAGATTTCCCCCACTGTTCTCTCCTTGTTGTTGAAGCATCTCTCATTTCTTTCCATCCATAGGCACCACAGTAAACACAAAGGGATCATCCTCCACATCGCAGCCAGCTGTGAACTTTGATGGTGCCTCTTCCAGCAAGCTAAGAGATCCACCACCCTCTTGGGCATGACCCACTTCAACCCAGCCCTACATATAATGCCATCCCAAAGCACCCCTGCCACTTCGCAATGCAGAAAAATATGATCAGTCGTTTCGCCATTCTTCTTGCACAGGTAGTACCATTCCAACACAATCATTCCCCTTTTTCTTAAATTGTCAGCCGTCAAAATCTTACCCAAAGCTGCAGTCCAGACAAAAAATGCAACTTTCGATGGCACCGGAACCCTCCATATACTCTTCAAAGGGAACAATTCTGGTGGTCTTGCAAGGGAACTCATAGGCTGGTCTTGCAACACCTTATAAAATGATTTGACAGAAAATTTTTTGTTCCCTGATTGTTTCCACAGCATTCTATCTCTCCCATGCCCTCCTATCTTCGTGGAGTAAAGAAAACTGTAAAAACCTACTAACTCCTCCACTTTCCAATCTAGCACATTTCTGCAAAAAGACAGATTCCAATGCACTATGCCATTAGCATGATACAGCACATCTGAAACGGCCACCTGTTGATTTTTGTCTAATCTGAAAACTCTTGGAAAAGCAGCAAATAGAGCTCTCTCTCCACTCCATTCATCAAACCAGAAGCTAATTCTTGATCCCTCACCAACCTCAAAATTGGTATGTGTTGCAAACACCTTCCAACCCTTTCTAATAAACTTCCAAAGACTCACCCCATAAGTCCCCCTACCTCCTTAGAGCTCCAACCCCCCCAATCACATCCGTACTTCCCCTCCACTACCATTCTCCACAGCAAATCCTCTTCCGATTGAAATCTCCACAAGCACTTTCCTAATAAAGCTTTATTGAAAGTGTGCAAATTCCGCAACCCCAAACCTCCCATCTCCTTTGGACTGCACACCTTAGGCCACCCCACAAGATGAGATTTGTGTTCCTCACCCAAACCACCCCACAAGAACTCTCTAAAGAGTTTTTCAATCCGATTAGCCATCCCCACCGGTAAAGGAAAATGTGAAAGATAGTAAGTGGGAAGGTTTGAAAGGGTACTTTTGATAAGAGTTACTCTCCCACCTTTTGAAAGGTAAAAGCCGCTTCCAACCCGCCAATCTTTTTTCTACCTTCTCTACAACCCCGTCCCAAATCGAATTTGCTTTAAAAGAGGCTCCCAAAGGAAGTCCGAGATAACTCAAAGGAAGAGCTGCCACTTTACAACCCAACAAATCAGCTAGGTGGTCTATATTCTCCACCTCCCCCATCGGGACCAATTCCGACTTTCCCAAGTTTACCTTGAGACCCGAAACTGCCTCAAAACACAGGAGTACAGCTCTTAAAGCTTTAAGTCTGTTGTCCGCATCACAGAAAATTAACATATCATCCACATTCAATAAATGGGAGATAGATAACCCATTACTATTATTTCCTATAGACAAACCAGCCAAGAACCAACCCCTTACCACAGCTTCCAACATTCAACTCAATGCCTCCATTACAACAAAAAGAAAATGAGATAACGGTTCACCTTGTCTCAAATCCCTCGAACTCTGAAAAAATCCACAAGGTTCCCCATTGACCAGCATGGAGAACTGAGCAGTCAAAACATAATGTTTAACCCAGCCACACCACCTATCACCAAATCCGCACCTCCTTAACATTTTTTTTTTTTTTTATAAGAACACCTCCTTAACATATAGAGCAAAAAATCCCAGCACACATGGTCGTAAGCCTTCTCCATATCCACCTTGCAAAAGACTCCCGGGGCACCATCCCTCAACCGGCTGTCCAAGCACTTGTTCGCTATCAAAACTGAATCCATAATTTGACGGCCCCAAACAAATGCATTCTGAGGTTTGGAGATTATATTATCCATCACCAAACTCATACGACTTGCTAGCACCTTCGAAATGATTTTATAAATCCCTCATACCAAACTTATGGGTCGAAAATCTTTCAACTCCATGGCCCCCGCAATTTTCGGAATGAGAGCGATAAAAGTGGCATTAAGAGACTTCTCGAACTTGTGACAAAAATGAAACTCTTGAAAACCCCACATCACATCATCCTTCACCACATCCCAACACTCTTGAAAGAAAGCCATAGGAAAACCATAGGGGCCCGGGGCTTTGTCTTTACACATACTACGCACCACTTGATGCACTTTGTCCTCCTCAAATGGTCTCTCCAACCACCTAGCAATACTATCATCAGGCTGGTCAAAAGACAAACCATCCAATTTGGGACGCCATCCCGCCGACTCTTTAAGAAGCTCCTCATAGTAGCTCACTATATGTTCTTGAACATCCTCCGTTGCTTGATACAACGTCTCTCCCGATTGGATACCCTCTATAACATTGTTCCGCCTATGTGAGTTTGTCATTTTGTGGAAGAACTTAGTACATTTGTCTCCCTCCTTCAACCATAACATCCTAGATTTTTGTCTCCAAGAGATTTCTTCCGACAACAAAACCCTCTCTATCTCCGCCACCACCTCAACCTTCCTCAAAGAGTTCTCCTCATTAGCCCCCCCTGCTTCTAGAGAATTCAACTCCTCCCAAAGAAGACTCTTTTGCTCATCCGTGTGTCTAAAAACCTCAATATTCCACCGCTTTAAGTCAAACTTAAGAGCTTTTAATTTGTTAGCCACCATGAAACTGGATGTCCCATGGAATGAATAAGAGGCCCACCAATTCCTCACCCTCTCCACGAAATCAGTTGATTGAAGCCACATATTCTCAAATTTGAAATAATGTTTACCCCCCTGAATGCCCCTACAATCTAACATAATGGGACAATGATCTTCTTAAATACGGTATATGTCAGCAGAATGAGCTTCTTAAATATTGGGAGAATACAACAAATGGAGATTGCAAAGCAAAAAAGTACCATAATGTCACAGTGATCAGCACCACCAGCTACCATATTCAAAACTATGGTAATTTTAATAGCTATCATGCATATATAACCAACCATTTATCGAAAAATTACAAGCTCAAAATGAGCATTTCTAGTTTGGTTTATCCTATGTCATGTCAAGTACCTTTGAAATTGTGAAATGGCCCTGAAAGTGGTCAGAAAGTTATTTTTTGATGACAAGGAATCCAGGAGACCGTGCAAACACAATGTGTCTTTTTACCCAGTTAAACACTGGAACCGTGTAATGCATCCCACCACATGGATCAGGTAAATCAATGGCTTTTTCATTGATTGGATGTGACCCCTAAAAATTTTTTGCACGCAAGGGTTCAAACCTTAGACTTGGAAGGAGCATACCACCAAGACCAAGGCCATCACCACTTGAGCCAACCTTTAGGCTTTACTCAGAAAGTTATTAAAAATACCTCTCTTAACATGTTATGCTCCAGGCTGAGAAGGCAGCTTTAGTGCAGAAGGTACACATTATAGCAAGATAATATGCGTGATAGAATAGTGGCTACACTATAGATCTGACTAAAAGAATCTAATTCAAAGTTGAAGCTACCTCCAAATTTTCAGGAATTCATTAACTTGTCATATAAAATGCTCTTTATGGACATTCGTTCCAACATCAGCAATTCGGTCAATTTTTGTATCATGTTCATGCATCTGGCAACAGAACTATGACTACCTGAGGCATCCATTGTCATTTTGATTGTTTTTGGTTTTCCAATGAAAGATACAGTAATGTACGTTACTTTGAACGTTTAATTCCATCAAATAATTTAGCCATCGTACTTACCAAAAAATAATAATAATTTAGCCATTGTAAAGATTTATCAATATCTCAAGAAAAGCCTCAAATGGAGCCCCAATAGATCCTTCAGTCATCGCTTAATGGTTATGCTTTGCTAGAACCTATTATTTCACATCCATAATCGTGATGTATGTATCGTTGTGCCCAAAAATAGTCATTGGTCAAAATTCAGTTCGCATCATAACTTTTATTCGCCATTGGGTTCGATAATTGGATCACGAAAAACGAACTAACGAACCCAAATAAACCTTGATGATCTATAAATTCTTAAAGACAAGCAACAATACATGACATGTATTTCAATTCAAAAACATAGAAATAACGACATAACAAAGCAAACAGAGCTAGACCGAGAAACGAGAAATGCAGGAAGCTAGCAACAAATAGAGCAAACAGCGAAGAGACTAAGTTGTATGTTCGATCACGGGGCAGAAACACAGAACAAACTGTGATCTGATCAATTCAAAAGAGGGATCTGATGGTTTTGGAGCTAACCTGGTAGGTGTTGTCGAACTTGTCGTACATGAAGCGGGTGATGATGCTGGTCTTGCCCACTGACTGGTCCCCCAAGAACACCAGTTTGTACTTTGCTAGAGCTGACACTGGTGCCATTTCTCTTTTATAGAAATCAGAGAGAGAGAGAGAGAGAGAGAATTTTGGTTATCAAAAAACTCTCTGGGTTTGTGTAAAGGATTGGTTTTTTGTTGGGTTTGATCTTTGATCTGAATAGAGTCTTGGCGAATAAACTGAAATGAATCCAGAGAAATGATATGTAAATGACGCCCGGTTGTCACTTGTTTGGCCTGGTTCGGGGCATATGCCAATGCCAGTCCATTTTCTTGGCAAAATCTGAGTGAAAAAATCAATTGCAAGCTGTTTTTAAACAACGTGAAATAAAATCGATTCTTATATAAAATTCAAGCTTGCTAATCATTTCCCTTTTAAATTAGTCCATTGAAATCATGGGAAAAAATATTATTTTGAGTCTATAAGCACCAAACTATCCTCCATCCGATCCCATCCCATGAGCTTGAGCACAGCTTTCTTCATGTCATGTGGTGTAGAGTCCATATAAATACACTCTTAAATAGTTACACAATGACAATATGAACTATAAAAATAAATTATATCACGATTTCACTTGAATCGACGAGGGTCAATCCTTCAATACTTTCAGTTCTTTTGCCCACAAACGTTTTTTATATTTTGAAGAGAAGGAGGAACAACACATTGACCATCTTTCATTAAAAGAAAATACTCTAACTACAAATAGATTATATAAATTTAATTTTACAAATTAATGTGATTTAATATGATTCATTATATTGTAAAGTTACTTTTTAATATAGAATAAATCTAACGAATTAAATAAAATTTTATTAATATGTAAGATTACTTTTATATAGCTCATTTATAAAAGAAGTAGCATTCCTCTTCATTAAATGTTGTTCGTGAGCGATGTGGATCCCTGTATTAAATGCACCAGGTTCACAAACTGTGTCAATGATTCAATATCTTTCAAAATGGTAAAACAGAAACGCTTATAACAGGTGCCTCCTTTTTTCTCTAATTATTGGAGACCAATGAGGAGTGGCGCATCGGGGGTATATGCAAAACCCACTAAGAACACACAACATGCGATCCGAACGCCCCCCTCCCTTCTCTCCGCTCTCACTCTTACACAAAAGAAATCCGAAACAAGACGTTTCAGGAAGAATGCGAACTGCAATGCACAGAAAAATTCCCGCCGAACAACATTTTCGACCCCTAAATATGTTTCCCGAGAATTTCCTAACATGCATTTCCCGCCACCCCTCACTCTCACAATTCTATACCCAAAAAGCTTTCTCTTGAACACTCTCATTCGCGCATGATCACAAACACACAGAGAGTGATTAGCAGCAATGGCACCGTCATGCCGACAGAGCAGTGGCCAGTCGCCACTCGTTAACCCACATCGTCAAATCACTTCCTTCTTCACCAAAACGTCTCCGTCTCCTTCACCAAAGCATCAAATCACTTCCTCCTTCACCTTTTGACCGTTGGATGAGTCTTGGTACGAGGGTTTCGTGAAATTCTTCAACATAGATGCTAATAAGCATTTGGTTCAGTACAATGACGCTGAGGAGGAATTGTTGGATCTAGGGAAAGAGAAGATTGAGTGAAGAAGAAATTCAAGCGGTTACGGTGGGGTTCTTCGGATTCGAGGGAGGCGATGGTTCAGGACAAGGAGGCACAGATCGTTAAAGAGGACGAGGGTGATAAGGAATATAAGCGGTCGCGGCAGTGCAGTATGAAGGTGGTGGTTGAGGATGAGCAGATAGAGAATGTAGAGGAGACTGATGCTAACAGTGGCAATGGTTATGATGATTCTAGCGATGAATATTGGGGAAAAAATATGGAGGAAGAGGTGATTGAGGAAGATGGGGAGGATATGCATTTGGAGGAGGCGGAAGAGAATGAAGGGCTAACGAAGTCGAAAGGAAAACTTAGAGGGAATGGCAGTGGGTCGGGGAAGCATAACGTCAGTGAGGGAGAGAAGCTTGAGTTTACTAACTACTAAGAAGAGCAATAATGATGGTGGTGGCCAGGATACTTGTAAGGGAGGTTTCAAGATTCCTTTGACCAAAATATGATTTCGTGGCACTACCTCGTTGTCTTTCTTGCAGGTCTTAGACGTTAGGGTTTGGTCACGAGAAGGAAGGAGAGAGACGGACGGACGTAGATGGAGTGAATGAGTGAGAGAGACAGGGGTCACGAAGGTTTTCACCTTTCGGTTTGGGAGAGATCGAGAGAGTGTGATTGCAAAAAATAAGGGGTAGATGGGAGAGGGTCTCACAAACGAACCCGATCCCCTGCTGCATGGAATATGAGATCTCGTGTTCCCAATTACGTGGCAAGTTACCATTGGCCTCTGATATATGAGATTTGTAAGAGACACGCGTGAAGTTATTCTATATCTAATCTGAAAATTATAGAGACCTTGATTTACTCTCTTTTTTAAGATTACCGTTTTAAAAAAAAATTAAAGCCCAATAATATTTGTTAACGATTTAACTAAATTAACTTGGAACTACATCACAAATTCAAATTACAGAGAGAGCTATTCATAAAATAGATTTAAATGTCTTGGTATTATGTATGAGCATGATATTAACTGTTAAGTCATTAAATATTAATAAATGAGTGAATTCGTCAAAAGTTGAGTGAAGTGGCCAAAGAAAAAAAAAAAAGGCAACAATCGGTAAGCGTTGGTGGAACTTTTGATACTAATTTGGTTAAATTCAAAGTTTTAACATGCATCACATTTTAGGACGCGTTTGGCAATTACTAAACGGAGTAATGAGACCAATGAGACCGAATGGATGCGCAAAATCTAATGAAGACTGAAGAGGTGGAGAATCTGACGACTGGATGAAAGAGGGAAACAAACACGCCCTAGACTCAAGCCCACTGCTTCACTGCCATAAGGGTTTTAGCACAACAAAAGGGTTTTGCTGAATGCTGAACTCCTACCCGTCAACGTCGTCGTCCTCCTCTGATGCAAGATGATTATCGACTCAACTACCCAAGATTGAAATACTCGAATCCATTACCCTCCACTGATAAATTTCATTTATCACTTCAAGAAACAAAAAAACTGGCATAACCCAACAGAAGGAGCCCTCAATGCATCGGACCCGTTTTTCCATCTTCACCCTTCGGATGCTCACATATTCCAACTGTATTCGCACGACCTTCACTTTCCCTTACTCCAATCCCCAAAACCCTAGACCCAATGAGTGGTTCGCCTTCTTTCGCCAGCTTTCATTCACTCGGCGCGCACCGGAATCGGACCCAAATGACCCATCCACACTCATTAAGGAAGACGGTGTCGCGGTTTGTTCTCAAATGTGGTTGGAGAATTTCCGTGAACCCGACAGGTTAGTGACCAATTTGAGTTCGTATTTACGCCGGTTCGAGTTGTGGGTTTTGGCTTACCAGAAGGTTTGCGCCGACGAGACTGGGGCGTATATGCCCCGGGGTTCGATTGAAAGGTCAGCCCTCGAGGACCTTTTGACGCTGCGAAATGCGGTGCTTGATGATAGGTTTAGGTGGGGGGCTCGGTTGGATTTCTTTTTAAAATCGCCCAAGGACAAGACGGATTACAGGTCATTGTCGAAGAGGAAAATTAAGGCGATCTTGACAACCTCCCAACCTGCCCCATTTCAGGATAAGATCGTCCAGGAGGTGTTGTTTATGGTTTTGGAGCCGGTTTATGAGGCTCGGTTCTCACCAAAGTCGTTTGCGTTTAGGCCAGGAAGAAATGCGCATACAGTGTTAAGAGTGATCAGGAGGAGTTTTGCAGGATATCTGTGGTATATAAAGGGTGATTTTAGTACAATTCTGGATGGGATGAAGGTTGGGTTGGTGGTAAATGCTTTGATGAGGGATGTTAGGGATAAGAAGGTTGTCGATTTGGTGAAATCAGCATTGGTTACTCCAGTGATCACTACCAAGGTTGATGATGGGGAGAAGTTGAAGAAGAAGAAGAGAAAGTATCAGAAGAAGAGGGTATTAGCTGAGGACGAGCCTAAGCCTGACCCGTATTGGTTGGAGACGTTTTTTGGATTTGCCCCAGAGGAGGCAGAGAAGCTTCCTTCTTGGGGGCATTGTGGTATTCTTAGTCCACTCTTGGCTAACATTTGTCTGGATGAGCTGGACCGCTGGATGGAAATTAAGATTAAGGAGTTTTATCGTCCGTCAAAGAGCGATGTCATATGGAATAAGCCAGAGGGGGAAGCAGAACAAGGGAATACGTCTTGGCCAGAATTCGTGCCAACAAGTGGGCCAGATAAGACCCGGAAGGTGGATTATGTACGATATGGGGGTCACATTTTGATTGGGGTTCGGGGACCTAGAGCGGATGTGGCGACATTGAGAAAGCAGTTAATCGAGTTTGTTGATCAGAAGTATATGCTCAAGATTGACAATGAAAGCCTTCCTATTGAACACATAACTAAGGGTATAATGTTTCTTGACCATGTCTTGTGTCGAAGAGTAGTGTATCCAACTCTACGCTACACTGCTACTGGTGGGAAGATCATTAGTGAGAAGGGTGTGGGGACCCTTTTGTCTGTCACGGCAAGCTTGAAACAATGCATTAAGCAATTTAGGAAGTTGAACTTTCTGAAGGGGGATAGGGATCCAGACCCACAACCTTGTTTCAGAATGTTTCATGCCACCCAAGCACACACAAATGCACAAATGAATAAGTTTTTGTCAACAATAGTTGAGTGGTACAGGTATGCTGACAACCGGAAGAAAATTGTTAACTTTTGCTCTTACATTATGAGGGGTTCACTAGCGAAGCTCTACGCTGCAAAGTACAAGCTCCGTTCACGAGCAAAAGTATACAAGATTGGTGCTCGGAATCTGAGCCGTCCTTTGAAGGAGAAGAAAGGTCAGTCACCTGAGTACCATAATTTGCTGAGGATGGGTCTTGCCGAGTCAATTGATGGGCTTCAATATACCAGGATGTCTCTTGTACCCGAGACTGATTATACCCCTTTCCCAAGTAATTGGAGACCTGATCATGAGAAGGCATTGCTTGAATATATACGACTTGAAGATCCAAAAACTTTGGCGGAGCAACGGAGTTGCATTAGGGAGCATGGTCTTGTTTCACCCCAGGATTACATGTCAATGCTTGTTTGGAACTATAAAAGAAATGCAATTGCGTTGGATCGGCTTTCCCTGGTAAATAGCGGTGGTATCAGTTCAGGAAAAGATCAACAGTTATTGTTGGGTTCAAACCATGAGGACCATGATCATGTAACCAAAGAAATGGAAGAAAATGATGAAGGCATCCATGTGGCTCAAGTATAAGGCTATGTCTAATATTATGTGCTTACAAAGTGCAATCCATCAGTAACTGCCCAATGTGCTGGTTAGATAAAGCAAACTCTGATTTTGAAAGCAACAGAGTGAAAGAACACAATTTTTAATTTCAAGTTGCAGATATGTAAGTTGTGTTTCTGCTTTGTGCTTGAAAAGAGAAATTATTGTGTAAAAATGTTTTGTACTTGTTAAAAGAAGCAAGGCAAAGCTTGTGACAGCAATTTGCTAGTGAACAACCTTAGGAATGAGGAAGTACAGAGAAGATTGTATAATTTCAACTCTGTTATTAGTTTATAAATGAGAAGATTTCGTCACATTGGCTCAACTTCTAGTGTTTGGCAGTTTTTTTTTTTACCATTTCACTTTATGGTTACCAATAAAAAACAATTTTATTTTATAATTATTATTTCCTTTTAGATTCCTTCTGAAATGGAATGGTCTCAAGAGCTGAAAATCTTTGTATAGATAACTCTTAAATATGAGAGATAGGCCAGCCCTTCATGCTTCTGTATTTTGTCTGCTTTCAATCTCTTTAAACAGCTGCTCTTAAGCCAATTAGAAGTCCTGGCAACCAGCACGAGTTTTTGTTTATTGCTAGTTCCTTTGTATTCTGCTTTGTCAGTGAATGAGGATTGTCCAACGTTTATAGAGCACAATAATGAGCATGCCTTCCTTCAACATAGCAGGAACATACCTACATTAATGCTCGTATTTATTTCCCGTCCTTTTGTTTTTGACATTCCTCACCATACTCTGGCTGCCCATTTTGCAACAAAAAACTGAGAGGCACCTAAACAGAGACTCTTAACTTGAGCACTTTGGCCTATTTTGTTTTTTTTTTCTTGGTCAAATCAAAATTTGAAAGCAAAAGGCTGTTGAGTGTTAACTTCAAGAATTGGTTGACAGTATTTATCTGAAATATATGATGTTAAAAAAATTTATCTTTGAATTTTATATGTTGCTGCTACAGTATATTTGCATGCAGTGTCTTGCCTGTCGCTGATACTGTCTTTCCAAAATCCTGTTTTTTTCTGTATTGTATCTAAGGTACTTAATGCATCTTAGGCATAATCATTACATACCAACTTTTATATAACTAATAACATTATTGGTAAATGATGCATAGTGTTGTTGTTACTTATTTTGGATGTATTTTGAAGTTGGAATTGATGGAGTTGATCCTTTGTATAAAGTTCTGGTTAAAGCAATTATGGATCACTGTTGTATTTTCCATGACTTATGTCTATTCCGGTATTGTTTACACTTTTGCAAGTCTCCTTCTTTTCTTTCAATTTTGGCAATCTGTTCCATTTGCCACGCGATGCATATATTTACCTTTTTGCTTTTGGTGCACCAGGAAAGCAGATGACATTGTATTTCACAGTTTCCCTGCAATGGCAATTGGTAAGTTGATGTAATGGCCTACTACTTCACCAATGCTTGGATTCCAATCCATCAATTGAGACCTACCATGCTGTAGGTCACTACACATTCATTGAAAATGAAGAACTAATGTTTCAATCACCAGTGTAGAAATCTATTCCCGACAGGATTTCTGGCATGGGAACACAATGATGTACTCAAAAGTTGTTTCCAAATGTTGGCTTCGAATGGGAGGGCATTCATTGGAAGAAAATGGTCTTTCACTGCAGTTGTAGGCCTGTAGATTTTATCTTTTGTGGTGCCGTGGTGGAAGGAAATTTATTTGTTTCACTTTTATCACCGGTGATACCCTGTTGTCTCTATTAGTATCAGCTCTATTTTGTGGGTTGGTTCTGTCAATGAGTTGGGTCTCTGATGAAGGATAGCTGTATTATTTGGCTCAAATAACACTGCTGCTGTCGAATTATAATTCATGCTATATATTATGCATAATTTCTTTTTTTAAATTTGATATCCCTTCTTGAACCCATCCAGTTAGTAGCATTGCCCTTGCATCGATAATTTCTGCAGCCTAAATGGCAACCTCTTATTGTGAGGCAGCAAGTTTTATTGCTGCATGTACTTGCAGGAAATTCATTGTCAAGGGCAAGTGCACCTCTGAGATCAGTCGAGACTTTGTTTTCAGACACTCGGTGCCAATAATAATAAAAAGTTCTATCGCTGCATGTTCTAACAGAACAATTTCTTTGGGGGTGAATATCTATGGCCGTAGATTCATAATTTTTATTTTTGATGTTTTTTTTCTTTGCACCGGAAAGGTCTCTCCCTCCATGCATTTTCCCTCTATGCATTTTGGTATTAGTTTCATCATACCTTAGAGGGATGATCGTGTTTTCCTTCACAACGTTCTTTAAATGAAACCTCAAAAATCTTCATAAGCAACTAGACCAGACTATCTTTTGCCTGTGTTGTGAGCCATTAAGTTTATACTCATTTAGAGTTCAATCCAGCTGCAAGCTAGCTGTAGCAAATAGTTGAAAATTTAACTGGTACTGACTTCCAAATATTTTGCGTTAAAAATTCTTCAGGTGCTGTAACGGTACTCTCAGCTACATATCCATGGCAGTCCTTGCTGCATATGTCTGGCCAGGATGAACCATTGTAAGTGATATTGAGCCGATCATACTTTTCCTTTACCAGAGCACCCAACTACTCTTTAGGACCAACTCACAAAAATGGCAGCCGACGTGATTCTGAATACAAATGATAGCAAGCGGAGTCCTTTAATCTAAAGACATGAATTGAAGCTAATTCTTCCTTTCAAGCCTAAGTGCCTGGCTGCCTATATCAAGGTAGGTTTTAATTGGACTGTGCATTGATTTCATTGAAGCAATTACTTGGGAGTTAAACCTTGTTCTTCCAGTTTTGAAGGGTGGAAGTTCCATTTTTAAGTAGGTGGGTGTAACCATCGGTAGAGTTTCATTCAGGTTTTGGGAAATATCATTGGAAATATTTAAACCTCATACTTATGAAAGTAGTTTTTAAATTTTTTTTTTTTGATAAGTAAGAGAAAAAATATTATTGATCTGAAAGAAATAGGCATAGCCCACGTACACAGAAAGTATACATAGCACACCTAAATACATTCTAAGAGCAATAAATTAAAGAGAGGAAATCATGAACGTTGTCCCCGTTTAGTACAATAGCAGAAAACCAAAGCATTAAAGTGTGTAGAAAAAAGTTCTTTAACTCCACCCTAGTGCGTTCCTTGTCCTAAAGCAGCGCGCATTCCTTTCCAACCAAATACACACATGATGCACATAGGGATAATCTTCCATACAACTGCTACTTGATGACAACCTTGTATCTTCCTCCAGCAACCCAACAAATCCACCACCCTTGCAGGCATAACCCAAGCCATTTCAACCCTGTAAAAGATCTCATCCCACAACTCCCTTGTTACCTCACAATGCAATAAGAGGTGGTCCCAGATTCTCCATTTTTTTTACATAAATAACACCAATCCATAACTACACCAATTCATAAGAGGTAGTTTTTAATTGCACGACATTTTTGTGATATGATGGGAATATCACGTCATCCATATTCCAAGAATATATTATAATTTTTTGTTTGTCTATGATAATTTTAATGAGAGGACATAATGGCTAGAACGTAATGAGAGGACATTTGAAGATAAGGAGTAGTCTTTAGAGGAGCTTCGATCTTTATTTTTCCATACTTTATTCCTTTGGGTTATAGCTGTAGATTTTAGTGGCCTAAATTTGCACGATTTTCTTGTTTCCGCTATTACAACCTAGATAGGTTTTATCTCTTCTATACCATCTTGTGTACTTGGCCTTTGCCTATCTTTATTAATATTATCGTTTACTTATAAAAAAAATAAAAATTAATACTAAGGCCCCATTTGGATTCAGAAAACATCTTATCTCATTTCATCTCATCTTATCATTACAACTTTGCCAAATTCCTACACAAAATATAATAAACAATTCAACTTTTTCAAATCCTAATTCTACTTTTTTAAATTCCAAAACATAAATAATATTATAAAATAATATTATAACAATATTTTATTTAACTTTCATTTTTCATCTAAAACCATCTCATCTCATTTCTAAATCCAAATCATCCCTAAAACGCTTTAATTTTTACAAGTTTCCTAATGGCATAAAGCAAGTAACTTTCTCAATTTTTACAAGTTTCCTAATGGCATAAAGCAAGTAACTTTCTCTGGTGAATCAATAGATGGATGTAACAATTCAAGGAAATTTAAGATTGAGATGATTGCCATGATCCACCCAATAGACTAGATGATGAAGTAGAATTTGAATTGTCTCCGACCTCCTTTGACAAACTCTCAGTTGATGATAAGAAAGGCTTGGAAGGCATTTGTAAGCACTCGATTTCTCCTTCAAGCATCTCTATGACTTTATTCATCGAAGGACGATCATTAAGCTTCATTTGTATACACCATAATGCAACCATTATCATCTTCTTACTTGTTTTCTTTCCTTCTTCCATTGCGTCCTCCAATTCTACGTCTTTTCCTTCAAGAAATTGGTCATAGACCCAAGTGGGTAAGTATATTTGACTTGAATGCTCAGCAAAGTCATTGAAATTTTTTCTTCTACCCGCCATTTCCATTAGTAACATTCCAAAACTATAAACATCAGCTTTATATGAGATGCCTCCAATATATTTGTAGAACAACTCTGGAGCCATGTATCCTAATGTTCCTCTTGCGATAGTTAAAGAAACAATACTATCCTCTACTGGATTCAATTTTGCAAGGCCAAAATCAGAAATTTTAGGTGTAAAATTCTCATCTAGAAGAATGTTGTGAGGCTTGATATCAAAATGTAAGATTAAATTTGACGGTAAAAGACTCAGAAGACATGATACTTATAAGTTAAAAATAAGTACACGCCTAACAAGGATAGTACCTTACCAACCAAAATCTGCCAACAGTCCAAAGGAAATAAGGAAGCTGCCAACACCCAAAAAAAGACACAACCAGCTGCTGCCGACACCCAAAAAAAATAACTAGCTGCTGCCGACACCAACCCACAAAGCCGAAAGGGAAAAAGACAGCAGAAATGCACAAAACAGCAACGTAAAAGGCAATAGAAAGTGCCGACCAGAAGCCTGGAACCTTCTCCACGCAAGAGGAAGCTGAGAATCACAGAAAAACACGTAACCCACAACCAGACTGCACCGAAAATCACCCAGAGATGACCGAATCACCAGAACATGCGTAACCCACAACCAGTCTGCACTGAATCACCCAGAGATGACCAAATCACCAGAACAGCACCAAAGGACAACACAGATGCCGCCGAGAACACCAAAAAGAGAGACCCGAAAAAAAAGGTAAGACTAGTAACCGGCTCTTGATACCATGTCAAATGGATTGAATACCTCTATTTTGAGGATTTCCTCTCATTATAAAGGCACCAAAGTGCAATATACACAGCTAGAATTAAGCCTAAATTACAAGAATTAAAAGCTGTCTACGTATGGAAACTAATATCCTGTACAGATTCTAAGTAAAGAAATATATACAAGAGGCTAAAGATAAATAAGGAAATATAGAGCATATCACGCTAACTGAAGAGCCCGAAGTTCCTCGGCCATTGCCGCACGCCAACATTCATGTTTAGAGGCCTCAGAGTAACCTGACGGAATGGGAATGGAGGACAGAGTAGCATGAAGAGAGGTATGAGAGAAACCATACAGGTCTGGTGGACGAGATACTCAGGTCGAGCGACGAGGAACTGTGGTAGTAGGCAGATCATCCGGAGAGGATGCAAACTGTACAGGCTCAGATGGCGGACCAATCTCAGGAGGGGGCAAAGGAGGGCATAGTCTTTCATATACAAGTCCAGACTTGAAGCGGTCAGGAAAAGAAACCGGATTATCAAAATTAGGCAAAGCATCCATCTCAGGTAAAGACTCAACAGAAGAAGGAAAGAATGACTGATTTTCAAAGAACACAACATGACGAGAAATACGAAATTGGTTAGAGCATGGATCAAAGCAAACATAGCCTTTGTGAGAAGCACTATAACCCATAAAAGTACACCTAACAGATTGAACAGATAACTTATGTCGTTCATGGGAAGGCAAATGAACGAAGCAGACACAACCAAAAGTATGCATATCAAGGTAGGTAGGATGCCGATGATAAAGACGAAAGTAAGGACTGTCAAAATTTAAGACACTGGATGACAATCTATTAATTAAATAAACTGCCGTAGATAAGGCTTCGACCCAGAATTGAGGGGGAACAGAAGATTGGAGTAGTAATGTACAAACAACATTCAACAAATGTCTATTTTTCCGTTCAACAACACCATTTTGTTGAGGTGTATACGGACAAGAATGCTGAGAAACAATGCCTTTTTTATTAAGAAAATCATGAAATTCACGAGACATGTATTCACTACCTAAATCAGACCGTAGAATTTTAATGCCAGAAGAAAATTGGGTGTCAACATAAGCAGTAAATTTGAAAGATAGAGAAGACCTCAAATTTTGAGTGAAGAAAATAAATCCAAGTATACTTCGTATAATCATCAATGAACGTAACAAAATATTTATAATTTGCGTGAGAGATAACATTTCTCACTATGAATCGAATCAAAACAACGTTCAGCAGGAGTACTATGAGAAGGAAAAGCAAGAGACTTACTTTTGCCTAATTTACATGTGGAACAATCAAAAGACAGAGAAGAAAGCCCAACAAACCAGAGTTTATGACATGAGATAAAATAACGGAATTAGGATAACCTAACCGTTTGTGCCACACTTCACACTTATTGTTCACAGTGTTACAAGCAAATGAAAGGATTACAGGAATGGAACAATGTAAAGGAAATAAACGTCCAACTTTAGGCCCCCTCGCGAGTATCTTACCGACACCTGATCCTGCACAAGACAACCATCACGAGAAAAACGAACATCACAGTTGTTATCAACCAATTGACCCACTGAAATAAGACTAGTAGAAAGCTAAGGAGACACAAAAACATCTCTAACAGTGGAATCCATATCCCCAATAGCATGAATCGGTAAGTGACTACCATTAGCAATCTGAATGTGTGCGGATCCAGTATAAGGCCGAACACTACTAAGTGTATCAGAAGAACTAGTCATGTGATGAGATGCACCTGAATCAACAAGCCATGAGGGAGAAAGGGAACCGTTACCTTGCAGCCCTAAGGCTGAAAAAGTGGAAAGAATTATCTGCTGAACCTTCTCAGTAATAAGAGTAGATAAGTCATCAATAGTAGTGGAAGAAGCGGAACCCACAATAGCCTGATAAGCAGTAGCCTGACGATTTTGGGGACGAGTAGGACAATCTTTAATAATATGCCCAGGCTTCTTACAGTAGTTGCAAGATTTCCGCGCACAATTATTAGCAATATGTCCGTATTCTTTGCAACTGAAGCACTGAACTATCCGCATGTCGCGTCCATTGCCTTTTCCGTGAGCAGCATAAGCCACTGCCGTGGGTGTCATTTTATCGTGCTGATAAGTAGCCTGGGTGGCAAGACGCTGCTCCTCACGAAGTAACTCCCCAAAACAAACATTCAAAGATGGCACAGGAGCACGATTCATCAAATTAGAGCGAGTGACCTTAAATTCAGGGCGTAACTTCATTAAAAATTGATCTCGTTTGCTTTGCTCATGAACTTCCTGCACAACAGAGAGAGACTCTTCTTGTACCTTGGCATAAATTATGTCAGTAAATTCTCCCCAGAGATTATTAAAGCCAGAAAAATAATCCTGAATGGAGAGATTGCCCTGAGTGTAACTGGCAATTTCATACTCTAACTGAGACCGGCGAGCTGTATGGTCCTGATTATACACCTTTTTTAAATATTCCCACATAGATTTAGCAGTTTTATAAAGCCTCAGATTAAGAACAATAAGAGGATCAACTGATGCTAAAATCCATGTCATCACTCTAGCATCTTTAATCTGCCACTGAGCTAACTTAGGAAGTTCAGTAGGAGCCAGAGTACTCCCATCAATATGACCCCATAACTCTTTTCCCATAATAAATAAACGGAATTGAAATTCTCATGCAGAATAATTTTTACCTGTAAATTTGACGGTAAAAGACTCAGAAGACATGATACTTATAAGTTAAAAATAAGTACACGCCTAACAAGGATAGTACCTTACCAACCAAAATCTGCCAACAGTCCAAAGGAAATAAGGAAGCTGCCAACACCCAAAAAAAGACACAACCAGCTGCTGCCGACACCCAAAAAAAATAACTAGCTGCTGCCGACACCAACCCACAAAGCCGAAAGGGAAAAAGACAGCAGAAATGCACAAAACAGCAACGTAAAAGGCAATAGAAAGTGCCGACCAGAAGCCTGGAACCTTCTCCACGCAAGAGGAAGCTGAGAATCACAGAAAAACACGTAACCCACAACCAGACTGCACCGAAAATCACCCAGAGATGACCGAATCACCAGAACATGCGTAACCCACAACCAGTCTGCACTGAATCACCCAGAGATGACCAAATCACCAGAACAGCACCAAAGGACAACACAGATGCCGCCGAGAACACCAAAAAGAGAGACCCGAAAAAAAAGGTAAGACTAGTAACCGGCTCTTGATACCATGTCAAATGGATTGAATACCTCTATTTTGAGGATTTCCTCTCATTATAAAGGCACCAAAGTGCAATATACACAGCTAGAATTAAGCCTAAATTACAAGAATTAAAAGCTGTCTACGTATGGAAACTAATATCCTGTACAGATTCTAAGTAAAGAAATATATACAAGAGGCTAAAGATAAATAAGGAAATATAGAGCATATCACGCTAACATATTTGACTTGAATGCTCAGCAAAGTCATTGAAATTTTTTATTCTACCCGCCATTTCCATTAGTAACATTCCAAAACTATAAACATCGGCTTTATATGAGATGCCTCCAATATTTTGTAGAACAACTCTGGAGCCATGTATCCTAATGTTCCTCTTGCGGCAGTTAAAGAAACAATACTATCATCTGCTGGATACAATTTTGCAAGGCGAAAATCAGAAATTTTAGGTGTAAAATTCTCATCTAGAAGAATATTGTGAGGCTTGATATTAAAATGTAAGATTTGCATATCACATCCTCGATGTAAATATTCAATCCCACAAGCCACTCCTAGTGCAATATCATACATTCTCTCATAGCTTAGAAGGATACTTCCCTCTTGGGGGAAAATGTGTTTATTTAGAGAACCATTAGGCATGAACTCATATATAAGAGCCCTCTTGGATCCTTCAACACAAAAGCCAATGAGTTGCACTACATTCACATGATAAATTCTTCCAATGGTTGCAACTTTGTTGATGAAATCTTGTCCGTTAGCTTTAGACTTGCCTAACATCTTTACAGCTACAAGACCACCACTGCGAAGCTTTCCCTTAAATACGGTGCCATAACCTCCTTCACCTAATTTATCTTTAAAATTTGTGGTCATCTTCCTAATGTCTGAGTAGGAGTACCTTATTAGAATAAGAGAGTTTTGGCTTTGCAGAAATTCTTCGACCCCATCATACATTGATAAATGCCTCCGATGCCATGTATATATCAAAAGCCCAATTGCACATGGACTTCCCAATATACCTTTTGTTACAAGGCAAAATCCTGTGGAGGAATATCATCAAAATGACTATTAGAAAACAGATCTGTTATTACACTGCAGCCAAAACTTGTTTTGGCTGGAAATAAATTTCCAACTTGGAACTAATTGCTTCCTCAAACACTAGTAATTAAGCATTGTATTTGCTGTCTTTCTCATCTGAATGTCAATACTATTTCATCGTGTATTCTTCTCTGCATGTTCAAACTATTTTCACAATTTAAAGAAGTTTATGAACATCAAAGACGAGATGCAGATTCTTACCGATCAACAGTATTAAGAATGCATTTGCTGCAAAAAATATACAGAAGGTTAAGTAGTTAGCTAATTAATCAAGGAAAACTTAAGAAGTTGATAGAATTTCCTAACATGCTTGCATGAAATATAAACAACTGTAAGACTACTAGACTTTATATGTATTGAATTTAAATTGGGTCTAACTCGAGTCAGTCTATGCTTTGTCAATGTGCTTTGGCTAACATGTAGCTGGGTTGATTTCGTAGAGATTGATCTGCAAACAATGAGATCAACTTTTATTCAAGAGACAGAGCTAACTTCTTAAGGTGTTTGATACTTTCCCTTTCATGCATTTTCCTTAAAACAAAGCCCCAAAGTTTGAGGTCAATCAATGCCTAAGCACATGATTTGAGCACAACTTATCTAATTTATTTCATTAAATGCTATTCAGTATTAACCTTCAAGCTAGTGTTTGAGATAGAATTATTACCAGTTACACTCTCCCTTAGTCTGTCAATATATCCTGTTTTGACAATAAAAATAAGGAAGAACATCAGAATTGGTAACCTTAGAGTTCAAATTCTAGCCAGTATAATCCTAAACTGCAATGGATATACACTCCAGTATATCCTTTTATGTACATAAATAGTGTAGTGGGGATCCACCAAGAAGTTTAGTCTGCTTTGGAATATATTGATGTTGTTGACCAAAATCAGGCATAGAAATGTGAAAAGTAAGATACTGAATAAGTGACTGAGAAGCCAAGGGGAGGGGGGGAATTTAGGAAGTGAGAAGCTTTGTGCCTTTTTTGATCACGTTCTTAGAATCTTACCAGGTCTTGATCTAACGGGGCAGTCAACGGGATAATTTGCAATGTGGCAATCGCCATATTCTGTGACATCACAAGTTGCTAGGAACCATGAAAGCTCAAATCCGTGGGCCAGTTCATTGTAAACATTTGTACAGCCAGTCAAGGTTCTTGAGTGTTGTTCTTCCGACAATGTGAGAGTCATTTGCTCTATTTGACACAAGTCCTCCACATCCATTGTGGTCGGGGAGCCAAACTTAATGTATCTGTATCTCTTGGACTGGGATAAAGAAGAATTCTTAGAGCAAGTACAAATGTTCAAAAAAGACCCAGATTTCAGTGGCTTTTCGCAATTCAGGAAAACCACACTCTGTGGCCATGGTCCACGGAGGTCCGTAGGTGCCCAAAACCACTCACCTTTACATTGGCCATATACATTAAATGGATGACTTGTGCTATAAGGATCCCTTAAGTTGAAATTAGCTCGATTCAGAAAATAACGAGGGATGAAGGAGAGATTACCCTCTTGAATACTTGAGTCTACAACTCGAATTGTATACGAACTATAATTGATTTCCCGCACGTAAAATCTTCCATCAAACAAGTATAACACTGTTTGGTTGTTCTCGCATGAAAGGCTATAATTTTGATGGCCGCAGTATGCTGGATCGCCTGTTAATCGAAATGGATAGCTTATGTTGTGAATATTACCACAGGAAGAAGGAGCACAGTGATGACTATCCTCTGCACTGCAGCTTTGATGGAATAGGACTAGAACAATGGTGGCCAGTAGTCCTCCTGCTGCGAGGGACATTCTTCTTGCCATTGAGAGGGAAAAACACACAGATGGCCAGATAGGGAAGAAAGGGAGATGATGGTCCAAGATTTATTTGGTTTCCTTCAATTTCGACTCGATTTGCTTACCATCATTTCATACCAACAAAATTTGACTAATACTTGAAGACTGGGTGCGGTGCTCCGCTCATGTTTGTGCCCTCGGAGTCAAAGATCGCGGTGCTGACCAGCCAAGTCCCTCAAAAAGTAAATAGAAGTATATCACTAAATAAATTTATAAATTTAGAAAATAATATGTCTCATCATATTTATTTAAAAAAAAAAGATTATAATTTTATATATTATATGTTAATTTATAAAGTATTATAAATTCATTTCTAATTAAATTCTGTATAGATGAAGATGTGTTTTTTTAATAAATTTGAGGTTCACTCCCTTAAAAAATGCAAGAGAATCTTGACTGCATATGCATTATGTAGATTTATGGCGCACATTGATTTTAATATATTTTGTAGACGACAAACAAGAGAGAGAAAGAGAAATATTCTTCTATTATTCACAGTGCACATACAAGTATATATATATACCCTAAATACAAGTTACCAATGTACCCTCATACAAACAATATATTCTAACACTCCCCCTCAAGCTGGGGCATATACATCATATAAACCCAGCTTGAAACAAATAGGTTTTAATCAACTCCAACACAAGGATTTAGTAAACACATCTGCGAGTTGATCTGCAGACTTTACAAAAGGTGTAGCAATGTCACCACTTAGTATCTTATTTCGAATGAAGTGACAATCAATCTCTATATGTTTAGTCCTCTCATGAAACATGTGATGACCCGCTTTTACGTGTATTTTCACTGAAGGAATAATTTGATTTAATTAATATTATAGTGCTTTTATTTTAAATTATCGGATTTTAATTGGATTTTATTTGCTTTTGAGTTTAAAATTGCTGTTTAATTTATTTTAGTTTGTTTTTGGATTTAAAATTAAATAGTTAGTTTTTACTAGTTATTTATTATATATTAGCCTTACATTGCGTTTAAAATATTTTATTGATTTTTTATTTATTTATTTGATGTAGTGTTTATTTTATTTTAGTCGTTTATGTTTTTAATATCGTTTTCGGCAGATCAGTTTCTGGATCCCGGAAGTGAGAATTGGACCTCATTTCTTTTCTTTTCTCTTTTTCTTTTTCCCTTTTCCTTTTCCTTTTCTTCTTTCTTTCTTTTCTTCTTCTTCTTTTTCCTCCTCCTTCCCGTGCGCGCGCAGCCCCCTCCCCTTCTCTTCTCCTTCCCGTCGCCCCTTCTTTGACCGCCCGTTTCTCCGCCGTCCGATAGAGGTGTCATACACCACCCCCGCCATTCTCTTCCTCTTCCACCAGAGAACATCCCCACCAATTTTTAGGGCCATCGGACCAGCCGTTAGCCGCCACGAGCCCCTGGAAGTTGCTGCCCCTGTTGCTGATTTCTTCCTCCGCCCAGAACCGCCGCTTGCCGACGGCGTGGCCTACACCACCCACCCAAATTTCTTCCCCTCTCACCGGTGAACATCCCCACCAAGTTTCACCTCCATCCGAGCTACCGTTAGCCACCACGAGCTCCACCAAGCCACACGGTTTTTCACCGATTCAGGCGCCGTCGCACCACCTCCGGCCACCATCTCTTCACAGCTTCTTCCCCTACCTCTTGCCGACCTAACCCACCCATTTCCGGCCTAGATCCGTTGCCGGAGCAGCTCCCACGAGCTCAACTTCGATTTGGCCGTTTTTGCCCTCCACCGCCACCCACGGCCAAAACTCACTTCCACTAGTTTCATAAACATCCCTAAACCATTCCCTATCAATTTGGTGTCTTGGTTTGTCCCTGTTCAAAAGTGGGTATTTTGCGACCCACGGCTACAGTGCATTTGCACTGTTACGTTGCTGTCCGTCCATCGTTTGCCGCGCGCCGAACCTTCTAAAAATCATATATAGCGCTGTAAGTATTTTCCAAACTCTACTTTTAGATTTAAGTATATTTTGCTCTTACAATAATTTATTTGGTTGGTTTGCTGATTCCGGACTGAGTCCGAGGAGTTCGGGGGTCGGATGGATGGAGGACGGAGTTGCTTGAATTGTTGTTTTATGGTTGGTTGTATTTGTCGAGCATTGAAATTTGCATTTACATGGTGCATGCACGTGTATTTTATTTTAATTGAGAAAATCCTGTTTTATTGGCGTAAATGGATTTTTGGGAGTGTGCGTATCACGAGCCCAAGCCGGGATGGGTTATTATCTCGGTGGAGCTCCTCTGGTCACTCGGGAGTGGATAATACTGAGTGACATCCCCTGGGTTGTCGCTGGGCGACGACCGGATCGCACGATACGGTAACGCTGTCGTGTCGACTCCGTGGTCCTTAGAGTGGCGGGGACTAGAGGATGGCCTGGCCAGGTACGCGCGAGGTGGAGGCGCGAGTCTGGGCATCACTCGTGTAGGTGTCACACGCGTAGACGTTACCTGCGGTGTGGCACAGAGCCAGAGTGTGCGGATGATCCCTAGGGGAGATCATGGTGCATGCATAATCGGTTGGTTTTTATGGTTTTCGGATACGGGCCATTTTCTGGGAAAATGGCGAAGGACTTGTGATCCATTTTCTGGGAAAATGGTGGTTTGGGCCATTATCTGGGATAATGGCGAGGCTTGGTTTTAAACGGTATGTGTGTGGGCCGTTATCGGGGATAACGGCGAGGTTTGTTTAAAGGTTATGTTTTTTAAGCCAAATGGGTTTTTGGCGTGTGTGGAAAAACATGGTTTGCGAGTTTTATGCATTGGCATTTATTCATGCATATTGTTTGAGTTTAATATGCTTTTATCTAGTGGTGTTTGGATTTTACTTACCTGCGGCACCATTTTTGGTACCGTAGATTTTGGTGCAAAGTTCGAGGAGGAGGAGGAGGCTGAGCACGAGGATGCGGCTCCGCCGGAGTTCTGAGTTGAAGTTTATGATTTGGTTTTGGCTTTGAAACAATATTTGTATTTGTATTATTTTATTATGTATCTTTGAACCGCTTTGTATTTTATTTAAAAAAAAATTCTGGTACTTAGTTTTATGTCTTTGTTATCTGCTGCGTATTTCTTCGTGCACATGTGTCGCTTACACACACTTGGCACATGTCGATAGGGTGGTGACCCGTGTTGTCACCATCCAGACGTCTCAATTTCCCCGTGTCCGTACGTGGGGAGTTGGGAGCGTCACAAAACACATGGTTAGAAGCAATATGCAGTGCAGCTTGATTATTACAAAATAGCTGGAGAGGGATAGGAGCTGGAAACCCAATCTCTTGAAGAAAGTGTTGTAACCATGTCAGCTCACTAGTAGTATGTGCCATTGCCCTGTATTCAGCTTCTGCACTAGAATGAGCTACTACTGTTTGTTTCTTACTCTTCCATGTAACCAAGTTACCTCCTACAAAGGTATAATATCCCGTAGTAGATCTTCTATCTGAAGGAGATCCTGCTCAATCAGCATCTGAAAATGCTTCAACCCTAAGATGTCCATTTGGTCGATATAGTATTCCGAGGCCAGGTGCTCGCTTGAAATAACGAAGAATATGAATTACAGCATCCCAATGTGAGATCCTAGGCGTTTGTAAGAACTGACTTAGTACACTCACTGCATAAGAGATGTCTGGTCTAGTGATGGTGAGATAGTTCAATTTCCCAATAAGTCTTTGATACATACCTGGATCTTTAAACAACTCCCCTTCCTCTTTCAAGAATTTACGATTGGGATCCACAGGGGTGTAAATAGGTCGTGCACCCAACATGCCGGTTTCTTCCAAAAGATCAAGTACATATTTCCTCTGAGATAGGTTGATGCCCTCTTTAGATCTACTGACTTCAATTCCAAGGAAATATCTAAGCTTGCCCAAGTCTTTCGTCTGAAACTGATCATGTAAAAATTGTTTTAGTCTAATAATTCCAGCAGAGTCACTCCCAGTAATTACAATATCATCCACATATACAACCAACAAAATGTGACTTGCATCACTATGCAAGTGAAATACCAAGTGATCTGTTTTGCATCTGTGAAGACCAAATGTCAATACAGCATCAGAGAACCTTCCAAACCATGCTCGAGGAGATTGTTTCAAACCGTATAATGCATTTTTTAACCTGCATATAGTACCTCGATACTCCCCTTGAGCAACAAACCCAGGTGGTTGCTCCATATAAACCTCTTCATGCAAGTCGCCATGGAGGAATGCGTTTTTTACATCCAGCTGAAATAAAGGCCAGTATAAATTAGCAGCAAGAGAGATTAGCACTCTAAGAGCATTCACATTGGCTTCATCAAGGCCATCTTCAAAATTTGATGAAAAGTACAAGTTTTCCATAAATTTAAAATCTTCCTATCCATAATCCCACATTGGATTAGTGATATGAAACAAATTTACTAATAGGATGTTGAGTAACACAAGAACGATTACCTTTGCGAAGAGCAATAGGTAGAGAGTCGGAAGTACTGAACAACTCAGGATCTGAAGATAGAGGCACGACTGGTTGGGGCATGGGAGCCGGCGGTCGCAAGCAACATGAGTAAACCTGTAAAGGAACTGGGGAAGGAGCTGAGGAGGGTTGGGTAAGGTTGGGTGAGTGTGAGGGAGATAGTGTAAGAGTAGGTAATGGTAGAAGATCACACTCAACACTCGAAGATGTATTTGAAAAATAGGGTATGGACTCAAAGAAGGTAACATCAGCACTCGTGAAGTAGCGTCTAAGAGTAGGACTATAGCAACGATATCCTTTTTGAGTCCGGGAATAACCAACAAAGAGACACTTGGTAGAACGGGGGTCAAGTTTATCAAAGCTTGGACCAAGGTTATGAACAAAGCAAACACATTCAAAGATTTTTGGTGGAAGAGAAAAAGGTGAGGATGATGGAAACAAGACGGAGAAGGGAGAGGAACCATTAAGAACTGATGAAAGCATACGATTAATAAGATGACAAGCAGTAAGAACACCATCACTCCAAAAACGTTTAGGAACATGCATATATAGCAATAGAGCTTGGGTTACATCTAACAAATGTTGATTTTTACGTTCAGCCACCCCATTCTGTTGAGGTGTATATGAACATGATGTTTGATGAATAATTCCTTTATCACTTAGGTTAGTAGCAAAGGTACTAGATAGGTATTCTCTAGCATTATCATAACGCAAAATCTGAACCTTTTTGTTAAATTGAGTTTTAATTTGTTTCCAGAACACTTGAAATATGGAAAAAAGTTCAGATCTTGTCTTCATAAAAAACAACCATGTCACACGAGAGTAGTCATCAACAAAAGTAACAAAATATTGAAACTTGTTTGATTCAATGTTGATTGGTCCCCATATATCAGAGTGAACCAATTCAAAAGGACTCGATGCTCGTTTATCAATACGAGGAACAAAAGACACACGATGGTGTTTACTAAGTTGACACGCTTCACAAGAGAAGGGAGACACACTTCCCAAGTTCTTAATTTGACACTTCAAAAGAGAAAGTGAGGGGTGACCTAGGTGACAGAGCCATTCAAAAGCAGATGATGAGGGGTTTGTAAGGGCTCGAGTGGGTGACTGTTGACCATCAAGGTAATAGAGACCGCCAGCTTCATGCCCCGTACCAATCTTGTTCCCCGTCTTGAGATCCTGAAAAACACATGAAGATGGATAAAAAGTCACTGAACATTGTAGATTTTGAGTAATCTTGCTAATAGACAACAAGCTAAAAGGAAAACTTGGAGCATATAGGACAGATGACAAGGATATGGAGTCAGTGAGTTTAGTGGATCCAATGCCTGTAACTTTAGCAAGAGAACCATTAGCAAGAGTGACACTTTTTAGAGAAGGTACAGTATTTAACTTAGTCAGGGCAGAAGACAAACCGGTCAGATGTTCATTAGCTCCTGAATCAATGATCCATGGACCTTGATTTGATGAGACAAGACATGCGGATGATATACCTGAGTGGGTAAGAGTAGCTGTGGAAGATGAAGCCCATGTGTGACCCAAAAACCGCTCATACTCATCCTTCAATATACTAATCATATTTGAAGATGGGTTAGAGGTCGTTGACTGTGGATCAGATTGGAAAGTGTCTTGATTGGTGGACCCAGATGGTCTACCATGTAAATCCCAACAATAATCCACTGAGTGATTAGTGCGACCACAATGGGTGCACTTACGAGATTCACGACCTCGAGTGCGATTATCTCTAGTATCACGTCCCCCACGTGCACTCCCACGTGCACCTCTACCACTCCGACCTCCACGCCCAGTAGAAGCAACATAAGAAGCAGCTTAGGCAGATCTCTCATTACTCTGATCAGAAGACAATGTAGCTCGCTGAAGTCGGAAGAACACGTCAGGAAATGAGGGCAGTTGTGGGCTCGCCAGGATTCGAGAGCGCACCGACTCATACTCAGGTTTCAGGCCAACTAGAAACCGAACAACGTTGAATTCTTTACGTTGTTTTAGCATAATGGAAACATCAGAGGTGATAGGTTAATAAATTTTGAGTTCCTCACATATGCTCATCACCTGAGAATAATACTCTTCCAGGCCCAAAGCACCTTGTTCCAACCCAAAAAATTGTTGACACAACTCATAAATACGAGTTGTGTTTCCAACACCCGAGTACATCTGTTTGAGATGCCTCCATATCTCTTGAGCAGTGTCAAAGTGTACCAAACTAGCACAAATATTCGGCTCAATACTAGTCAACATCAAGGAGCAGATTTGAGCATCTTCTTGCTCCCATTGAGCAAAAGTAGAACTAGTTGAATCAGGCATTGAATCAACCAAGTGGGTAAGACGGAGACCCTTACCTTTCAAGAACATCTTAACAGATTTTGACCACAATATGTAGTTTTTTCCATTCAATTTCACGGTAGTCATAGGCATATTAATGTTTGGTGCAATAGATAATGACTCAAACTTAGCCTCTATGGAGAAAAATACTAGAATATGGTTCAAAAACAAACAAACACACGCTGGAAAAAAAAGAAACCAACTCAACAAACCAAATTTCGGATCTGTACGGGTGAAACAAGTATGAACCGGTCAAAAGAGTGTAGTACCAGTTCTGAACTAGTATGTATCGGCCGAAAAGTGGCCGGAACCGGCCTGTATCGGCCGAAATTGGCTCTGTACCGGCCGATATCGGGTCTGTTTCAGCCGATATATGGCCGATATGTGCTTGACTCGGATTGGGCCCGGGTTGGTCTCGGGTTTGAACCGGGTCGGTCTCGGATAGGGCTCGGGTCTGAACCGGGTGGGTTCGGTCTTGGGTCGGGTAAGCCCCGTTTGGTTCTGCCTCGGATAAGCCTATCCTAACCCAGGATAGGTTTAAGCTGTCCGAGTTACCAAACAGGTTTTATTCCAGGTTGGAATAAAACCTTATACAGATTCAAGGTTATCCCTATTCCAGAATTGGAATACGAGCTTACCTGCAACCAAACGATACTGGGTCGGCGACGGAGCTCCCTTCCGGCGGCTGAGGACGATGGCAAACCGGCCCAGTACCCACAGAAACGGCCGGCGAGTTCACCCCTGGTGTCCAGTACCGGAGAAGACACCGGAAAGTGCTTCAAACCACTACTGCTGCCGATGAGCACGGAAACCACACGGAAACACGCCGAGGACACGGTGAGCTCACAAACTACACCGAAAAACACTCTCAAATCATACAGAACTAAGATTCGTGAGAATCGCTTACTTTGATACCATGTAGACGACAAACAAGAGAGAGAAAGAGAAATCTTCTTCTATTATTCACAGTGCACATACAGGTATATATATACCCTAAATACAAGTTACCAATATACCCTCATACAAACAATATATTCTAACAATTTAGATAATGTATGATTGACTGATGGGAATTATGGGAGTGGCATGAACATGATGTTAGAACACTTGCCCTGATCAAGAAGTTGACCAGATGAAACTATTGGCCGAGTCTACCATAAGCAGATGGCCGGATGCAACGAGAAGCTCACCCCGAATTTCCCGGTCACTTGCACAAAGCGAGAAGATCATCTGAGAAAAAGAAAAAAAAAACCCATAAATCTAGGATTCTAGCTATCTCAGATAAGAATATTTAGGAGGCTGAGAAACCTTCACCTCCAGTGTCCAGGCTACAGATATGGTTGTTTCCTTAGAAAAAGTGCTAATTTCTTTCTTCTTGGTTGTGGTTCTCATCACAGGGCTTGGAGAAGGCCAAAATGAGTGTGATGTATCACGGTGTGGAAGCTTTGGCCCAGACATCTTATTTCCTTTCCGGCTGAACAGCCAGCCGGACTCCTATGGCTATCATGGGTTTAATCTTTCTTACACCGACAAAAGCGAAACCATGTTGCAGCTTCCAAACTTGGTGAAATTTTTTGTCAAAAGTATTGAGTACAAATCTCAGGTGATTCAATTATCCGATCCAGAAAATTGCTTGGTAAGACAACTTTGGCAAATCAAGTTGTCTTCCTCACCTTTCTTGTTCCGAAGGGAATACCGTGATGACTTTGCCCTGTACAGTTGTTACCCAGCAGAAAGGGAATCGATGTATGGCTATCTGATCTCTTGTCTTAGTGACAATAGCCACAAAGTTTATTCCTTTGATTCTTGTGACATCGCTGACTTGCCGATAGCATCTTGTACAAAGATGTATAATCTTCGATCAAGTCCTGTAATACCCGGTTATGATGATGTACTTGAATTGAAGTGGCTCACTCCCGCGTGTGGACACTGTGCAGAGAAGGGCCGAAAATGTAGATTGAAGATTAATGGCATTGAATCAGAGACTGAGTGTTTCGCCAAACACAACAAAGGTACTTGCTTCTGTTAAGTTTCCACCTTTGATGTCCAGTTTTTCACAGTTTTCAAGCTAACATGTATTGGTTTGGCCAAGCTAGTTTATGAATGCTCTTCTGCAACCACAAATTTTTTGCTTTAATAATGATAGGCTTGCTGCTTCAATCAAATTTCCCAATGGAGTAAATTATATATTTAGTTTATCAAAATCAACCTTGCTTATAAAGATTAGGATAAATATATGGTAACCGAGGAAAAATCATTGCAGAGTACATTGAAACTATTACAGGCCTAGAATTTGGACAGTTAGACTTGAGTTCTGAATACAAGACTAGCTTAGTTTATGAATGCTCGATTTTTGCAAACGATTGATTCTTGTTTTCAGATAAGTATAATGAGAAACTAATCAAGTTAAAATCTTTTTTGTGCAGATGCAAAATCAAAGTTATTGACTGCTGGTGAGTTGTCCACTGGCCTTTGAAATTTTCATTATTGGTGATATGGTAGTTTTTTATTCACAAATGTTTAACATACAGGTGCTGTCTTGGGATCCTTTCTTTTATTACTTGGCGTCTTTGCACTCTACCGTGTCTACAGATTTGATAAACTTGAAAGAGAGAATCAAGTCAAGATCGAAAGATTTTTGGAGGATTACAGAAACCTTGAGCCCACGAGATACTCGTATGCAGACTTATAAAGAATTACAAATCAATTTGCTGAGAAGTTGGGTCAAGGAGCATATGGAACAATATTTAAAGGAAAACTGTCCAATGAAATTCATGTTGCGGTGAAGATCCTGAACAGTTTTAAGGGCAAAGGTGACGAATTTTTAAATGAAGTTGGAACAATGAGTAGAATACATCATGTTAATGTCGTTTGCTTGGTTGGCTTCTGTGCTGATGGATTTAGACGAGCTCTAGTTTATGAGTTCTTACCAAATGATTTATTAGAGAAGTTCATATCTTCAGCGGATGCAAAGAACAGTTTCTTTGGTTGGGAGAAGTTACGAGATATTGCTTTAGGTATAGCAAAAGGAATTGAATATCTTCATCAAGGATGCGACCAGCGAATCCTCCATTTTGATATTAAACCTCGTAATGTTTTGTTGGATCAAAACTTCAACCCGAAAATTTCTGATTTTGGTTTGGCCAAGTTGTGTGCCAAGGATCAAAGTGCAGTGTCCATGACCACAGCTAGAGGAACCATGGGTTACATCGCACTTGAAGTATTCTCTAGGAACTTTGGGAATGTGTCTTGTAAAGCTGATGTTTATAGTTTTGGAATATTGTTGCTTGAAATAGTTGGAGGGAGAAAAAATGTTAAGGTTACAAACAAAAACAGCAATCACATTTACTTTCCAGAATGGATCTATAATCTCCTAGAGCAAAAAGAAGACCCACGAATCCTTATTGAGGATGACGAAGATGCTAAATTTGTAAAGAAACTTGCAATTGTTGGACTCTGGCGTATCCAATGGCATCCGGTGGATCGTCCTTCCATGAAAACTATAGTTCAAATGTTGGAAGGAGAAAGAGATGACTTGACCATGCCTCCTAATCCCTTTGCCTCTACAGGAACTACGAGAATCAATACAAATATGCCTGTAAGACATCCAAACCAAGAGTTAGAAGTGATCCCGGAAGTGGAGTAATTGTATAGAAACTATGAGGTTGCCATGATTATATATGTAGGTTGGAATAATCAAACCAATCTGATAAGATCTATAATCTTGCTGTCAATGGAAGGACTTCAAGTTGTTTCTTATTTCAAGATATGAGCAAGTTGAGTCCTTCAAGTTCTATTTCTTCTTTATCAGTTGTCAATTCCATGGGTTGTGATATAATGTGAAGAGAAGTGCTAGGTTTACTCGAACAAAGCTTTTAAACAAATGTGGTCTAATGGTTATTTGTATTGAGTTGTATATATTTTTAATTATTTTAATGGTTAAGGATATTAAAATAACCATTAAAATAAATGTTTTGACAATTAATTACACTAAGGCCCCAATTGGTTACCAAAAATCAAATAATCTCATCTCATCTTTTCTAATCATAACAATTTTTTCAAATTCTCATATAAAATATAATAAAAAATTCAAATTTTTCAAATTTTAATACAAAATTAATATTACAAAATTATATTATAATAATATTTTATTTATTATTATTTAAAATATCTCATATCATTTGAATTACGCAACCAAATGGGACCTTAGAGTACGCCCAACAATAAATGATGGGCCACCGACTAGCATCGTCCATTAAATAAATACATTAGAAAACCTCTAGATGAATAAAAGTTTCTAAATAATAGTATTTACATACCCCTACAAATCAAAAGCCCCTAAATTAAGTAACAAAAGATTTGAATGATCAATTGATCAGCTGTAGTTCAAGATTAACTTAAAGTAGTACCATGTTCTCTTATTATAATAGTAAGTTTTAACTTTCATGCATGACCTCTCTTTTGTAGTGATAAAAATTAAAATATCAGATCTTAAATCTAATTGGTGGAAAGGAAAATTTGGATCAACAAGTTTATTACGAGATTATCTGGACAATGAGATGAGATAATATGATTTTAGATAAATGTTGAAAGTTGAATAAAATATTATATTTTATTATTATTATTATTTTAATATTTGAAAAAGTTAAATTGAGATTTAAAAAATTGAATTNGCTAGGTTTACTCGAACAAAGCTTTTAAACAAATGTGGTCTAATGGTTATTTGTATTGAGTTGTATATATTTTTAATTATTTTAATGGTTAAGGATATTAAAATAACCATTAAAATAAATGTTTTAACAATAAATTACACTAAGCCCCGATTGGTTACCAAAAATCAAATAATCTCAACTCTTCTAATCATTACAATTTTTTCAAATTTTCGTACAAAATATAATAAAAAATTCAACTTTTTCAAATTTTAATATAAAATTAATATTATAAAATTATATTATAATAATATTTTATTTATTACTATTCAAAACATCTCATCTCATCTAAATTACGCAACCAAATGGGGTCTTAGAGTACGCCCAACAATAAATGATGGGCCACCGACTAGCATCGTCCATTAAATAAATACATTAGAAAGCCTCTAGATAAATAAAAGTTTCTAAATAATAGTATTTATAGACCCCTACAAATCAAAAGCCCCTAAATTAAGTAACAAAAGATTTGAATGATCAATTGATCAGATGTAGTTGATTAACTTAAAGTAGTACCATGTTCTCTTATTATAATAGTAAGTTTTAACTTTCATGCATGACCTCTCTTTTGTAGTGATAAAAATTAAAATATCATATCTTAAATCTAATTGGCGGGAAGGAAAATTTGGATCAACAAGTTTATTACGAGATTGTCTGGGCAATGAGATGAGATAATATGGTTTTAGATAAACGTTGAAAATTGAATAAAATATTATATTTTTTTATTATTATTATTCTAATATTTGAAAAAGTTAAATTGAGATTTAAAAAAATTGAATTATTTATTATATTTTGTGTAAAAATTTAAAAAATTTGAATTATTTATTATATTTTGGTGAGTCCCATTGCTCTTTAATGATAAGGTTTTATTATTTTTTTACTTCCAACATTTGTATAAAGCATAAAGTACATTGGGTCATTCTTATTATACTTTAGGTCTAGTTTGTTTTCACAGCTATTTTAATTTCATTTAATTATTATAATTTTTTTAAATTTTTACATAAAATAAAATAAACAGTCTAATTTTTTCAAAATTTAAAATAAAAATAATATTAAAAAATATATTTTAACATTATTTTATTTAATATTAAATTCATACGTCAACGAGGAATGTTATATATATTATATTACTATCTTATTTATATTTTACTATATATGATATAGTGCATTTATTATTATTTAATAATAAAAATATATATAATAAATAATTATTTAATAATAATAAATGTGATACATTTTATTTTATTTTATTTAATGAAACGTAAATAAAAGGATAATACGTTCCATCCGAAAATTTTTAGCAAATCCTTCACGCGCTCTCGTTCTCCTCGACGCCAACAAACACGCGCGCGCTCAAACTCAAACGCGACCGCACGCACACATACTCCCTCTCTCACCCCCCGGTCTGTACTTCCTTTCTTTTTCCGAACCTCTTACCTATTGTGTATTTTCTTGCAATTCGGTTAACGAACCCTAACCTAAACGTAACCCTAATGCCTTCTCAATATTCATCCATCTCCCCCGGTTAAAACCCTAATACCGGTTTCACCTTCGAATTCTCGTGAACTCGAGCGCTTTTTGGGTATCGATTTCTGATATGGATTCTCAGCCGAACAATCTATTTGAAACAGCATCGCAGCCGGACACGGCCAACGACGCCTATACCTTCCTGGAATTCAACACCCAGGGAGAGGACTTCGACTACCCCGAGTTCCGCGACCCGATCCGCTCCCCGGTGGTCTCCTGGCCCACGCCATCCGATTCCCTTTCCGACCCGAATGAAAGATGCGGAGGCGGCGGCCCTGGGTCGGATCCCCACTTGGACGCCTCGCCTGTATCCGCTGCCCCGGGCGGTGCGACCAAGACCCGGGTAGGTGGCTCGGGCAGTAGCAGTAGCGGCGGGCATAATAACAATAACAATAATAATAATACTCATAATAATAGCAATAACCAGGTTGTGGAAGTCTTAGCGGCTGGGATGGGAGGTTTGAACTTCGAGGAGACCGGAGATGACGATAGTTACGAGTACGGGAAGGAGAATTTTACGGAGCACGCATGCCGGTACTGTGGTGTGTCGAACCCAGCCTGTGTGGTGCGCTGCAATGTCCCGTCTTGTCGTAAGTGGTTCTGCAATTCCAGGGGGAATACGTCGGGCTCGCATATCGTCAATCACCTGGTGAGTGGGTTTCCCTTTCTAAAGGGTGGAATGGAATTTGGGGAGAATTTTTATATGGAAAGCATCTGCAAATTTATGTTTTTTAGAATGTAGTTTTGGTGGGTTTTTGGTCGATGAGAGATTTCTTGGGTTTATGGTTTGATGATTGGACTGACTTATAAAAAAAATAAAATTTGTATGATGGTTGGACTGGAAACTAGAAAATATAGCTTGGTATGTTGTGAATAGAATTTATAAGAGGATCTCTAATATCATTTATTTCAATTGGACAGGCATCTCTGATATATGTTTCTTATTTTCATTGCAATGGTGGTTCTGTAGGTTCGAGCGAAGCACAAGGAAGTTTGTCTTCATAAAGACAGTCCTTTGGGAGAAACAATCCTTGAATGCTACAATTGTGGTTGTCGCAATGTGTTCCTGCTTGGATTTATTTCAGCAAAGACAGAGAGTGTAGTGGTTCTTCTTTGTAGAGAACCTTGTTTAAGTGTTAATGCATTGAAGGACATGAATTGGGACCTGAGTCAGTGGTGTCCCCTGATTGATGATCGTTGTTTTCTGCAATGGCTTGTCAAGGTTGATATTATTTTATGCATTGCTCTCTGTTTAGCATATGAAGTCATTTATTGATTTGTTAATTATTGAACTGTCTAAGTCTGTTTTGCCTGTGCAGATCCCATCTGAACAGGAGCAGTTGAGGGCACGCCAGATCAGCGCTCAACAGATAAACAAGGTAGAAGAACTTTGGAAGACAAATCCTGATGCTTCCCTTGAGGATCTTGAAAAGCCCGGTGTGGATGATGAACCTCAGCCTGTAGCCTTGAAGTATGAAGATGCATATCAGGTGCCTGAGCTTGCATGATTGCAAATAACATTATTGCTTAGCAACATGAGATGGTTGTGCTGGAAATTAGAGTTTATATGTGGCTGTTTACTAATAAGTTGATTTACCTTTCCTTTGCAGTATCAAAATGTATTTGCACCACTAATTAAGCTTGAGGCTGACTATGATAAAGTATGCTTCATATCTCTCTGCATCCTCTACTCAGTCTTTACTCTGCTTATAGCAGCATTAATTGATTATAATTTCTAAAGAGACAAACCTAGCTTACTGATGCCATTATTTTTTCTGAATCATTTAGTCTGATTTCCTGAACAAAGCATTTGCTTGCTGCAAGATTTATGGAAAACAGTTTGTGGCATTTGATAATCTAAGTTTTGATGTAGATGATGAAAGAATCTCAAAGCAAGGACAACGTCACAATTCGGTGGGATATTGGTCTTAACAAGAAGCGAATTGCGTATTTTGTTTTTCCAAAGGTACATCACTCTCACAGTTGTGCCACTTTAATTGTGAATGCTTTTTAAATCACTTTCAAGTTAGTGTATGTTTTCCTGATCTCTGCAATTATTTTTTGAGCATGCACGGTAGTTCTATTTCACTTTCCCTTTTTGAATGTTAGACTCCACTTTTGTTGTTGTAGGAAGACAATGAGTTGCGCCTTGTACCAGGAGATGAGTTGCGGTTGCGTTATTCTGGAGATGCAGCTCACCCAGCATGGCAGTCAGTGGGGCATGTAGTATGGCTTCTCTTTTCATAGATATCCAAATTAATTGTTATTTAGGTGTTCCCTTTTAGCAGGCAATGGCACTTGGCCAGAATATATGAATGGTATTACAGATTATTTTATATTGTTTCAGATCAAGCTGACCACGCAAGAGGAGGTTGCGCTTGAACTCCGTGCTAGTCAGGTAGTTAAAGTATTAGTTTAATTAGCTTTTTTTTAAGTCTTTGTTGAGCTTTTCATTTCTAGTTTGCTTACTGTCAATTATCAATGCAGGGAGTCCCAGTTGATTTGAACCATGGTTTTAGTGTTGATTTTGTGTGGAAAAGTACAAGCTTTGATCGCATGCAGGGAGCAATGAAAACTTTTGCAGTGGATGAGACTAGTGTTAGCGGGTAGGTCTGCTAGTCTTTCAGCTTTATTTGCATTTGTTTGTCTGTAATATGGTTCTTGAAAGAAGTTTACTCATAAAAAAGAAAAGGTTATCGAAAGGAGTCTTTAATCTTGGGCTTGGGCTTGATTTCTCTAATGAGCTTAAAATCCAGTTTTTTTTTTTTTTTTTTTTACATTGGAATGTTAATATGTAATTTTCCATAAAGACTGCTGCAAGAGGAAATGTGGAATTCTATTATGGATTAAGTTCGCTGCTCAGTTGTGGCTCAATCTGCTTGCCTTCTTGGTGCAGTTTGTAAATATTTGATCAGCCTATTCTAGGCTGTTAATATTTTTAAAAATATAATAGGCAGTTAAATAAACAAAGCACATCTGTTCTGTACCTGGACAGTTTACATTTTGTATTTAAATGCCTCCTTCCATGCAGTTATATTTACCACCATTTGTTGGGACATGAAGTTGAAGTTCAAATGGTTCGGAATACATTGCCTAAACGTTTTGGTGCACCCGGTCTTCCAGAGCTTAATGCATCTCAAGTATGACATGCTGATTGTAAAATTTTTGGTTTTATCTTGAACTTGTTTTACAAATATATGTTATCTATGCTATTATTTGAATGTTTGAGCTACAAAAAAAATTGAGAAGCTTGAAGATGCACACTTAGAATATAGTGAGGCTAACTCATGGCACAAGTGCAAATAGACTACATCTACAAGAATGTATCACTTGTTTAGATGGAAACATGGAGGCAGTACACTAGTACTGGCCTTCTTAAGGGGCCTACTGATGTACATATTCTTTCCTAGCTCTCTCAACTTTCTAAGGATCAAGATATCTATATTTTTTTCTTGGGTTGTGACCCTTTTGGACCATTGGTGCATCCACAATATGTATGCATACAAATAAACAAGACTTTAGTAAAGTTAGGGGTGTGAACAAAGCTTTATTTGTTTAATTTTTATTCCGACGAGTCAAGCTTGAGTTATTACGAACTTTTATTTATATTCATGATTTTCTATTCTGTCAAATGATTTCTTCAGCCGGGTTGGCTTGGCTTGCTCGTGCCAAGAAGCATAGTGGACATTTTTACTCATGGAGATGATTGGGTGGCAGCCCACAAATTTCAGCAATGTGTGAATTGTTCCTACATGCCTCATATGGTATATATGGAGGGAAGAGGATGATGGGAATTTTTAAGTATCGAAAACAAACAATGGGTTTCAAGACTTTCTTTTTCAACACTCTCCTTTGTTAGGCAACTTCTATATCTAGCCAAATGAATTTCTTTTACACATCTCATTGTACTTGGAAAAGGAGCTTTTAATGAGATTCTAATTACTTATTAAAAAGTTTATATTCATGAATAGTTCTTTTAATTTTCCAATGAGTTCGAGCTTATTTGCAAACTACTTAATTTTGACAAAATACCATGATATATTTGGAGGGAAAGGAATAACAGGAATTTTTAGGACCACAAATGGACAATGAAGGCGATCAAGACTGTTTTTCGACACTCATCCTTTGGGCTGTGGTCATAGGTTTCAATGGACTTAGGGCATGTCTGGGTAATGAGATGAGTTGAGAATTTTGTGAATAGTAGTGAAATGATTTGTGAATAGTAGTGAAATTGTTTAAGTTAAGATGTTTTATTGGGTTTTGAGAAATGTGAGAAATTTGAATAAAATATTATAAAGTTAAAAAAAATATTTGAATATAATTTTTTGATATTATTTTTTATCTGAAATTTGGAAAAGTTGTATTGTTTTTTGTGCTTTGTTTGGAAGTTTGGGAAATTTGTAATGATTAAATGAAAAAAGTTGAAGATTTGAAATTGAAAAGTGTTTTGTGTTTGAGCGCTATTTGGGAAGGAAATTATGAGAAGTTTTGAGAGGAAAGCATCTCATCTAAGTTCCTAAACAACCCCTTAGTTTCCATGATTTTCTTGTCCTTTTGTTTCTCTAGGTTTGGCTAGGTGACTGTCTTGTACACATATCATTGTACTTGGATTCATCTTTGTGCTCTTAGAATGATATTCTTATTGCTGATAAAAAATTTGTAAATACCTTTATATAGTTTATATATATGTGTCAGATTATATTTGTAAGAATTCAAACTATATTTATTGTATTAGGAACAACTCTCTTAGAACTCTCTCTGAATTTGAGAGGACTCACAAGAGTTAGGTAGTCACTGAACTTGAAAGAGTAGTATTGATGAAAGAGATCTCTTGGAGACAAAAATCATGGGCACTATGGCTCAACGAGGGAGACTAGTGCAAGAAGTTCTTCCATAGGGTGGCTAATTTACATAGGAGGAACAACTCTATTGACATGTTGGTGGTAGATGGAGCTGTTTCCTTGGATCAGTCCGTCATCAAGAATCACATCATGTAGTATTACGAACACCTCCTATCCGAACAACACACATGGAAACCGAAAGTGGATGGTTGAACTTTTTCAGCATTCGATCAATAGTGTGTAGAGTGGCTTGAGAGTTTGAAGAAGATGAAGTATGCAAAGTAATCAGTGGCATTGCTAGTGACAAGGCTCCAAGCCTTGACAATTTTACCATGGGATTTTTCTAAGCTTGTTGGGACGTGATCAAGGGTGACCATATGCGGGTATTTCAAGAGTTCCATACTAATGCCAGATTTGAAAAAAGTTTTAATGCTAGTTTTTTAGCACTCGTTCCCAAAAAGGTGGGGTCTGTGGATGTTAGAGACTATCGTCTCATTAGCCTTATGAATGGGGTTACCAAGATTTTTCTAAAGTGTTTACGAATGGATTGAGTACAATGATGGAAAAGTTAACTTCGAAGCCGCAAAATGCATTTGTCAAAGGTAGAAAAATACTAGATTTGATCTTAATTGCAAATGAAGTGTTGGCTGGACGACTCAAATATTGAGAACCTAGGTTACTTTGCAAGTTAAACATGGAGAAAGCCTATGATCTCGTCAACTGGAAGTTCTTACTTTATATACTTGCGAGATGTGGCTTTAGGGAGAAATGACAGAAGTGGGTAGAGTTTTATATCTATATAGTTTTCTTCTTTGTCTTAGTGAGTGGTTTGCCGGTGGGTTTCTTTGACTCCTCCTATGGTTTGACACAGGGGGGCCCGCTTTCTCATTTACTTTTTTTATTCGTAATGGAAGCTCTCAGTTAGATAATTGTGGGCCTTGTGGAATGTGGTTTTCTCTATGGTTTCTCTATGGGGAATGATGATAATGGTTCTATTGATATTTCTCACTTGCCTTTTGCTGACGATACTCCAAATCTCAGGCATATCCAATCTTTGAGGACTCTACTTCTTTGTTTTGAAGTTGTCTTGGGTTTGAAAGTTAATCTCTCAAAGTCTGAATTGGTGCTAGTGTAGACTGTTCCTGAAGCGGTGAATCTAGCATCTCTCTTACGATGTAAGGTATCTTCTCTACCCCTGAAGTATCTCAGCTTACCACTAGGTGCTTCCTTTAAATAAGAGAGGATTTGGAATGTTGTGGTTGAAAAAGTGGAGCACAGATTGGATTTTTGGAAGAGGTTGTATTTCTCTAAAGGTGGCTGACTCACTTTGATTAAAAGTACTCTTTCTAACCTACGCACCTATTTTTTGTCTTTGCTTCCGCTCCCCACAAAGGTTGCCAACCGTAGTTACAAGCTACAACGAGATTTCTTGTGGAGTGTGTTGGGGGAAAAGTTAAAATTTCATTTTGGTAAATTGGTCAATTGCTTGTACACCAATTTCTGGGGTGGATTGGGGATTCGTAACTTGATGAAATTCAACCAAGCCCTATTGGGTAAATGGTTGTAGCAGTACCAACACGAAAGGGGGGTCCTATGGAAGTCCGTTATAGATTCATAGTTTGGGGAGGATGGTGCTTGAATGAGGTACGTGGTTCATATGAGGTGGGTTTGTGGAAATACATTAGAAAAAGGTTGGGAGATCTTTCGGAGATATGCACATATTGTGGTGGGTGATGGCTCTCATGTCAGATTTTGGTATGACAAATGGTGTGGTGAACAAAGCCTCCAAGACACCTTCCCTGCCATATTTGAGCTCGTACGAGTGAAGGATGTAGCGAGAGCTGACCTCTTGGTCTTTTCTAGTGGCTCAATGGAATGTAGATTTCATTAGGGCAGCCCAAGGTTAGGAGTTGGAGGCTATCATAGAGTTCTACAAGGCACTATATTTCGTAAGAATGATCGAGGGTACCATAGATGAGATGAATTGGAGCCCTTCCGAAAAAAGTAGATTCATTGTCAAATTGTTTCACAAAGTTTTAATGAGCTTGGGAATGCTCATATTTTCATGAAAGAGGATATGGCAACCGAAAGCTCCTTCAAAAGTAGATTTTTTTCGTTTGGACAACATCATTGGACAAGATTCTCACCACAGTAATTTAAAGAAATGTCAGGTAGTGGTGTTGGACTGGTATTACATGTGTAAGAAGAATGATGAATTAGTAGATCATTTGCTTTTACATTGTGAGGTGGCCAGGACCATGTAGGATGATTTTTTTGCGGGAATTGGATTATCGTGGGTCATGCCTCTTAGACTGGTGGATTTCCTAGCAAGCTGGAGAGGCCTTGAAGGTAATTTACAAGTAATAGCAATCTAGAGAATGGTTTCTATATGTATGTGTTGGTGTATTTGGCGAGAGATAAATGATAGAAGCTTCAAATATCGCAAGAGAACGATGGATGAGTTTAAAGTTTTCTTTTTTAAAACATTGTACTTATGGGCTAGGGCCATTGTTTGTAACGAGCTAAATGTCCATGATTTTCTACTTTTGGTTGTAAGCTCTAGTTAGGTACTTCTCATGTATACTCCCTTTGTACTTGGCCTTTGCCTACTTTTATGAATAAAATTTCTTGATTACCTATAAAAAAACATATTTTTCTTGTATATTTTCAAATCCTCAAGATATTATCATTGTAGAGCCGAAATTAATACTACAAAGTTATATGAGTTTATACGAGTCAAATCAAGTTTTATTGTTCAATAATAGAAATAATTTTGTATTCCCGAATGAGTCATTTAATAAATGAACTGAGCCTGATTCAAGTTTGGTTGGGGTGATTTTGAATAGCCTGTTGAGTAATTTTGTTCTCAGCTATGGTTTTATGTTTGACTTGTACATAATGTAACCTAGTCTTGTTTACTTCCATTTCCTTTTCGGTGAATATTTACTACCACTTCCTAGCAAATTTTCTTTGTTAATTTTGTTCTCAAAGTTGCTTCACTGATTTTTACTCATTTGATAGGTGTTTGCTGTAAAAAGTGTCCTTCAGAAACCTATAAGTTTGATTCAAGGTCCACCTGGCACAGGGAAAACTGTCACTTCTGCAGCGATTGTATATCACATGGCCAAACAAGGCCAAGGGCAGGTAGGTTTAATTACATGTTTTACTTATAAAAAAAGGTTTAATTACATGTTCCCCATACATTTATTTTGGTTGTACACTTGTTTATGGAAATAAATTCTAATTTTCAGGTTTTGGTTTGTGCCCCCAGTAATGTGGCTGTAGACCAACTAGCTGAAAAGATAAGTGCCACTGGGTTAAAGGTGAGGAAGCAGAGCTTTGGTTGCAGTTTTGCTTACATTGTTTTTTTCTTTGGGTGTTGACTTCTTTTTTTGTATTGTTTGTTGCTAGATTATCATGCTTAGGTGATGCACTTGTATATGTGCTGTGTACTTGGGCTCTTGCCTATTCTGGTTATCAATAAAATCTTTGGTTACTGATAAAAAAAAAATTGTGAGTATGGTAATACCACGAATTTAGTACGAGAGGATGGTAATTTTTTTGTAAGTAGAAATTTATTGATATCAGTAGGTGTAGCCAAGTATACTGGATGTATACAGGAGATAACACCTAGCTAGAAGCAGTAGGTACAAGGAAATCATGAACATTAAGCTCATTAGGATCTAAAGCTATCGCCCAGAAAAACAATGTGCTGAAAAAGAGTTTTCTAAGTTCCTCTATCAATTGTTCCTTATCCTTGAAGTTCCAATCGTTTCTTTCCCTTGAAGTATGAGAGGATGATAATTAAGAGCCCACATTGCTTGGAATGGGGAAGTTCTTACAATTTATAATAATTCCAAGGAGCTCCATTTGTACCGACTCAAGGAAAGCCTGGGTCTTTATATAAATGAAGCCCCTTGGAATAATTATTAACTGCAAGAACTTCTTAGACAATGAGAGATCCAATTCATCCCCCTTTCCTATTAAATCCAGGGTATTACAAGTATCATGTGTATGTGAGTTGAAAATGCTCCAAATCATATGATATGATATCTTTAATGAAAAATATTAAATTATCAATATAAAATTCTGATTAGTGAATCTTTTGAAACTTGATTTGGCTTATTATATTTTTTATCAGTAAACAAAATTTTATTGATCATAAAATAGACAAAGTCCCAAGTGATTTGGTTTATTATCTTTTATGGGACAATTATTTCAATTTCAGTTAAAGCTATTGAGTAGGTATTCTTGCTTGAAAAGCTGTTGTCTAATTTCACTACTCCTTTGGGACAGCTTCCAGTTTACAATGAACTTATTAATACTTACAAAAACAAAAATATTCTTGAAATTTAATGAAGTTCTGGAAAATGTTACACATTGATGCACTCGTGAGGCATGTTATTGTCAGAATCAGAAGTTGCCACGGACCTGGCTTAAATTCCTTAGGGGATTACTGACTTTTCTAATTATAATAATTAGTCAAGATAATGCATCATTATCTTTTTATCCCAAAATCAATTGTATTGCATGTTATCATTAGTGGGTTTTATTTAATTCAAATGCTTTTTTTTTTTTNTTTTTTTTGGGGGGGGGGGGGGGGTGGGATTTCAGGTTGTTAGGCTTTGTGCAAAATCAAGGGAAGCTGTGAGTTCTCCAGTTGAGCATTTAACTCTACACTATCAGGTCTGTTAGTTGCAGAAATCGTTAAGTATTTTGCCTGGCATCTTTCGTCTCTTATATTTTGCGTTTTAGCGTTATCAACATTTTTGCAGGTTCGACATCTTGACACATCTGAGAAGAGTGAACTTCACAAGTTACAACTACTGAAAGATGAACAAGGTCAGGCATACTCTCTCTCTCTCTCTCTCTAAACTTTTGTTATTAATAAATAGAATCTTCTGTTTGGATTGTATGAGGGGTTGTTCATTAGAGCAGTTGATTTGATGGTTCGCAAGCTTGTTATGACCACTCATATCTTGAGTGAGATGATTTGTCTCTGGATCTAAATTTTCCCAGTTATTTTGTGATGTGGCTTTGATTCTGCTTTATGTTTTGTGATTCGCTGTTAGGATTGTTTAGGCCACAATTTTTGAAGAAAGGCTACATAAACAAGAATTATGTGCGGATTGTAGCATGATTCTTGTGAACTTCCGCAACCAGGTCAAACTCAATGAGGTTTTGCATTTTATGTTGTGCTCATAATGTTGCATGTTTTGGGAATACAACTACCCAGAGGACTAAGGTCCATTTGGTAGCATTTTTCAAGATCTCTTTTCCATACTTGAAAAGTGTTCCCAAGAAAAGTGCTACCAAATAAAAAACTCCTTGAAATTTTTTTAGGAAACTTATTGAAGAGACACAATTTTTAAGTTAAGTCATACTAAAAGGTTTTGACATTAGTCATGGTTCTTTATTTCATTGGATGAGCATTTCGAGAGTGAAGGCCCCTTCAAGAGTGGCTTTGTTTTGTGTGGACCATGCATTTGGTAAAGTTGATGATGTGGACAACTTGAGGTAGTGGAACATCACTTTGGTGAATTGTGTGTAAGATGAATGGGAGTCTATTGATCATCGTATTCATCATGATGAGCAAGAGATTTATAATGTTTGCTATTCAAGGGGTTTACTGTTGACTGGGTTTTGCCTTGAAGGTTGTTTGAGTTGTTAGTGAGTTGGAGATGACACCTAGGACATGGTGATGTTTTGGTAGTGTGGAGGTTGGTTCCTTTATGTCTAATGTGGTGTATTAGGAGAGAGTGGAGTGCATGGACCTTTAAAGATATGGAAGCTTCAGTGGGAGAGCTGACAAAGACTGTCGTCAGCACCCTTTAAACAAGGATGGTAGCTAATGATAATGAGATTTTTCTAGCCTTTCATAGTTTTAAATTGGTGTTTTTCTTCTTCTGTAGAATAGAGTATCTCTTGTATACTAATTGTTTTATTTTTATTTTTTTAAGTAATAAAACGAAAATGGTTGCATACTTATTGTATAACTAGGTTTGCGTCCCTCTGCATTTTTTTTAATGAGATTACATTACTTTAAAGAAAAAAATTAAAAAACTCAAAAGCAGTTACCCTATCTTCCCATTCTCCTCCCCCCGCCTGCAGTGGCCAAGAGGGCAGCTGGCCACGAGGGATCTCCCCCTTTTGCTGACTGTCGGCTGGCCCGCCTGAGGGGGGGTATTTCTTGAATTTATAGTTCTATGCCTAATCTGGCTGTCAAGTAAAGGCTTTAGCTTTGAATTGAAAGTTAGTTATATTCTTAATGGTGATTTTAAAAACATATAAACGAATACAGCTGGGACATCTGATTAATTAATGGTGATTTTTGTTTTGTTTTTTTGTTTTGTTTTTGTTTTCCAAATGAGTACAGGAGAGCTGTCTAGCAGTGATGAGAAAAAGTATAAAGCACTGAAACGGGCAACAGAGAGGGAGATTTCTCAGAGCGCTGATGTCATTTGCTGCACATGCGTTGGTGCCGGAGATCCTCGATTGTCAAATTTTAGGTTTCGCCAGGTTGGGATGCATCTTATGTGTGGATGCTTGCCTAGGATTCACAATTTGAAGGCCCACACTTTTCTACTCTTTTTCAGGTACTCATTGATGAATCTACTCAGGCAACAGAACCTGAATGTCTTATTCCTCTGGTTCTTGGGGCAAAGCAGGTATGTAGAAATTGAGTCTTGGCTTGCCATTCTACCATTCCATTTCATGATTGGTCTTCTGATTGTAAGTCATATATCAGGTTGTACTCGTTGGTGACCATTGCCAGCTTGGTCCAGTCATTATGTGCAAGAAAGCAGCTCGTGCTGGCTTAGCCCAGTCTCTCTTTGAACGTCTTGTTCTACTTGGTGTCAAACCAATTAGATTGCAGGTAGTGGAGAGAGGATAGCTGTTTCTTTCTGTGTGCATTTTCTATTACTCAAAAGTAAAGCTTACCTTATCGATTCATTTATTTTCCTTAAATAAACTAGCTGGAGCACAATGATGCATGTGTGCCATACTTGGACAACACCATGGCTGTCATTTCCAAAGTGATGTTCATATTTTGAAATTTCATTACAAGTTATTAAATGTGGAACTTAGAAACGAGATCTAAAATCACCAACATAAATATTTTTTACAGCCAATGACCAAATGGGCTACTGGAAAGATGGCCCCCATCTGGGAAATGTTATTTGGACAGTAGTGGATCAATGTATGCAAGTGAAGCACAAAAACGTGAATACATGGCAGCTTGTAAGGTTTTATGTGTTCTATTAAATTAAACCACAAGCCCTACTGCTTGTATAGGCCCAATCAACTATAAGAAATTTTGATGTGGGGATACTTGTATACATCTCGTGTACTTGGGCTAGGCCTACTTATTAGTTACCAACAATTTTTTTTACCTTCTAAAAACAAGAAAATTTTTATTTATATCTCGTTTACTTGTAAAAAATAAATAAAAATTTTGATGTGGTGATATTAAGGAGTCCTATTGAAAATATAATTGTGAAATGATTTGGATAAGTGGTGGAAGTTTTTGCAGTTATGTGAGAGAGAGAGATTTCGGATTTTATCTTCTTCTTTTTTAACCTTTTTGGCCATGTAGTATCTTTAATCAAGAGAGGATAACCTCTTGAATGGGATGAGTTCTGGTAATCAACAAAACTTACACCAATTGGGGGAATGCCTTTATGTAATTGTATAGATAAGTTATAAAAAAAAAAAAATTGTGTAGGTAAGTTTCACAACCTCATGGTCAGTGTTATGGTTGGCATTATCACTGGTTGAATCTGACCAGATCCCCATATTATTGATTTTCAGATTGCATACTATCCTCATAATATATAAAAATATCTGCGCATTTTTATAATTATAAAATTTTTATACGTATTCAGTTAAGTATGTATATATGTGGGTGGGTGGCCGTGTGTGTTGTTTTATACCAGATGCTGATTGCCGATGTGATTACTGCCTTTTAATGATCATATAAATTAGCATGTGTAAGTTTGTCCTGTGCTGATGATAGCTGTAACAGTTTTTTATTTTTTTGGGGTTGAAAATGTGTTTATTTCTTGATAAATAAGATAAGTGAAAGTTTGTGTTTATTTTGCTCTGTTTCCATTGCTGCTATTAAATTAGTTTTGTTAATTGGTAAAGAATCTTTAAGGTTTACTTGTCAAAATTTGCAGGCAACTTTTTTATGTAATTATTAAATATAATTACTTGTTAATTGATAATATGCATGTTGCAAGGCTGATTTGTTACATTTTGTTTTAAAATTTAGGTTCAATACCGTATGCACCCATCACTCTCGGAGTTTCCTTCTAACAGCTTCTATGAAGGCACACTACAGAATGGAGTAACTGTAAATGAAAGGCAATCAACAGGCATTGACTTTCCTTGGCCTGTGCCGAATCGTCCAATGTTTTTTTATGTCCAGGTACCACAACTGCCCATAAACAAGTAACACTTTACACTGTTGGCCGTTTGGAATAGACTTCAATGGTCTGAATATTCGCGAATTCTTGGTATCTTTAGTCAATCATGCCTAGTGTTGCTCTTGTATATGTCTTGTGTACTTGGACTATGCTCATTTCTCATCAATTAAACACTTATTTACTGATAAAAAAGTATCAAGAAGTAATTATACGGCTAATATTATTTGATTTGATGTCTTGCTTGGTGTCAAATCATAGTTTTCGATTGCAGATATGGGATTAATTTTACTTATAAAAAAAAGAAAAAGAAAGGGGATTAATTTCGTTGCTAAAAATGTAGCCCTTTTTTTCTATTGTTCTTTTTTGGTGTGTATATTGTCAATATCTCACTTTTATTTTCAACTTCTCTTCTGAGATACCGTTTTGATAACAATATCTTTTTAGATGGGACAAGAGGAGATAAGTGCCAGTGGGACATCCTATTTAAATAGGACTGAGGCTGCTAATGTGGAAAAGATTGTAACTACTTTTTTAAGGAGCGGTGTGGTTCCTAGTCAGGTAATTCTATGGATCTTCGTTTCTTATTAATTTCCATAGGTTTACTTCTGCTTGTTCAGTGATTAATTATGTCACATTCTCACAGATTGGGGTGATAACACCGTATGAGGGACAAAGAGCATATATTGTAAACTATATGTCAAGAAATGGTGCTCTCAGACAGCAACTTTACAAGGAGATAGAAGTAATATTTTGATTCTGACTCGCCAATGCAAGGTCCTAAGATTTTTCTTGCAGTTTCTTAAAATATTTATGTTACAGGTCGCAAGCGTGGATTCGTTTCAGGGAAGGGAAAAAGACTACATTATCTTGTCGTGTGTGAGGAGTAATGAACATCAGGTTAGTTAATTGAACATATACACTAATTTATTTTAGTCTGCAGCATATGCATGCTGAGTATAAATTTTGTCATGAAGACTCAAGATTGTTCCTGCTTGCCTTTTGATTAAATAGATGGTGGAAATTTGCATTTGTTTTTAATTATTGTCATTGTTATCGTTATTGTTTAGAGGTTATTTAAGTTTTTAAGATGAAGGTTATTGGCAAATGCTTATATTCTTCAGATTTTGACGGGGTTCACAATTTTATGATTCTTGTATTGAAATGAACAATAATTATTCTCAGAATAGCAAGATGGAAATAGGATCCTTTAAGGTTAAAAAGGATTAATTGTAGAACCTATCCTTTGGCAAGGTAACCTCCATGGTTGCCGATTTGAGGTAGATCATGGGTCCAAACCCACTAAGTGCTGTCTCCTCTTGTAAGCACTGTGGAGGAGTTCATGGGTCCAAACACCAAACACATGTACAGTACCATGAAAGGCAACCACTTGAGAAGTTTATAATTTATATAAAAACCTTCCTCTTGATAACGTTTACATTTGTGTTTTTAAGTGATTGGTAGATTCTGCCTGTGGGAAACACATATCTTAGTGCTTCCACTTTTTATTACTGCTAAAAATTATCTTTGATCGTTGCTTTTATTACTACTTAATATTTTCTTAAAGGTAATCTCCTGACTCCCTGAGTTGATGCTTGACTGCTGGACCTCTTTTCAGGGAATTGGATTCCTTAATGATCCTCGTAGGCTCAATGTTGCTCTAACACGTGCTCGATATGGTATTGTCATTCTGGGGAATCCTAAAGTCCTGAGCAAACAGCCACTTTGGAATGGCTTATTGACCCACTACAAGGTATTTCAGTTGTTTTATGCTATTATGGGTTATCTAATGCTGTATTTTATTGTACTTTCCTTGTGCTGGGGTCAGTGATAGTGCCCACTAACATATCACACAGCCTGTTGTGTACATTCTACTAATATCGTGTACTTATATTGGAATTACTCATTATTTCTTTTGGTCAACCTTTTCCTAAATTTTTTACCTTGTTACAGTAAAGTGATATAGGTTTCTAGGTTGATATGCAGTTACTGCAGGTCTTGACTTGCAATTATTAATCTCTGATTTCCTCCTAGTATACTTGGTCTCTTGGGTACTCTTTTGATCAATTAAAATTTGTTTACGGATAAAAATTAAAAAAAAAAAAAAAAGTCTCTGATTTCATCCTAAATAATTTGTTTTCTGTTTTTCTCCCTTTTTTTTGTGAATGTTTCATCAGGAGCATGAATGCTTGGTTGAAGGGCCTTTGAATAACTTGAAGCAGAGTATGGTTCAATTTCAGAAGCCCAAAAAGGTAGGGCATTGAATGGAAAATAAAAACGCTAAAGTGCATCTTACGGGTTCTTTTTTTTTGTGTGTGTGTGTGTTTTTTTTTTTTTTTTTGGGGGGGGGGGGGGGGTTTCTGTTTGTAATCAGTGATCAATTATGAAGCTTGTATTTGGACGAGACCTGACATTATGGTTATTGCTGTTTGGACTCAGATCTATAATGATAGGAGACTTTTCTTTAGTGGTGGACCTGGAGTTGTGCCTAACGATACTTTTGGTTCTGTTGGGTCACCTGGACAGAATGCTGATAGAAGAAGCAGTCGTGGTAGGGGTATGCTATTGCCATCACATTGTATCTTTAAATTGTTTGCCATGGAGTTCTCTCAAGTGCTTAGGATATTTTTGTCTTGGAGCATTACACTAGCACTTAAATCCAGAAGAGGATATTGCTCCAGTCTTTCTCACTGTTAAGATTCATCCAACTGCAGGTACTTTCATATCTCCTGGACCTCCCAATGGTATCCATAAGCCTGGGGTGCATCCTGCTGGGTATCCAATGCCTCGGGTTCCCCTTCCACCATTTCATGGTGGTCTGCCTTCTCAACCATATGCTATTCCAACTCGTGGTGCTGTCCATGGGCCTGTGGGAGCAGTTCCTCACGTCCCTCCCCCAGGAAGTCGGGGCTTTGGAGTGGGCCGAGGAAATGCTGGTGCTGCTATTGGCAGTCATCTTCCACACCACCAAGGGACCCAGCAAGCTATCGGAAATATTGGCTCTACTTTCAACTTTCCAGCTCTGGAGAACCCAAACAGCCAGCCATCTGTTGGTGGTCCATTATCTCAACCTGGGTTTGTTAATAATGTCTGTCCTCATTCTTTCTTTTTTCAGTTTTTTAAATATATCTCTGTAATTTTTCCCATATTTGCATTGCTATGCTCTGACAATATTTTGTTTTATGTGTCAGATGCCAGTTCAAGGGTCAAGCCAAACATTTCGTGATGGATTTTCCATGGCTGGGTTGTCTCAGGTATTTTTTGTAGAACACTATATGTTTTATTGTTTGTTTAGTGGAAAATACTTTAGCCACAAAAAGATTACACACAAGTAAACCCACAAACTGATGTGGCTTGATGTGATACGTCAGATTATAAAGTTACTTTTATTACAAAGCAGATCTAATGGATTCCATGAAGTCACATCAGTTTGAGTTTATTTTGTATAATCTCTTTGTGTCTATAGAAGTTCTCTTGTTTATTTAGTTTTTTTTGTTATTCTGAATCTGTTTTTTAAATCATCAGGATTTCTTGGGTGATGATTTCAAAAGCCAGGGATCACATGTTCCTTATAATGTTACTGACTTCTCCACTCAGGTACACATCAAGGAAATCTTGGAATTATTGTGGACTCAAACATTTGTTTTTATACATCAACGATGGATGTGTCGGGATGTGTTTGATGTTGGAAACGGATTTAAAACTCCAGGGTTCTCATCTTATATTCTATGAATGTAAATTGAGGTCTCATATCTTGGATTTTCCATAGATTAAACCACTGTCTATAATCTGGTTTAGATGGAGAGAAGCTAACAGGCAGTGGTTGTATAATGTAGTACTATGTGTTGCTTTATACGTGAGATGTGTTTCAGCTATTAGGTGTATTAAGAGGATGTCTTGTGGATTTTATATCTCTACAACTAATTGTTTTGTATTTTCTTTCAATACAACTTGAGAACGTTTATCTGTTGGGTGACTTCAAAATACATCATGCCACATTATTGTTTATAAAGTTGACTGTTGCTGGCATTCTGCAGGCTTCTCAAGGTGGATATGCTGTTGATTATGTAACCCAGGGAGCACAAGGTGGGTTTCCTGGTAACTTTTTGAACCAGAATTCTCAAGGTGGATATTCTCGCTTTGGTACAGGGAATGATTTCATGTCTCAGGTTTGCTCTGGTTACCATTCTCAGGTTATTTTTAACCCCCCACCCCCAACCGCGGGGGGCAAACTTCTGCTTTAATATTTGCTCTAATGCAGGACTATATGTCTCATGGATCCCAAGGTCTATTTACTCAGGTTGGCTTCAGTGACCCCTCACAAGATGATGCATCGCAGAGCCACTTCAGCGTAGCAAATACCAACCCACTTCAGTCTCAGGTTTTTTTTAATACCAATGCTGTCAGGGTAATATCATAGGTAGAATCATAAAAAAGCTAAGATGCAAGATATTTGGCCATGGAGACCTTGCCACCTGTTCCGCATAGAGTCTGTCTGATTGCTCTCTGCTTCTGGCTAAATGTTTTCTGCATCATACCTTGACTCTGGTGACTGGTGGTTCTCTTATGAGAGAGAATTTATAAGATGTCCGATTTATTTGCAGGGCTTAATGAATTCTCTCTACTCTCAGCCTTTTGGCCACTACAACACGCAACCACCTCTGAACTTGCAGGCTCCACAACAACAGCCTCAGTCAGGTCAGGGCTCCTCTCAAACTCAGAAAATCCATTATAATGGTTGAGACTCTGGGATTTGTGGCCGTGATGGGTTATGATCTTTACAGTCAGCAACTTGGTTTGTGCTCTCATGTGTGCCCAAGTGTGTCTGCTGCCCTAGGAAGCAGAGGAGTTTTGGCTTTTGGGGGTCAGTTTGATTATCTCCACAACCCGTAGATTATTATTTTGGGGGTTGGGAATAAGATGGGGTGGAGTAAGATGGATTTGGCTTGAGAGACACTGGGCAGCACATCCAGGGCTGAGAGAGAAAAGGATAACCCCAATTACCTGCTTGAAGTTTTGTGTTGTTTTTTGAGAGAAGGTAAAATTGTTCCAAAGGGAGAGCATTACATGAGACATGGTATTGGTCGAAAGGGTTTGGGGATATTTGAAGAAGCCTGAAGAATCAAGGCCATTTACCACATACTGGAAAAACCACCATTTTATACAGCAGCAGCAGTAACCACTGAAAAATTCTTATGTTGGCCGGCCGAGAATAGTCTTTATCCTCTAACCCTTTCAGCTTGTCCTGACGTGTAATTATACTCTCCCACATTATTATTGAATGGGATGATGACAATAGCTAGCTTAGGAGTCTTTCCGGGCGCAAAGCAGTGCCACCAGATCGAACCGCGGTGGTATATATGAAATTTGTGATAGTGGTTTCCTTGTGTAATTCGGTTTGCTTTTTGCGTGGGTTGACATAATATGTAATTTGGTTTGTCTTCGATGCTTTTGATTGGGTTGGCACTAAACTCTTTTAGTTGGAGGTATTATGGGAAACAAATTCCGACTTACCACTTGAGAAAGATTAGGTAATTGGAGGACTGTGTTGACTCAGAAAAACTCAAAAACGACTCCCAAATTTTAACTCGTTTGCTTCCCATCCAAACAAGTTAAACAACGTGCCCTGGTTTTGAATACACTCTCTTTCCAAGTTTTTGGGAACATCTGTATAATGTGCCAAGTTTATAAAGAAAGAATCCGATAACAAGAAAGGGGAGAGAGTCCCAAGTTTATATAGAGAATTATAGAATGACAGTTTACATGCTAAAGTGGTTTTAAATCAAAGTAGTTAAAGGGAAGAATTAAAGAAGTTATTCCAAATGTTGGAAGGGAAATGATAGTTGCCGTCGTGATTATGTAAATGTTGTGTAACTATTTTGAAAAAAATGAATAAATACGAAATTTATAATAAGAAAATTAATTTTTTTTAATAGTCAATTTTACTCTATTTAAAGTAATTATACAATATTTACACATTTTACAATTATATATAATATTATTTAGGGGCACTAAATGCGTGATTAGATATGATATGATATGATATTTTAAATTTTATAGTTCTTTCTAATTATAAGATAGATGTTTTTCATTTGTCAAAGCTTACAACTTGGTACTTCTTCCCTTCGATTTCACCCTTACGATACAAGGAAAATCTAAACAAGGAGATCCGACAACTTTGCTGCAGACACTCTCTCCAATTGAAATTTGGAAGTCGAACTCGTCTTTCTTTACTCTTTAGTATTGCGGTGTTGTGTTTTTTTCCCCCCCCTTCTTGAAGGCAAAGTTGTATTTATTTATTTATTTATTTCGATAGAACAAAGTTGTATTTATTAATATGGTAGGTTTTTCTTGTTTAATAGAATAATAAAACGTCATTAAAAAATTAATCTATTATTATTTTTTCATCATTTCATAATGTAGTATTAGATAAAAGTTTAAACTTTAAAATAAAATATAATAAATAATTTTAATTATCTAATATTAATTGTAAATTGAATAAGAAAAAATAGACGAGGAGTAACATTAATTTTATTTAAAAGCATACACGAAAAGCAAGAAATTGGAAATAAAATAAAACAGAAAAAAGGGAGGAGGGAGGGAGAGAGAGCAGGGAGACTGACTGGTGGCACTGGACAAACAAAAAAGAAAGCCAAACAAAAGGTTTGCTTGGATTTGTTTTGCAGCATTGGACAACCAGACCCACAAAGCTCAGAAGCTTCCGCAAAGTCATCAACCATGTTCCGGCAATCGTCACGCCTCTTGGCTCAAACTCTGAGGGCTGGAGTGAGACCCTTCTCCTCGGATCTTCCGGCCGCCCCCACCTCCGACTCGGCCTTCAACGAGTCCTGGAATAAGGTCATACCCAACATTGAACCTCCCAAGACTCCCTCCCACTTCTTACGGCCCCGTCCGGCCACTCCCACTTCCATTCCTTCCAAGATCACCGTCAATTTCGTGCTCCCCTACGCCTCCGAGCTCTCCGCCAAGGAGGTACCTTGCTGATTTTCTCTGATCAGTCTATTTCTCATTTTAATTCGTTGGTTTTGTAGGTTTTTTCATCTAAGATTAGCTCGGATTTGTTGGTTTTGGTGATTGATTTTGGTTATAAGGTGTATCGGGCCCATCACTTTGGCTTGGATTTGTTATTTTATCGTGCATCTTTTCATCCGGGTTGCATACCATTGGCTGGGAATTCGTAACATGAAAATTCTATGTTTTAATATGAAAATCTAGTTGGCCATTTTCGCACAGATTCTTTGGCTTCTGTGTTTTGTTTTCTCTTTTGCATCTGTCTCGTTTTTTGGTGATTAACCAGATTAATTTGGGATATTATCTTGAATTATGTAATGTTTTGGGTTTTCTTTTTAATCCGGGTTTAGTAAATGGTTGTCATTGATTTGGGAATATTGTGTATCTTATTGATCATTTTGGCTTTTGGATTTTTTGGTGCATGTCTATGCCTTTCTTGATTTTGTCTTTGTTTGGATGTGTTGGATAAGGGGCATATTGCGGAAGGCTTGGTTAATTTTACATTTCTGTTTGGGTAAATAGATCTAATTATGTGATGATATATTGTATTTGAGGACACCAAATTTATCTGATGAAATGAATAGATCGTTATGATATTTTTTTCTCTGCTCCCATAACATTGTGTTGGCCATGGTAGTCAGCTTGAGATCGGCAGAAGTTGTGCTAGCCAATGCAAGTCTTTGTCACATTAAGGTATAGCTAAATTTGGCATCCATGATACTCGGTTATTCTGGGAACAATGCTGTGTTACTAACTTAGTGGAGGGCGAACAGCTTTGGACCTTTATTGTTTAAAGTCCCTGTTTTCCATTCCTTTTTTTTTCTTTCCAAATGCTTGTTTTGCCAAAAACTCCCCTCAGAATATCTTTTCAGTACCTTCGTTTTAGCACCGCCTCTTTCACAAACACCAAAAGAAAACCTTCTGAGGGTTATAATTGTCACATTTATGGGATGCTTGGGGAATAAGATGAGATGAAAATTTGTGAATAGTAGCAAGATGGTTTGTGAATAGTAGTAAAATGGTTTGAGTTGATATTTTATGGGGTTTTGGGAAAGGAGAGAGAAAAGGTTGAATAAAAAATATTATAAAGTTAAAATATTGTTAGAATATAATTTTTTAATAGAATTTTTATTTTGAGATTTGAAAAAGTTCAAATTGTTTTTTGTTTGAAAGTTTGGAAAAGTTGTAACAATTAGTTTGAAAGTGTTTGTGTTTAAGTGATGTTTGGAAATGAAATGAGATGGGATGGGACCAAAACTTTTTCCAAACATCCCCTTAGGAGAATGGTGATTTAACAAAAAACATTTAGGAGAATAGTGTGTCTAGAGGTTGAGGATAGAAAGGGCACTCATACAAGGAATTTATATTTATGACCTTCATAAGTTGATTAATGTTTTTATATTCCCTTGTATGTTGAAAGCAGATAAATATTCAATCCAAAAATATATGGGGGCGGAGAGAGAACAAAACATACAGTAGTAGCCAAACCCTTCTAATTGTCTCTTCTCAGACATATAATAGGAGACATTGCTCATCATATTAGAAGAGGTGTCTTGGAAAGAGGAATGAGTTTTCCCGCCATTCGTCTTCTATCTTGTACTTGTATAGTAAAAAGTAGGAATTGCTCCTAAACTCTTATTGACGCTTGATGGCACAAGGAATCTTGCCTCAATTCTTACAGTGCTAAAATTCCTCGCAGCAAGTTCTTTTGTCATGAATTTCATTTGTGCAGCAGATTAGGGATGATGGATGGTCAACAAGTTCTATACTACTGTTAAAGTGGAAGTTTTTAAGCACAACCCAAGGAAGGGGGAGAATTAATTTTCTGCCTCTCCCATTCTCATCGTCCTGTCTATAAGATCTTTTTCCCTTTGAATACAACCCCATCTACATGTTGTATGTCATTCCACCTGTAACTGAAAAGTTAACTTTTTTCATTGAAATGATACCATCCTCGACACCTTTTGGTCCATGGTGTGGTGGAAATGCTGACACTAGTCCTATGTGGGGCTTACATTTCGGTTACATTTATTATCGTGGAAACCAATTGGGTTCTTTTTTTTTAAGCATGCACTCTGTGTTTCAGGTTGACATGGTCATAATTCCTGCAACAACTGGACAAATGGGTGTTTTGCCCGGACATGTACCTGCAATCGCAGAGCTGAAGCCTGGGATCCTCTCAGTGCATGAAGGAAATGATGTGACAAAGTATTTCCTTAGTAGTGGGTTTGCTTTTATCCATGCTAACTCTGTTGCCGATATAATTGCTGTAGAGGCTGTGCAAATTGACCATATTGACCCAAGCTTGGTCCAGAAGGGCCTAGCAGAATTTACCCAGAAGCTTAGTTCGGCAACAACTGACTTGGAGAAAGCGGAGGCCCAGATTGGTGTTGAAGTTCACAGTGCTCTCAACTCTGCTCTCTCAGGCTAATGGTACCTCCAGTATTTTCTTCACCATACCAGTTTTGCTTCAGTGACTATTCGTTCTTCCCTTTATAATACCCGTCAAGATATCATTGTTTTGATTTCCAGGAGTGAAATAAATATCTTTCAGAGAAAACCCCATGCTTCTCTATGGTCAAGATACCTCTCTACTTGCAATATTACTACTTTCCCCTTCGAAAGATCCTGTCATTATAGGATATTTGGTTTCGGTAACACACCGAGGGAAGAAAATGTATTTTGTTTTCCAGATTTCAATGTCTTGAACCGATGATTGAATGTCTTCTCGCACCTATTTCTTGGATTTAAGCAAATTTAAAAGAGGGTGTTGTTCATAGTTTTGGGGTGCAGAGGGCAACACTTTTTATTTTTCTTTCACCGTGGCATAGACAAAAGATCAAATAGCAACTATACATAGACAAGTAAATCCGATTTTTCATGTAGCAAGGCATGTATTTCATTTTCCTATTTATTTGATAAGATGCCAAGGATGAGAGTAGTGACTTAAAATACGTCTTGTAAATATGCAATGACTCCCGTCTTGCATTGCGTTGGAAGTGTTGTGAAAATACACCAGAAAAATCTCCTTATCTGTAAGCAAAAGGAGAGGCCACACTCCCTGTGGCTGTCTCCCGCTCCCTGAGCCCCCTGCCAGAGTGCACCTCCTACTTCCTCCTCCCTTCATCTTCTCTCACACTTCCCCCATTAAACCCGAGCTCCTGCTGTGTGCCTTCATCTTATCTCTCCATTCCCTAGACTGATATAAATCTCACCTTCAAAAGTAACTAACTCCCTCAACTGGGTCCCAGAATCCCCTCCACATTCAGCCAGAGCTACCCACTTCCATCGGCAAAACCATACCTCGGTGGGCAATATCACATCTCACAACGCCCCAGCAAATATGTGGTGCGCACCACCCTATCAACTCCAGGAACACTCCCGAGTTCACTCGAGGCCGTTGACAACCCACCTTTGTATTCTCAGCTTCAAAAATTGGGATGACCAGCAGAAAAGTCTCAGCCCCTGAAACATTAGGAACTACTCCTTGTTCTTCAGAGAATGCCCCAGCACTGTTGTGCGTTCAGTTTCATGGCTTCCTGTCAGCCCCATTCTCTAAAGCGATCGCAGCCTTTCTAGGAAGAAACTAGGGAAGGTGGTTGACATTAACTTCGAGGAAGTGTTTGGTACATGCACCATGGGGCCTGCCTTCAAATCAGAGTCAGGAGTTTAACATTGACAAGCCTCTCTCCCTAATGCTCACCACCAACACCTCCACCTGGATTGAGTCTCGGATTTGTGCTTCAAATGGCGGAAGACTAGGGCACTCGGAAGAGAGCCGTCCCTATGTCAGTTCAAATAACCTCTTCTACCAACACGGCCCCAAAAAATGAAAATCCCCTCACTGAAGGAACATAATCCCCCAGATAAGCCTCAGAGACTTATTAATAATAATAATAAAATAAAAAAGATAAGCCTCAGAGAGGGTTTCTAGGCTAGCTAAAGTGGAAAGTTCTGGATGGTTCACGGATATCCAGTTTCTTTATAGGATACTTTTAAGAATGAAGAGCGAAAAAATGTACAGATGAATCGGATAGAAATTAATCCCTCGCTTAAATAAATGATATTTATACACAGTAAGGAATCAATTTATGATTACAGCAGGGAAAAGAGAGAAAAGAAGCATAAAAAAGAAAAAGGAAAGCACCCGCTCACCCTCAACAATTCAGACGAATTGGGAGAGCGAGAGGGGGCGAGTAATACATTGGAACAATTCCATCCAAAGCCCCCCCCGGAAGGGGACAAGGATCACTGAGTCTCAACATATCAAGTTAGAACTCTCTTCTGCGAAACCATGACCAACTGAAGTCAATTTTCCGGGTCTCCAATTGCCGAGGGACAAGAGGGAATCTTGTATTTAAAGATGGGGTAAGAGCACAGAAGTTTCATCACCAGATACTTTTTCCCATAACATGCCTAGGGAATCCTGTCATAACTTTGAGTGTTGTCTCCAAGGGCACCCACCTTCAAAAGCATGCTCCAATACGTCTTCCATTCGCTTAGCGAGTAGTATCTGTTAAAATTGATATGGACGTTTTTTATTCTTACAGCAAAAACAAAGACCCAATGGAACACCACATACAATGAATAATCTATGCATGCAAGTCCTGAAGCCCAGTTAATGCCTTACAAAAACTTAATATAAATGAGAAGAGTTATTCTATTCTCAAGCCAGTGTGTAGAATACACCATCCACATCACTTAAATGATAAGATTTGATTTGTAAGATTTAAATTTTAAAATTTCACTTTCAAATCAAATTATGCTATATAAGCACTTTACTAGGTGTTATCCACACCGGCTTATAAATATAATTTTTCAAATGGGATTCCTCCCTATGTGCATTCATGTCCAATTTCTCAAGTGCTTCATGTATGGTTTTCTTAAGTCACAGACCAAAGAATTAAAACTGGAAAGTGCATTCCCACAATGACTTCACGCACATGCATTAAATAAAATGACAACTAGGACAGGACCAAAATGAAAACAAGATTACCTCCAGGTTGCCAAGAACAGCTGCTGGCACTTCAACCAAGTCTCTCAAATTTCTCTCAGGCAGGATAACTCTCTTGATACCACAACGGTGTGCTGCCAAAATCTGCAGTTTCAAACAAATAGGTAAACAACATGACTTCGATTTCTGTTTACTTTTGAGTGAAAATGAAGGTGTTGTGTTATTTCAGATTCGCTTAAGCAACATCTAAGCTCATTGCAAGAGTATTGTTGCAAGCATGCCAAAACCTACTAAATTCCGATTCTAGCTAATATGAACTTGATTGGAGCACTCAAATGTTTCAACTCATTGACTATAGACACAAGAACTCAAAACATTTATATATTTGTATCCACGTACATGTACACACACAAGCAATTTGACTCAAAAGACTATATTACAGTGTCGCTTGGATTCTGTGGATTATATAAAAGCTAGGTCTGACAAGAAGTAACAACGAGATAATGTCCCTGATAGTATATCCAAAAAGCATTCAGCCCAAGGTCTTTAACAGGGTGATTAGAAAGGAAAAGCGGTTGATAAATTGATAATGAAACCCCAATTCCATAATTTGTATTATATATCCAAAGAGGCATGCATTAAATGTAAGTAAATTTCCCTTTTGGAAATGAGAATAAAGAGACATGATGTTATGCCTACCTTATCCTTGACACCACCAACAGGTAGCACAAGACCCCTTAAAGTCATCTCTCCAGTCATTGCTGTATCTGCTCTTACTCTTTTCTGACTGAATAGTGAAACCAGTGCTGTTACCAGAGTCACACCCGCTGAGGGTCCATCCTTGGGCACAGCCCCGGCAGGAAAATGTATATGAATGTCCCGCCCCTCCAGGAGATTAATTCCCTCAGAAGCTGCTAATTTAAGATCCATGGCCCTGGTTTTTACCTAAGAAAAATGAGGGAAAATGTTAATATTCTCTGAAGCTGCTAATTTTAAGCATTGGAACTAGTCAGAAAGTTTGGTCCCCAACTAGAGAAAGGGGGTTAACCAGGGATATTTTTATTTTCCACATTTTTTCTCGAGTAGTGGATGGAGAAGTGTAAAATGCCAAGTAATAAATACAGGTACGAAAAGCACTCAATGGTGAGAAAAGGAATGATGACGGGTGACCATATGTATAAGTTGTCACCAAGTTTAGTGAAACAGCCATACGTGTGGAACCCTGAAGCTTCAGGAAACAAGCAGTCAAGTGGAAACTACCAATCGTACATTAAACACAAACTACAGGGAAATAGTTTTGGCTCATCTCTCTAAATAAGATGATCATAATAATCTGAAAACATAATATTCAATATTCTTCTGATTGAAAGAGAAGGAAGACTTCTGTGAAATCAATGAGAAAAGTTATTTCTGAAAGTTACAGTGTACGCAATTGATATTTAAGAGATTCTTCAACACCTTATATGAAAAATCACCAACTTATGGACATAATTATAGTTTGGTAAAATCAGTTTGAAATTTTCATATGTATAAATAATCAATCAAAACAATTCAAAAGCACACTTAAGGAGGCACTGGCAAGACTGGTTAATTCAGGGCTGGTTGGGAACTAAACATTACAATAAACCTCAAGAGTTAGATTACCCATGTTAATGCTATTTGTGCCGATTCCTTTATAACATCACCAAGTTGCCCTGTGAGATGCATGTCACCCTTTCCCACCATAGCTGTTGCCTCTACAAACTGAACCTCTCCACCAAAAGCAGTCCAAACAAGCCCAACAGATACCCCAGGAGTTGAAACCCGTTCAGCTGCTTCTCTATCATCAAACCTTGGAGGCTGCATAAATAAACCCAAATGCTACTAAGTAACTGAAAAAAAATAAAAAGTATTTTCTAATGTTCTGAAAGTTTGCTCTAGCTTCTGTGCCACATCATATGCATAATGAGCTCAAGCCTACCTCAACAAAGCTGCACTAGCAGGACGTGACCCAAAATAGCAGGGAATAATAATGTTATACATGTACTTTTTATTGGTATTATAACATATAATAGTTTTTAGAAAGCCAAACACACTATTAAGGGGACAGATAAATAACATTAAAAGCCCAAAATAAACTTCTAGTCCATCAATAAATGTTTTCCTCCAAGCATAAACCTTTTTATAACTTCTTAAAGTACAAATACAGAATAAAAGTTATATCACCAAAATGAGTCACCTAAACATCCATGTAAGTATTATGATCTTCAAATAGATGCCTCATTATCAAGAACAACTTCACAGTGAAATTGCAGCAATATGAACTTAAACACCCATCCACACAGCTGACTGGTCCAGCAAAATGCATGATCAGTTTGACTGTGATGCAAACTGAAAATATAATTACCATAGAAATCTAAATTATCCCCAAACACAAAGTATCCTGATAATAGAAAATATGCACCAAGAAGAAAAAAAGTGACGTTAAGAAGATCATTACCCCAAGTACTTTTTCCAAGATAGCCTCATCCACAACCAAGGGTGATGCAATCCTAAATTCATTTGATATCTCATGATTATTTACAGCCATTGGAATGATCTCCATCTCCACTTCGCCTCCTTCAGCAAGTCTGTTTTCAAGCAGTGGTGAAGCAAGCTGGTGCACGTCTTTGCTTAGTGGGACAGCTTGTTCCTGCTCTGCAACTCTCACTGCTGCTGCACGAGCCAAGGCAGCCAAATTCCTTTCCAGATTTCTAACACCAGCCTCTCTGGTATATCGCTGAATGACAAGTTTCACCATGGCCTACAACAATAAAAGCTAATCATGTATCCTGTATAGTATGATGGTAAATTGTTGCAAAGCAAAGTGACTGAATTAGATGATGTTGGTACACAATATTATCTTACAAAGCATGAAAGCATGGTGCCTTTTCCAGTTTAAAATAAGAGGTGATAACCACGTGATTTAATTTCATATACATTCTTACTCAATAAAAGCCTAGTTCATAGAGTTAACTACCTCTGGAATTTGAAGGAAATCAGAACTCAACCCATGCTGATCCAGAACTCTTGGAAGTAAATGTCTCATGGCTATTTTAAGCTTTTCTTCAGGTGTATACCCAGGCAACTCAATGACTTCCATCCTGTCTAAGAGTGGTGGAGGTATAGGCTGCAGCCTATTTGCGGTTGCCACAAAAACCACCTTTGAAAGGTCAAATGGAACATTTAAATAGCTATAGGCATTCTGTCAAGGAATCATTGTGAATACCAAACACTGATAGGAATTTTATGGTGCGGCAATGCCTCCAGCACATGTATGGATTCCATATGATGCATCACTGTGGAATTTGTGTTTAATCTAGTTAGAAATTATAAGTAACTTGGTCAATCATCTCATTAGTGCAAAACTGTTTTGCAATTCATAACATAATCTTAGTAACTGGGCAATACTAAGCTTAACAAAATTGTCAAAAACCATAATGGCAGTCAAAAACCACTAAAAATATCTGGCAAAAAGGGTTGGAAAGCAAGATAACATTTTTCTTCAGTGAGTAGCTAATAAATTGGATGAGTGCAACAAAAATATACCTAGTTATCCATAACTAGGTGTCACTACAAACATCCTGAAGAAAATAGGATACTGATCATTGAATGTTTTGTTTTGTTCTGGATCAAGAACCTCCAGTAGAGCTGAAGCTGGATCCCCACGCACATCAGACCCTGTTTTGTCAATCTCATCCAGCAGCATGACTGGATTACAAACAGCTACTCTCTAAAACACAACATGAACAAGAAACATTTCAGTTTACCTCAACTTTAAGGTTCCACTTACAAAATACAAGAACCAAAAAACGAGACCAAAATCATCACCCTGCACAGCATAATACATGATCCAAAGACATATCTACTTAGCCACATTAAACTATCAGGACCCAGATAATTCGTCTCACATAAAAGTAAACCATTGCGAAAATCAACCCGATAATTTCAACCATGGACAAGCTAAACAAACTATCTGCAGATGGTAGAAAACTGAACAGTCAATGTCACTCTTTAGCAGTTTCTGTACAAAATAATCTCAAACTAGGGGGTAAGCTATTCTGTGGGGCCCAGTGATCCCATGGCAAGTAAATCAGGATGCAATAACCTTCTTCCATGATAGCGCACAAGAAATAGAGCAGTCAGGAAGCTTACATGGCTACACACATAATTTTGGCCCGTATGACTAGGCATATGATATTGGCCGGATGCATCAACAACCTCTAAACTGAGAGGATAAAATTTTAAGGCTTAAAATTCAATATATAAATTAGAGCTAACAATGGTTACAACGAATGAACAAGGTTGAGTATGAGGATATTTATCTGTACTACCAAATTAATAAGAAAAACAATATGTATACTTTGCACATTCCTGCTTTCACCACGAAGCATGATGATAAATATAATTTGGGCCTTCCTCAATCTAAACCATCTGCTTTATATCTTTGGAAAGGCAGGGAGGATGAACCTCTGCAAATATTGGTTCACCACTCTCTCTCTCTCTCTCTCTCTCTCTGTTCTTTTTATTTTTTATTTTTTGTGGGGTAGGGATTTCTTCTTCTTTTTTAAAATTTTTTTCCAAATGCCATAGATTCAATTTCCTCAAACCATTGGGAGCATATGATACAGCATACATATCAAAGGTAGTGACAAGTATGGGATACCGTTATATTAAAATACACACATTAGCAACATACATATATATTACCTTTAAACCCTCAATAAGACGCCCTGGCATGCTACCAATGTATGTTCTCCTGTGCCCTCTAATGTCAGCCTCATCCTTAACACCACCAAGGGATATGCGTACAAATTTTCTGCCCAAAGCAGCAGCAATAGATGAAGCCAAAGATGTTTTCCCTACGCCTGGTGGTCCAACGAAGCACAACACTGGACCTCTTGCATCTGGTTTGAGCTGTAATTAAAAAAGAATTCGCTCCAAATAAACATCAAATTCAACTTAATTTAAAACCAACACTAATGGCTAGAAGACTCAGATTATTATTGACCTTGCGAACAGCTAGATATTCAATAATCCGTTGCTTGACCTTGACTAAACCATAGTGGTCACTATCAAGATGTTGTTTTGCAGCTTTCAGATCCAACTCATGTTCTTCACTGGCCTTCTGCCAGGGCAGATCAGCGAGAAGCTCCAAGTAAACCCTTGAACTATTATATCCAGGTTGCAGAGGTTGCATCTTTTTAAGCATTCTGAAAAAAAAAAACGAAGAAGAAGAAGGAAATTAAAGAAAACCTGACACTTATGTTCTATAAATTGAAATATGAGAACTGTGTCACTTGATAAAAAAAGTGGAGATGGTATGTAAAAATAAAGAAAAAATTGGCAAACATCAAGAATTGAGCAAACACCAGCATCACAATTTATATTTTCGCAGAGGCTGTAATGTAAGACCATTCTAATTTGTTACAGGCAATGAAAACATGTCCACATAAGCTAGTCTTGAACTATTTTTCTATCATACCAATTGTCTGCTACACAATAGAGGGCAGCCTTCCCATCCCAATTGTCGCCTCTCCCGTAGATTATAAAAAAACTCGGAGAAGTTTTCCTTGGGTTTTTCTCTTCTTCTTTCTTTCTTTCTTTTTTTTTTTTTTTTGACAAGTTAGAATTAAAAAAACTGATAATGCTCAAGATTTAATGCACATTATTCAAATCTCTACTAATCTCCATGGTCTAAAAAGAATCAACTACTTTTATTGCCACACTATAACATTATTTGGCTCCCTGTGACCCTATCCAAATACCATAGCCCTCTCTATAAACATTTCTCAGTACATCATACCTTAACTCCCTCTGTGCATGCTTCCAGATATTTGAAGGCAATCCTGCACTTTGCATCTTCCTCTCCAAGGCAGCCACATCATCCTCATCATCATCATTGTCACCCAACTCCTCTTTTATAGCTCTCATCTAGAGTACGTTTAAAATAAAGTAGCCATGGTAGAGGAATAATTAGCGCAGCTCAAGATAAGAAAATATAAATATAAATTTTTTTTTAATCCACAACTACAAAAGAAATACAAAAGTTAATAACATAATGAAATAAGCTAAAACTAAAATAAATTAAGAATGTGAAGTTGCAACATACCGAAGGGAATAAGTTTAATACATTATTTACTGGTGTCTGTAGAATCCAAATGAAAAGAGAAGTGTTGACAATCAGAAAGAGAAATCAAAGTTCATAGTAAAATCACCACCAACTCTTTGAGCAGTTACGTTAAATCCTGTGGTCACAGAGGAAGCCATTGGACAAGACATAAATGTTCGGAGAATGAATGATAATTGAGGCCGAAAAAAAAGGTTTCTCTCTCTTGTATGCCTGCACCTGAACCCTTTCCTCTCCTGATCCAATCCCTTGGTTTCTTTTCAAAAGAGTTGTCCCATCGGTACCAGTCATCTCTATGGCAATCTTTATTCAAGCAGAAAGTGCAGTCAAGCACTCTGATTAAGGGAGTAGGGGTTCACTAAACTATAAAAAATGGATTACGTTCTAATTTCTTGAAATCCTCTTGCTTTCCTTTTAGCTAAGCCTTGGTGCTCTACTTGAAACCATCAGCAAGTCTCATAATCAATTCGGTTTTTTTCACTGGATCATTTGAACAAGGCAGAGGTAATCAATTATCCGATCCATGAAAAAATGGAACAGAAATTGAATTGAAAGATTCATTTTTCCCAATCCATTTCTCTTTTTCTTATTCTACGAGACAGATGGTTCAACTAACTATGATACGCATGCATCTGATCATTGGAGTTGTGCACTTCAAGAGATACGGAAACTCTTAAGACTATCATTTTTCCTAAAAAGACTTGACAGAAAAGGCCCTTCACACATAACCAAATAAGTTGACATGAAATTATTGTCCTTTGACCTTTATGGAGATGAGCATTGGGAGCAAACCCCATTAAAAATTGAGGGCACAAAATAAGGGAGAAAAGGAGGGTGGGGAGCACAATCTCATGAATTTTTATATCTAATCTTTCCACACCAGTTATGCATCAAGAAAATAACTATAATTTCTAAACAAAGCTAACCTGCTGACGCAAAAGGTATTCTTTCTGTGATTTCGATAGCTGTCCCTCAACCTTCTGTGTTATCTTCTCTGCCACGCGTATTGACTGTCACAAGTAAACATTAACGTGACTAAATAAAAGCTGAAGGAAGCATCTCAGTGACCGGGAAGCAAAAGCATGAGATATAAACCACATATGAACTAAGAGTTACCTGTAAATGGCTATCAACTAATTCAGTAGCTTTTGAAAGCCGTACTTTCAGGTCAACTGAATCCAACATAGATAGTTGCTCTTCAAAACTTATCTCAAAGCTGGCAACGAAGATATCTGCCAATTTGTGAACAGGTACTGTCTCCAAAAGAACTTTTGTCTTTCCTCCTGTTTTTTGTTTCTATAAGCAGATAAACATGAGTTTTTGACAGATGGAATAACAACATAAATATGCAATGGGAAAGAAGAAGATGATACTTTTTCAAGTGAGAGAGAAATAAGGAATCTTATTGCATACATCCCAGTAACCAAATCAATCAAGAAAGATCTGGCTCTACTAGCATCTATCGCAAAACTAGACAGCCAATATTTGCTTCCTTTATTTATAAATAAAATGCGGTTTGGATAGTAAGTTGAGATGAGATGAGTTGAAATGAAAGTTGAAAGTTGAATAAAATATTGTAAGAATATTATTTTTTAATATTATTGTTGTTTTGGGATTTGAAAAAGATGAATTGTTTATTATATTTTGTGTAGGAATTTACGAAAGTTGTAATGATGAGATGAGATGAGACACTTCTTGTATCCAAACAAAGCAGTTTTATTAAAAAGATAAAAATGCGTACGTCAAGTACACAAGTTGTATACAAGAGAGATACCTATCTAGAAAGACGAGAAGATACAAGGAAATCCTGTAAGTTCAGCCTCCTAAAGTCTATATACAAATATATAATGTATGCGCATGTTTATATAAAAATGTGTATATATATATATATGTAAATAGGATTTTCCATTGTCAATGTCTGTCCTTTTTCTGACAACATCCAAATTTTCAGAATTTGCATCAATCATAAGAGAAAATAGCAGACCTCCACATTAATAGGAGAGCCCCAAACACAGTAATGCCTGCCCTTCCCATGGGTAGTCACATCAAATCAATAAATACTAACAGAAAAAAACTGGAAAAACCAAAATATAAATTACTCTAACAAACAATAAATCAAGAAATGATGATGAAGTTTTGAATCAATCATCATTTCATGAAAATAATGACACCATAAGCAAAACTCAAACAAGCAAAGGGAGTCTCACCAAAACGTGATGCCATATATAAGATTCCAATCAAAAATTTTTGTACAAAAAAACATCTTAAATATTCCCAAAAGCAGGAGAATTGTTACAGTAATAAAAATAAATTAAATTTTTTTTTTTAAAAAGTGCCAGATCTGTAGAAAACTGTTTGCAGAAGAGAATTCACAAGAATTTTAAATCTCACTCTCAAATCAATTTCCTGAGAAGTAAAATAAAAAGTTTTACCTGCTCAAGGACAGAAATCAACTCCGTGGCAGCTGCTTTGAATTGACGAGACAATGTCATGAAATCTGGATCTTGCTCCACTTGCTCCATCTCTAGTTCAGATTTCAGAATTCAAAATTAATTCAGCATTTTAGCAGACAAAGTAACAGTAGTAATCTCAACAGAAGCTTAAAGAAGTTTGTGACTGGGAACAACATCACAAAACCACATGTCAGAATCTAAAACAAGACATTAAAGAGCAACGATTATGCATAGCAAGCATCCTAGACAGTAATTCCAATTTATTGGTTCTAATACCATTGATACATACCCTTTTACACTATGCCATTTGCTTCATGTAAAACCACAAGTTTTTGAAAAACCCCCTTTTCTAATATATATTTCATGTAAGGACCTCTGACAATAGATTCAGAAACAGGTTAGGTTTGGCTGAGGCATTATCGGCTCTGAGCCACAAGGGAGCAGTGCTGTGACAATATCTGCTAGTGTGTCACTTGATATACATTGTTAGCCTACTCCCTTTTTTAACAAGTACAATATTGAAAAAAAGGAATTAAACAGCTGAAATTACCAAAACCAGGAAAATAAGATTATAAAAAGAAACAACCAATAAACCATAATATATCTATTTAACCTCAGCATACTTACAAAGCGGAACATAAACAACTTACCAGCTTTTGTCATTTCAAGAGGAGATATCCGTGCAGTATAATAAGTTCCTCTGGTGCTAAGTTCTTGAACACTGAATCTGCACAAACCTTCAAGGACGACTATGTATGTGACTCTCCCACTTGGCTTCTCCACTCCTCTTGACAAATGTAAAGCCCGAGCTGCAACTCCCCTGAGAAATAAGATATCATTCTGAGTTCACATTCTGGCTCGTGCAAACGCCCAACATTATCCAAGTCGGGCAAAACAATTTCCAGTACAGCACATTATAGATGCCACAGTGAAGAAAACCTGTTATGCCAGTGAATATTTTCCTGCTGATTTTTGGCATCAAGCCTGTAAGAATCAGATGCACCAACATGAACTCTCGAGCTTCTCTCACCAGAATCACTTCCTATACCTATTTAAAAAAAGAACATAATTTTCTCTGCCATCAAGCAAGCAATAAACACATAGGTGCCCAAGAGTCGATGGGTCAAAAGATCACCTTGAGATACCACAGGGCCTATTGCTGTTGTCGTCTCGGCAGTATCGCGAACTGGAAGAATGCCAATTAATCCCTTATCTTCCCGCTGCCACAGCTCTTGCTCCACCAATTTCACACTACATTTATTAAGACCATATATTACTTCACTTTACATTGAACAGAAAGAATATATATCTGTTCCTCCACTACGATCGCAAAGAGGGCGTGAGAAATCTAAGAAAAATTGGTCAATTATTAAATTCTTCATTAAATTATAAATTTCTAGTAAAAGTATCACGTTTTCTTTTCTCCTCCAACAATTTCCTAGCAAGTAAACGCATAATTACCCCCGAAAAACAAAAGGAAGGAAAACTATAAGCTCCGTTTGGTTTCCAAGGAAAACCAAACAGAAAAAGAACGAACCAAAAACATTAAAAAAGAAATTGAGCTCCAAGCCAATAAGTCGTGTTAGACTCAGCTTACAGCAGCTGGAGGCTCCTCAAGTTCCGAATTAAAAAAGGAAAAGCTTGAGTAATCAAGAATCCAATTTTCCAACAATTTTCTCAGCATCCAGACGGAAAATAAAATCACAAACTCTATATTTCAAGCACAAAAGGAATTCGGCGGAGAAATTCGAAAAAAGAAATTATCGAGAGAGAGAGAGAACCTGCTGGGTGAAGTGCATCGAATTCGAATGATGGCGCCAGGTAAGAGGACCTTGTTACGGAAGGGAAGGATGCCGAGGCGACTCGGTAGCTCCACCGACTCAGCCATGTTCGGGAAGTGGAAAAACAGAGAATGGAAGGTGGAGCTGGTGATGGTTGGTTGGTAACTTGGTACACAATAAGTTGCAATTGCCGGTCTTAAATACCAAGATATATGAATAAAGAAAGTAAAAATCTAGTTGTAAATATAATTATGTATTAATATGTATATTAATTGAATGCGATTTGTTAAAAAATTAATTTGATTGAAAATAGTATTAATTTAAATTTTAAATATAAAAAAATTAATATTAATACATAAATTAATACGTAATTTTATTTATATATAACAAAATTCATAAAAAAATGGCAGTGAGCAACTATTATTCAATTTTTATATCCTTTTATTACAAAATTATTATCTTTTAATTCAAATATGTCTAAATCAAGCAAATTCCAGATAAGGACGCGGTTACTGTGCCGCTGAGAGTTACCGTTGCTTTATTTTTTATTTTCTTTCAATTTTCTTTTCACATTTTTATCTTTTTTTTTAATTATTAAATAAAAAAATATATTAATATATTTAAAATCAATTTCTTAATCACTAAATAAAAAATATATATATTTTTTCCGAACAATATACTTGAACGGTACAGCCCAGATGGCACAATGGCATTTTCCTTTTAGATAAATTTAAAAAATTGAATCTCATATGCCAAAACAGAATAAAGAGATAAAGAAAGACAGATAATCTACTTATATTTTTTACTAAAAAAATAATAATATTATTATTTATTATCTCAATTTTCATAAATTTTTATTATTTTATAATCTAATATTAGATAATTAGAAAATATTTATTATATTTTACTTATAAATCTATTATTTATTGCCATGTCATGAGATGAAGTGAGAATATTAAAAAAATAAACTATGTGTAAACAGAATTAGAATTCGGGTCTAGAATTAAAATGCCACTTGGCAGACAAGGATTGGATTTGGATCGGTTTTGTAATGGAATGTACGTTTAATAAAGTAATTGTTAATAAATAGATTCTTTTAATTTTTTGAAAATATCTAAAAATATTTAAAAAATAGTTAAAAGAAAATAAAAATAAAAATAAGTGCATTTGTACTTATCTACACAAATAGAATGGTGGGCGGGATATTTAATAATATCTTTGCATTATATAATTTAATTTTAAATATAAAATTTAAATTTTAAAATTTTAATTTTACTATTTAAATTATAAAAATTGTACGTTTTATATATCAATTAGAGAATAAAATAATTTTTTAAATAATAATAATTATTGATCAAAATCAAAAAATATTTAAAAAAATGGATATTTTTATTTTTAAAATATCCGAGATGTTTTCCATAAATCTCTAATTGATTCATTCACTTCCCCACTCTCCAAGTTGATAGCTAAAGTGCGCTTTACTTTTACAAATAAGAATATCTTCTTGTCGAGTAAAAAATCCTACTATACTTTTTCAAATAAAATATCCTCTTGGCTGTCGAGAAATAAGATTAAAAAAAATAAAAAATATATAATTATCTTTAAAAAAAATATAAGACTTAGGTCTCGTTTGGTTACACAGATAAGATGAGATGAGATATTTTAAATAGTAATGAATAAAATATTATTATAATATAATTTTATAATATTAATTTTGTATTAGGATTTGAAAAAGTAAAATTGTTTATTATATTTTGTGTAGGGATTTGAAAAAGTTGTAATAATCAATTGAGATGAAATGAGATGAGTTTTTTAGTTTTGTGTAAACAAACAAGACCTTAGTGGACCAACTACCAATTTTTTAGTGTTTTTCTTCTTCTTTTTTCCATTTTTTATTGAATAGGTTATTTTGAGAATTTTTATAATTATGAAATGTGTAAGGACTGTATAATTATTTTAAAAAGATTATAATTTATTATTAAATAATTATTTTTTTCTGTAAAATTTATATTTATTTACTTTTAAAAAAAATTATGTAGTATTTATTACACATATGACTTCTCGTTAATAATTGAGGGAATGATTGGAGTTTTTGTTGTTATTTCTAGTGGATTTACTTGAAAATTTCTCAGAAAAGTTAGAGATATTTACAATTAGTTGACCAAAAATAATAAAAAACAAATAAGTGGATCTAAAATCTTCGTGGTTGGCCACGTTTGTCGGGAAGGGTCAGAAAATCAACGCGGTTTCATTAAAAAAAGCATATATATATTATATTATATTATCGATTTCCGGATTGGCTGGTTGGATAGAAGCCGTACCATTGGTCGGAGGGGGCATCCGACCATTACTTGGGAAGCAAAATGAGTCATGACATTGTTCACGTGCGTTTTATCAATGAAAAACCCTATGCACTCGTATGAAAAGTCGTCGTGCAGTCGTGTCTGACATGACACACAAATGAAACGGTGCGTTTAATAAAAAATTTTATTTGCAGTCGCCTACCCTCAAGCGACAGGTAAACGGCGGGCCCACTACTGATATGACAAAAAATAAAAACGCATCGTTTTACATTTTCCCCCGCTCCTCTATTTGTAATTCACGCCACGCCCCATTCCATTTCGACAGCGCCAAAAATCAAGTTCTAAAATTTATAGAAATCCAGATGAACAATCGTATTTTCTCTGGAAATCCAGAAGGCAAGAAAGTCTTACCAATATTAGAGGAGTCGTTGAGATTGGCATTCAACGGCCAAAAGCATAGCACAACTTGGAGCAACGAGCTCCCATTAAAAATCATGGATAGAAAAAAGCTAAAAATATATATACCTCCTTGTAAAAGCTCCATTTTTCTCTTTATATCACTTTTTCTTCGGGGTACTGTAGGCATTTGAACTAGAAATGAGGTAAGAGAAGGACACAAAGCTAGAGATACAAATAAAAAAAGCAAGAGAAAAGGAGAACGAGAGAGACAGTAGCATTCGTTTGGTTTTTTGGGCAGCAAGAAAGTGAGAGAGAGAAGTGAGAAAGGAAAAATGAAACTTTGTTAGATCCAGAGATGTTTGCATTCTTTCTCACACACTGTTATTCTGAGTTAGCACCTCATCATTCCCTCCTGGCAGCGAACCCACAACTCCCTTTTGTTTTCGTTTTTTTTTTTTTTTTAGCTAGTGTGACGTCATGCCACATCAGCCGACTGCATAGCGTCTACATGAGACGACAGTGCGTAGAAGAACTATTTATCAATATGGACTCTTTTATTTTTATTTTTATATATAATTAAAGGGTGGGACTACGTCACTACACCCAAAGCTGGGGTGTTCTGCTAGGCTAAAATATTTTTTTTTATATTTTTAAATATTTTTTTAAAAAATCACAATATTATTAAATAATAATTTCTTAATCACTAAATAAAAAAACTAAAAAAAAATTAATCACCCAGCAAGAGCCTTAACTTTTTCCATAATTAAGATATAGATCAAAAGTGGAAAGTGGAAACTACTTTATTAAGGGAAAAAAATAGTTTTATTTAATACTACAATTGCTTTAGTTATAAAAAAAATAATCTAAAAAAATAAATTTATAAACTAACGTTACTTGATATAGCACGTTAAATTGTAAAACTATTTTTATTGTAAATATATCTGACGTATTATATGAAATCATCTCAATCTGAGAGTTTATTTTTGTGGAACCTTTTTATAATTGTAGCACTTCTCTTTGATTGACATGGAAATTAATGTTAACAATTCCATCAACCTAAAACCATTATTGGCTATTATTACATCTCAAAACTTCAAACTCCTTGCCTATTTAATTTATTTTGAAAAAAAAAAAACAAGGTTTTTCGCGATGGCTTTAGGGTAGTGACATTGTTTGATGTGATATGTTAGACTGTAAAACTATATTTAATGTAAAGTAGATTTAACGTATCATATGAAATCATATCAGTTTATAAGTTTATTTTTATATAATTTTTTTTTGTAACTATAGCAATTCTCTCGTGTGATTAAAGACAATAAAAATTAATAATAAAAAATAGCATTTTTTTCATTATTAGGAATAAAAGCAATTTGAAGAAACCTAATGCTCCAAACACTACAAATTTCATATTTTGCCACCTCTCACAATGATTCAAATAGGGACAATGAAAGCATCCAATATGTATAATATAAAAACATGAATGATAAACCCGTCTTATCAACTCAAAGACTCGGCTTTCTTTTGAATCTTTGTGGCTTCTTATAATCTCAAGGAGTATGCTTTCTTTTGGGTCTTTGTGGGTTGATCCTTTAAATATATATTTAGAGATGTTTTTTAAACTATTAATAACGTAGTCATTAAGAAAACCAAACACATTCAAGTCAACTATTCTATGTCTTCTCTTCATGGGTTTTATTAGGAATATTGTTCAATGTATATGATCAATTGCCATTTTTTATTTGGTATACTCTATCTATTTCTTCGACACTTGTAATGGTAAAGAAAGATTTATAAAATTAAACTTATAAATTAATATAATTTTATGTGTTTCTTAATACAAAATTATTTTAAAAGGTAATTTATAAAATTAAAATTATAAAATAAAATAATTTAATATCATATGTTAAATATTTTTAATAATAAAAATAATCTTATATGATTTAAAACATCTATATTTTAAAATAATGAGTCGAGAAAAGGTAGGCCACAACAAAATATATATGTTTTTTTAAAGAGAGACTTTATTGCTCATAAAAGCCTTACACCATCTCACCAAGTATAATAGTATGAATTCAGCTATGAATCTCTTCTAATATTTCATACTTCTAATATTTCATACAAGTCTTCAGTAAGATAACATATTTAGCTAATTTATGAGCTGCCATGTTAGCTTCTCTTTTCGTTTGGAGAACATTCCAATCAACAAAAGAACTCAGCACATGTCTTGCATCTTTAATCAACAAACCTCCTTGGCTCTAGTCTGGTTTTGGCTTCTTTAGATTGTTCACCACTTGCAGAGCATCTCCCTCAAGAGTAAATTTATTAACACTCATTTCTCTACAAAATATAACAGCTAACATCATGGCATAGGCTTTAGCAGTAAAGGGGTTGGCTTTTAATCTTCTTCGAGCTCTGAGTGACCTAATGACCAGGCCTTTACAGTCTCTTAAGATAGCACCAATACCAATTTGTCCACCTGCATCATCTATAGCTGCATCCCAATTAAGTTTGTAGCTTCCTTCAGGAGGTCTCAACCATGAAGTAATACTAGCAAAGTCACCAAGTTCGGTAATTGAGCCTCTTTGGTGCTCTTAAAAGTCTGCAATTCTTCTTTGGCTCTATTGATGATTGAGTTTGGAGGACTAAAATCTTTCCCATGTATGAACTCATTCCTTATAGTCTACATAAGTCGCAATCATTGTAGCTTCCTCAAGTTCATCTTACTGTAAATTTTTAACAAGTTGGACCCATACGCCATAAAAGTCATAATGTGGAAGGACATCTTTTGTATATTTTTACACTCTTGGCCTCAGACATCTTTTGCAGCTCCACTACCCCATAAAATATGGCCTGAAGTTTCTGAGTCAGTCTTGCAAACAGGACATAAGTTGTCCTCCACCACCACTTTCCTCTTCTGCAAGTTGGAGAGGGTAGGTAGTGCTTTACTACATGCTCTCCACAAAAACATTCTCACAGGATTAGAGACTTTTCCAAGTAGTTTCAAATATCTCAGCTTGTAGTCTTCTTTACGAGAGACTTCATTTAGTCAATATTTTTCTATGTAAATGATAAGCACTCTTTATGGAAAACACCCTATTATTTGTATGGTTCCAAACTAGTTCATCTTATCCTTTCACTGTCTCAAGTCTGAATCGATAAGATCAGCCACAAACTCTGACTTGTTACTTCTTGATTGAACTCTAAAAGAATAGGGGCTTCGAATCCATTCACGACAAAATAATTTGATTGGACTTTTTCACAACCAGTGCTAGAAATAAAATAGGAGAAGAAAATTTTATATTTTTTTCATTCAATTTTTTATATTTTTAAATATATTTTTTAAAAAAATTCACAACATGACAACATTATTAAAAAATATTTTCTTAATTATTAAGTTAAAAAAAATATCTGACCCAATCGAGAGCCATAGCTAGATAAGCCTAGCATTCGTCATAAGGCAGTGTGCCATGTGCTGAATAGGCTGGCTACCTATTGACCCGGGTGACATAAAGGCCACTAAATATGCATCATTGCTACGATTATTTTTATGAGGAACGATACATACAATATTCTTCATAACATTTCTTGATATAAAAGGAAGATATTTTTATAAAATAATGTTACTTTTATTTGATATTTTATAGTAATACTTTTTATGTTAAAATATAATTGAGAAATATGTTGTGAAAGGTATTGTTTATTTGTCATTTTTCTATTTTTATTATTAATGATATTTTTTTCCCATTATTTTGGAGAAATGGATAGAGAAGAAGACTACCAATTTTGGTAATCTATTGCAACTTTGTCATAATTCCGAAATTCACGGATCAAAGTAGGAGTCCAAACCGTTTTAGTCAACTCTTAAAATTATTAGTGATCAGTTGGCCTAATTTTACGTGTAGAATAATATAAGTGAATGTTTGAAAAATGAGATAGAGATGTAAAATTTATAAATAATAGTGAAATTATTTGTAAATAATAACAAAATGATTTGAGTTACGATATTTTATTGAGTTTTGAGTAATGAGATAGGAAAATTGAATAAAAATATTATAAAATTAAAATATTATTATAATATAATTTATTAATATTATAATTATTTTCAAATTTGAAAAATAATTATTTTTTATGTTTTATTTGAAAGTCATAGAAAATTGTAATGATTAGATAATAAAATTAAATATTTAAAATTTAAAACTATTTATGTTTAAATAATGTTTAAAAATAAAAAAAGATGAGATGAAATATCTTCCAAACAACTCCTAAATTCAATTATGAACTTGAAAAAACGACTTTAGAGATTTGTCTCATTGATAATATCGTTTAAACTGATTCGTAAAATAACTAAAAAGAAGAAAAAAATGCAAGCATAGTAAAAGAGGAAAAAGTGTGAAAGGCTTTCGAATTCATAAAATATTATTATTTATTCTAAATATTATCATTTTTAATCACATATTTATTGATGCGACACGTTTTAAGTGACTAATAAATTAAGTCACTCAAAATGGATTGTGTCAACAAGAGTGATTGGATAACAAAGTTTTTTAAAAAAGTATAATCTCTAATCATATTAATTGATGAGGTGCTTCTTAATCGTTTTAACTCGATGTGATTGTAAATAAAAAATCTTTTAAGATATATTGAGATGAGATTAGATTAGATGAAATATGTGTTTATTTTTAGAGATGAGATGAGACTAGTTTGACTTTGTTATAATTAGTGTTGAACCTAAAGTTTCAAGTTTTGTGTAAATTATATATTTACCCATGGATTTTGATGATAACAAATGAATTCAAAAAATGAAGGAGTCTTAAGCTTAATTTGTCCACATAATGGAGTCAAGCACATCAAGAAACCAAGCATGAGCAAGAAGGAACAAATTCACATTAAAGTCATAGAGAAATGTTGTAAATCTCTTAAAATTCGAAATTAGGATTAAGGCTCAAAAATTAATATTTTATCATAAAGCATTAAAATACATTTTCCACATGTGCATGAATATTTTGAAAATTAAATTTTAATGCTTTATGATAAAATATTAATTTTTGAGCCTTAATCCTAATTTCGAATTTTAAGAGATTTACAACATTTCTCTATGACTTTAATGTGAACTTGTTCCCTTCTTGCTCATGCTTGGTTTCTTGATGTGCTTGACTCCATTGTGTGGACAAATTGAGTTTAAGACTCCTTCATTCTTTGAATTCATTTGTTATCATCAAAATCCATGTGTAAATATATAATTTACACAAAACTTGAAACCTTAGGTTCAACAATTAGAAATATGATGGAACCCACAAGTACTTGTAGTATTTTTTATAGTATTTTATTTGTTTATTTATTTATCAATGGTGTAAGTTTTTTTTTGTTGCTTCTTTTTTAATTTTTAACCATTTGGTCAAATTTTTTTTTATTTTTATTTTTGCTGCTTCCTTTATTTATTTATTTATCATTGGTGCAATTTTTTTTTTCTACTTCCTTTTTTTCCTTTTTCTTTTTAAACCATTTGGTCAAATTTTTTTTTGCTGCTTCCCTTTTTTTTTAAAACCATTTGGTCAATTTTTTTTACTGCTTTCTTTGTTTATTTATTTACCAATGGTGCATTTTTTTTTTTTTTTTGCTGCTTCCCTTCTTTTTTTAAACCATTTGATCAATTTTTTGTTTGTTTGTTTATTTATTTATTTTTCTTGCTTCCTTTATTTATTTATTTACTAATAGTGCATTTTTTTCTGCCTTTTGTTTTTTAAACCATTTGGTCTTTTTTTTTTTTTTCTTCTTTTGTTTATTTATTTAGCAATGGTGTATTTTTTTTTTTTTTTTTGCTTCCTTTTTTTTTATAAACCATTTGGCCAATTTTTTTTTTTTTTTGCTGCTTCCTTTTTTTTTTAAACCTTTTGGTCAATTTTTTTTATTTATTTTTTATTTGGCTGCGTCCTTTGTTTATTTATTTACTAATTGTGCAATTTTTTTTTTTTGCTGCTTCCTTTATTTATTTACTTTATGTGTAAATATTTTATTTTTAATCAAATATTTTGCTACACATTTCGTACAGCTTTTACTTTTTTTTGCAATGTGTATTCATGTTAATATACTGTTTATTTAAAATATATTATTGGAGGGAACAATATTGAAATAAGGGGAGATCCAAAAAGATGAAAATTTGAGAAGAAACTTGAAATATTTTAAAATAAAAACTAGTAGATTAAAATGTATGTTTGTTTTTGTAAAACCTCTTACAACATATAAAGTTTTCAAAGTTTTCGTTTTCAGTGGTGAAAGCAAACGAGACTGAGGCTCCGGTTGGGATTTTCAAAATAGCATAGATATAGTCGGCGCCATAAAAATTATGGTCTTGAACCCCTTTTATTACACAATGAATGAACTCATTTGATTTTTTTTTTTAAATCAGTTGGTACCCATAACATTATTAATATAAAAATTATGCAATACTCAACATTATTAATATAAGAAAAAGAAAAATGCTGAGGTTCCAGCTGGGATTTTTTCTTTTAACTTCATGATTAATAAAATATTTTTTAATGATATTGTGATTTTTTTTTAAAAAAATTAAAAGTATTAAAAAAATACATGTGAAACAAGGCCAAGAAAACAAAAAGCCTTGAAATGCACTACCAGTAACTCTTAACGGTGGTTGTAGAGCCACCCCCAAGAAAAAGTTGGTAGGTCAATTTTTACTATCCCCACTTTTGAGCATAAATTTACAATATTACCCTTACAACCTAAATCTGAAAGTGGGCATTTGAAATACAGTAGCGTGATTGACTCTGGACCCGTTTCCCTCTCCCCTGTGCGTGACTGAATCTGGACCCATTTGTTGAAGGCAGTACACCATCGACAGAACCACCACCTGCTCCACCATCGTTTTCCGATAACTTCCTTGGTAAAAATGTAGTTTTCTGCTGTTTTACTGTTTTACATTGTAATAATTTGTCATTTTTGTAATGCTTTTTACTAACATAAACTCTCAACATCTTTTTTCTTCTTCTTCTTCTTTTTTATTTTTTTTTATTGTCGTTTTGGGAGAGGGTGGGAGGCAGTGGCTGAAGTTTGGTTCTTAAAACTTGGATGTTTGCATGACTTGTGTTTGGTTATTGAATGTAGTGGTTGAGTATGTATGGCACAAGAGGTGGTGGCTGGGTTAGTGGGTTGGGTAAAACAGAAGCCTAAAGAGGCAGGTAGATGTATAAAAAAGTAGGAATGTTGTATAAGCTTTGCTTTGAATGTTGTATAGGCTTTCTATTTGCCCTTTTTCTAATCGATTGTCTCATAGTTGGTTTGTCAAACTTACAGTACTAGTGTTTGTGCATAGATGATGTGTATTCTCATCTTTGAAGAAAGGAAATTTTATGCTTATATATTCGGCATAATGGGAGGAGCAAGCAACAAATTATTTATATTTTTTCACAATAACGACATATTCTAAAAATTTGCTTCATTTCTACTAATGCATAGTAGGTTATGTGTTTTTCTTCCTTTGTTGTTTTTGCATTCTTATACTGGTGATTTTTTTGAGAGGTGTTATATATATTCTTTTATATGTGTATACACAGTGTATACATGATTGTGTATTAAGCTTGGTTAATGAGATTGGATATGTTGTCACGATATGTCATGAAGTTCATAAAATAGACATTTATTTTCCTTTCGAATTCTAATGATTTTAAATGTTGTGGGGAACTCTAATTTTTTTTATTTTGATTTTTTCATTTTCATGTTGTGCTTAAATATATCAAGATTGTTCTTGATGGAGAATGGGGAAGAATGCACTTCTGCTAGGCGACCGTTGTTTTTTGTGGAAAACAGTAATTATATGGATACGCCAACGCCGGAGGATGATGAGGTAGTGATTGATAATCATGGTGTAGTGTTGGGGAATGATGATGATGATGTGGTGGTTTTAGAGCCAATGCCGAGAAATGATAATGATGGTATTTCAGAGCCAATTTCAGGAAATGATGATGATGGGGTTTCAGAACCAACGCCGGGAAATGATGATGATGTGGTTTCATTTCCAACGCTGGGAAATGATGATGATGATGGTGGGGTTTCAAAGCCAACGCCGGGGATGTTTTTTAAAACTGAGAAAGAACTCATTTACTACTACAAGCAATAAATGAGACAGGCTGGATTCGGCATAATGACACAAAGAAGTAAAAGGGAAAATGATGTGAGTGTTAGATATGTAACACTTGGTTGTGCTCGTGGTGGTAAGGCAAGAAAACTTATTACCAACATTTCTAAACCCCGCCCAACAACAAAGACTGATTGTAAGGCGAGAATTAATGCAGTTTTGGCTGATGGTGTCTTACGTATAACTACTGTCTGCAATGCACATAACCATGGGTTAAGTCCACAAAAGGCAAGATTTTTTAGATGTAATCGCGCAATTGATGATTCCGTAAAGAGGCAGTTAGATATTAACGACAAGGCAGGCATAGGTATGTCCAAAAGTTTTAACGCATTGGTTGTCGAGGCTGGTGGTTTTGAGAAACTTCCATTTATTGAAAAAGATACCCGGAATTATATTGACAAAGCTCGACACCTTAGACTTGGCAAAGGAGGTGCTGATGCACTTCGTGGTTATTTGGAAAGAATGCAGTATAAGAATGATGGGTTTACTCATCGATGGATTTGGATGATGATGATCGATTAAAAAATGTCTTCTGGGCCGATGCACGCAGCAGAGCAGCGTATGAGTATTTTGGGGATGTTGTGACATTTGATACAACATACTTGACAAACCGATATGGTATGCCATTTGCCCCGTTTGTTGGTGTTAACCATCATGGTCAGTCAATACTTTTGGGAGCGTGTTTGATATCAAGTGAAAATACTGAAACATTTGTTTAGTTATTTGACACTTGGTTGAAATGTATGGATGGGAGGGCGCCAAAAGCTATCATTACTGATCAAGACAGGGCCATGAAAAATGCTATAGCAATAGTCTTTCCAAATACTCGACATAGATACTGTTTGTGGCACATAATGAGAAAACTACCAGAGAAGTTGGGTTCACATGCTGAATTTAAGTCTGGTTTAAAAAGTGGATTGCAGAGATGTGTTTATGATTCTCAGACTTCTGACAAATTTGAGAAGTCTTGGGAGGTATTTACTGATACCTACAATTTCAAGGAAAATGCATGGCTTCAAAGTCTCTATGGTGAGCGAATGTATTGGGTTCCTGTATACCTGAAAAATACATTTTGGGCCGGGATGAGCACAACTTAGGCGAGTTCTTCTTCCCTTTTTTGGAGTTTTTCCTCCCATTTTCGGAGTTGTTCTTTTTTATCTTCGAGGTGACGTTCTCTTTCACAGGAAACTTTAGCTTCATTTTCCACTTCAGTATCTGCCCATAAAAAATACTCGCAATATGGCCTTCCCTGCAGCAGCAAACAACTTATGATAATTAATTATGGGAATTAAAATATCAAGTTCAATATCTGAAAAAAGATAGCACAAACGTAGTATTTACCTCTCTATTGTAATTAGGCCACGAATAAAAAGGTCGCTTTGGATTTCTAGGGGTGTTCGACAATTTTAGACGTGCCATCTCCCTGCATAAACATTTTGGAGGGGTGTTCGAAGATGATGAAGCATGTGATGAGGACATTGCATATCAAAACTTTGAAAATCTACACTAAGAGAAAATACCAATGTTGATAGGTGCATTCAATAAATACCAAAGAATTTTGAATTTTTTTTTTTTGGACTAGGAGGTTTTGTATGTAGGACTAGGTTATAATTTTTTTTGGCAGCATATATTGTTTTTTGTATTCTGTTTCAGTTTTCAACAGTAATAGTCAGTTTGTTGGTTTTTTTTTTCCCTGAAAAAGTGAATAAAAATAGTCACTTCTTTCAATTTCGCATGCATCACACCCTCCAACAATCATCACGAGCAGAACAGGCCATATCAACACAAGATGAAGTGTAAGTGAGTTGTGAAGCTAGTCCATGTGCATCTGTAAGTGATGCTATTTCAGGCCATAGTGCACCACTATTGGAAAATGAAGAGATTGATGATGTAGAACAAATCATTTGGAGTTGTGGGTGATGGGGTTGCACCCTCTCTTTTTGAAAATAACATCATTTTGAAAATAAAGATGTTCAAAATGTTCAAAACCCCCCACCACCCAAAAAAAAAAAAAAAAGACCAAAACCTTAATTATGAAACCACTAAAATACAAGTACTCCTTAATTGGCACATTTAGGAAATACGCCCTTAACAATTAATACTTTCCAGTCAACTTTAATGTAATTAGATATAAACATATTCATGGGAATGATAAATACATATATGTATACACACACACGATTGTTGAACCTAAGATTTCAAGTTTTGTGTAATTATATATTTACACATAGATTTTGATGATAACAAATGAATTCAAAGAATGAAGGAGTTTCAAACTCAATTTGTCCACACAATGGAGTCAAGCACATTAAGGAACCAAGTATGAGCAAGAAGGAAACAAGTTCACATTAAAGTCATAAAGAAATGTTGTAAATCTCTTAAAATTTGAAATTAGAAGTATGAGCATGAATATTTTGAAAATTAAATTTGAAAATTTTGAAAGATAATTGATTGTCATCTTTCACATGTGCATGCCATGATTAAATGTTTGAATTTTGAAAATATTAAAGATGATTGATTGTCATCTTTCACATGTGCATGTCTTATTTGAATATTTTCAAAAGTGATTGATGCTTTTCTTGACTTATGCAAAAGGAAGATGCCTTTGTTTGAATTTTTGAAAAGCAAAGTGTGCTCCTTTTGTCATATAAATATATCATTTGAGAGCTTCACATTCACAACACCAAGAACATACAACTCTCATTCAAAGCTTTCATTCTCTTTTCTCTAAGCATTGATCCTTAACCCTTGTTCATTTTGAGAGATATAGTTTGTGCTTGTATTGTTCTTATTTTACTCATTGAGGAGTGTTTTCTGATATCCTACCCACTATCAATTCTTGTATCAGTAAAAGGGTGTGTACAACCCTTGTGGTTGTAGAAAGTGTTCTACACAGGGAATCGTTGAATCACCACGTGTAAGGTGATTGCAAAGTGTAGAGGGTGTTCTACACGGAACCTTTGTAGCGGTGTTGTTCAAAGGTGTAATAGGTTTCTATCTCCACCTGAAAGAGATTGAATAGTGAATTCGGGGATCCTCAAGGGGTAGCTTGAGGCGAGGACGTAGGCAGTGAGGCCGAACCTCGTTAACATACTGAGTTTGCTTCTCTCTTACCCTTACTCTTTATATTTATTGTTGTTTCATATTTTGTTTATATTTTATATTGTATATTTGATTTATAATTGTTATTTTTTTTAAATACAACTCAATTCACCCCCCCTCTTGTGTTAGTCATCTGGGCAACAATTGGTATCAGAGCTAAAGCTCTATTATAAGATTAACTATCTTTTGAGTTAAGATCTTATGGCTAACATTGCAGCTTCATTTGGTGAAGGTCAATCTAGCAGTCGGCCTCCACTCTTTTGTGGAGACAATTACTCATTCTGGAAAGTTAGAATGAGAATATTCCTTCAGGCTCAAGGTCGAGAAATCTGGAAATGCATTGTAAATGGACCTTATATTCCAACAAAAGTGGTTGATGGAGTAAAGGTCAAAAAGGAAGAAGAAGAGTTTAATCGTGAAGACGATAGACTTTATACTTTGAATTTAACTGCTATGAATTTATTATATAATGCTCTCAATGGTAATGAGTTTAATAGAGTAATGACTTGTGCTACGGCAAAAGAAATTTGGGATAACTTGGAAGTTACTTATGAAGGAACTTCTCAAGTTAAGGAATCAAAAATTTATATTCTTACTCATGAATATGAAATGTTTAAGATGAATGATGATGAATCTATTTCTAGTATGCACACTCGTTTTACTAACATCATAAACAGCTTGACAGCTCTTGGCAAAGTTTATTCCAAAGTGGAAATGGTAAGAAAAATTCTCAACTCTCTACCAAAACGTTGGGAATCAAAAGTGACAGCGATTCTTGAAGCTAGAGACCTCAAGAAGCTCGAAGTGAATGAACTCATCGGGTCACTTATCACCCATGAGTACACATTGAAAAGAGGAGAAGAAGAAGGAAAGCCAAAGAAGAGCTTGGCGCTTAAAGCTGTTCCTCATGAAAGTGAAAGTGATGAAGATGAGGAAAATGACGATAAAGATGAAGAAGTTGCGATGATAACAAGAAGAATTCAGAGATTCTTAAAGAAAAATAAAACTCCTCCGAGGAAATCCTTCAAAAAGTTTTCCAAGAAAGATTCAGGTAAAAATGATACTTTAATTTGTTATAAATGCAATAAGCCTGGTCATATCAAGCCAGATTGTCCCCTGCTAAAGAAAGATCGAAACAAAGGCAAGAAAGCAATGAAAGCTACATGGGATGATGATTCAAGTAGCTCAGATAGTGAAGCAAGCAATGAAGAATCAGCAAATCTCTGTCTTATGGCTAAAGATGATATTGAGGTAACAAATTTTGATAATATTGAAAATCCTTCATATGAAGAATTGCAAAATGTTTTAGAAGAGGTATATGAAGAATTTGAAAAATTGGGTATCAAATATACTGCTTTGAAAAAGAAAAATTCTTCTTTAACAAACGAAATTGATATTTTAAGAAAAGAAAATATTGTTTTGAAAGACGAAAATCTTGAGTTGAAGAAAAAGAAAACTGATTTAGAAAATATTGTTGAAAACTTTACGAATGGAAAAAGAAATTTTGAAAAACTTCTTGGTAGTCAAAGATGTGTTTTTGACAAGGCAGGCTTGGGATATATGCCAAAACAAAAGTTCAAACCTTATAAAAACTTCTTTGATAATCCTTCTACATCAAAGTCTAATATTCAAAATTCTTTTCATAATAAGTTTGTCAAAAAAGGATACTATTATAATCATTCAAGATTTTCATATATGTCACATGCTATTTGTAATTTTTGTAATAGAAATGGTCATAATTATCATACTTGTCCTATTAGAAGAAAACATACAATGACTATTAGGGCCATATGGGTACCTAAAAATCTTGTTTCTTCTAATACTAATAAATAAAGGACCCAAAGAACTTGGGTACCAAGAAAAATCATTTTAATTGTTTTTATAGGTATGCATGAAGTCCTCTACAAGCAAAAACAAATGGTTTTTAGATAGTGGATGTTCAAGACACATGACGGGAGACAAGACTAAGTTCTTTGATCTTAGATCTAAAGAAGAAGGACACGTGACATTTGGAGACAACTCGAAAGGGAAGATCGTGGGAATAGGTAAAATTGGTAATAAATCTTCTCTCATAATTGAAGATGTTCTACTTGTTGAAGGTCTAAAACATAATCTTTTGAGTATAAGTCAATTATGTGATAAAGGATTTACAGTTACTTTCAAAATGGATAAGTGCATTATTTTGAATGATCATGATTATAACATTTGTTTTACTGCCTTTAGAAGTAATAATGTTTATACAATCGATTTTGAAGAAATTACCTCACAAGATGCTATTTGTTTTTCAGTACAAAATGAAACTAATTGGTTATGGCATAGAAGACTAGGTCATGCCAACATGGAACTTATTTCCAAACTTTCAAAAAATGATCTTGTGAGAGGTTTACCAAAGGCAAATTTTCTTAAAGACAAAATTTGTGATGCATGCCAATTTGGTAAACAAACAAAAACTTCTTTTAAAACCAAGAAATATATTTCCACTACTAGACCACTGCAACTGATACACATGGATCTTTTTGGACCAAATAGAGTTGCAAGTCTAGGAGGAAAATATTATGCTTTTGTTATTGTTGATGATTTCTCTAGATATACTTGGGTCATCTTTCTTGCTCATAAAGATGAGGCACATAATGCTTTTACCAAGTTATGCAAGAGAATTCAAAATGAAAAGGGCTATACTATTTCAAGTATCCGAAGTGATAGGGGAAAAGAGTTTGTTAATAAAAATATTGAAACATTTTGTGATGAAAATGGTTTTGTGCATAATTTTTCTGCTCCTCGAACTCCTCAACAAAATGGGGTAGTAGAGAGGAAAAATAGATCTCTTCAAGAGATGGCAAGAACAATGCTTAATGAGAACAACTTGCCTAGTTATTTTTGGGCCGAAGCGGTAAGTACTGCATGTTATGTTATAAATAGAGTTATGTTAAGGTCTAAATTAGATAAAACCCCCTATGAGCTTTGGAATGAGAAAAAGCCCAACATTGGTTACTTTCATGTATTTGGATGCAAATGTTTTATTTTGAATGACAGGGATAATTTAGGCAAATTTGATGCAAAATCGGATGAAGGTATTTTTCTCGGGTATTCTACAAATAGTAAAGCTTATAGAGTATTCAATAAAAAGACTTTAACTGTACAAGAATCTATGCATGTAGTATTTGATGAATCTAATTCTCTACTCTCCAAGAAATCCATTGATGAAGAAACAGGAGGTATAAATAATACAGAAAGTCTCAATCTCAACAAAGAGAACACAATAGAGGAAGTCCAACATGGAGACATCAGGAAAGATCATCAAAATTTAATACGAGATGCAACCAAACAGTGGAAATTTGTGAAAGATCATCCAGTGGAACAAATTCTGGGAGAACCTTCACAAGGTGTAAGCACTCGATCATCTCTTAGAAATATTTGCAATCATACTGCTTTTTTATCTCAGATTGAACCTAAAAATATTGATGAAGCACTTCTTGATGAATCTTGGATTCTAGCTATGCAAGAAGAGCTTAATCAATTTGAAAGAAATGATGTTTGGACACTTGTTCCTAAACCCAAAAATCATACTATTATTGGAACAAAATGGGTTTTTAGAAACAAGAAAGATGAGTCCGGAGTCATTACTAGAAATAAGGCTCGACTTGTAGCCCAAGGTTACAATCAAGAAGAAGGAATTGATTATGATGAGACATATGCACCAGTCGCAAGATTAGAAGCTATTCGAATGCTACTTGCATATGCTTGTTATAAAGATTTCAAACTTTTTCAAATGGATGTTAAAAGTGCTTTCTTAAATGGTTTTATAAATGAAGAGGTATATGTTGAGCAACCTCCAGGTTTTGAAAATCATATTTCTCCAAATCATGTTTTCAAACTCACAAAAGCACTATATGGACTCAAACAAGCTCCTAGAGCGTGGTACGAGAGACTCAGTGGTTTCTTGATTAAAAAAGGTTTCTCAAGAGGAAAAATCGACACAACTCTTTTCATTAAATACGAAAATGATGATATTCTTTTGGTTCAGATTTATGTTGATGATATAATATTCGGTGCTACTAATGAAAATATGTGTCAAGTTTTTGCTAAGACTATGCAGGATGAATTTGAAATGAGCATGATGGGAGAACTTACATTCTTTCTCGGATTGCAAATTAAGCAAGTAAAAAGTGGGACATTCATCAATCAATCAAAATATATTAAGGAATTGCTGAAGAAGTTTGGGATGGAAGGTGCTAAGGAAACTGGAACACCAATGAGCCCATCTACTAAACTTGATAAAGATGAATCCGGTAAGACAGTTGACTCGAAAGTATATCGAGGTATGATTGGTAGCTTATTATATTTGACAGCCAGTAGACCAGATATTATGTTCAGTGTGTGTTTATGTGCACGTTTTCAATCATCTCCAAAAGAATCTCATTTAATTGCAGTTAAGCGCATTCTTAGATATCTTAGTGGTACAATTAACCTAGGGTTATGGTACCCTAAACACACATCTTTCGATCTAATCAGCTACACAGATGCAGATTATGCTGGTTGTAAAATAGATCGAAAAAGCACTAGTGGAGCATGTCACTTCTTAGGTCATGCATTAGTTTCCTGGTTTAGTAAAAAACAAAATTCTGTTGCACTATCTACTGCTGAGGCAGAATATGTTGCTGCGGGTAGTTGTTGTGCTCAAGTTCTTTACATGAAGCAACAACTTGAAGATTTTAAACTCATGTATAATCACATTCCAATCAAATGTGATAATACAAGTGCTATAAATCTTTCAAAAAACCCAATACAACATTCTAGAACTAAGCATATTGAAATAAGATATCATTTTCTTCGAGATCATGTGCAGAAAGGCGATATAGTACTAGAGTTCACAAACACACACGATCAGTTAGCAGATATATTCACAAAACCTTTACCAGAAGATAGATTATCTATGATTAGAAGAGAAATAGGTATGATGCATATTATGAATATCTCTTAAAAGACAGATCAAAGTTCATAAAAATAGATAGATTTTTCTTAAATACTTTTACATAAACTTGAGGTTCTTAGCCTCATGTTTGAGACGCTCATTCTCTTCATACAATATCATGTCATCCCTATTCATGGGAACTGGCAAGCGGAATGAAGAATCCAATAGAGATTTCAACTTTTTATTCTTCTGCCGAAGGATTCCTTCCCTTGTGTGAGACTCTTGAACAATTCGTTGAAGTACAACAATTTGTTCCTTAAGCTTTTCAACCTCATGGTTTTTTGCTTGAACCCGCTGGGAAAAAGCAACAATAGAGGATGAGTAGCGAGTCCCGAGACTCACCAAGTCGTAGATAGCATCGGAGTCTGACTTATTTGCCATACTATTATTTTCTTGCTGCAACATAGCACCAATGGCAGCTGCAGAAAGGACAGGAGGTTGAGATGTAGAAGAATGAGCCATTGAGAAAGGAATTGAAAACTTAAAGCGAGAATGTTGAAGGAATGCAGATGAGTTATAGAGATAAGAAGAAAACTTGATGCGGATTGGATGAACTTTAAGACTGTTTTTATAGAGATAGTATAAAGAACAAGACGAGCTATCATCCAAGTCAAAGAGCAATGTGTTTTTTCCCGATCAGTGAAAAAGACATTTTTTTTAGAAACTCGGAGCCTTCAATCTCGTTTGTCAACAACATCAGGCGATTTGTTTCTATCTTCAACCGCACTAAATTCATAGAGTTAGGCCTCGAGGCTTTGCAGGACTTGTCGGGTCACGGACGGCTCTCTTTTTCAACTATCTACAGTGTTTTTTAACGCACCGTTTTCTTCAGTCTATTTACTTGCTGTCGATCCTTTTTAATGATGCCAAAAGGGGGAGAAGTTTTAGACTAGAACATTAATATTGTTTAAATTGTTAAACTTGTTATATATGCTTGGAATTATATTTATTTTTTTTTTTTTGAAAAACTAACGCACATTCTCAGGGGGAGCTTAAGTATTAATACAGGCTTCAGGTTCTATCAAGTATTTGTCATCATCAAAAAGGGGGAGATTGTTAAACCTAAGGTTTCAAGTTTTGTGTAATTATATATTTACACATGGATTTTGATGATAACAAATGAATTCATAGAATAAAGGAGTCTCAAGCTCAAGTTATCTACACAATGGAGTCAAGCACATCAAGAAACCAAGCATGAGCAAGAAGGGAGCAAGTTCACATTAAAGTCATAGAATAATGTTGTAAATCTCTTTAAAATTCGAAATTAGGATTAAGGCTCAAAAATTAATATTTTATCATAAAGCATTAAAATACATTTTCCACATGTGCATGAATATTTTGAAAATTAAATTTGAAAATTTTGAAAGATAATTGATTGTCATCTTTCACATGTGCATGCCATGATTAAAGGGTTGAACTTTGAAAATATTAAAGATGATTGATTGTCATCTTTCACATGTGCATGTTTTATTTGAATATTTTCAAAAGTGATTGATGCTTTTCTTGACTTATGCAAAAGGAAGATGCCTTTGTTTGAAAATTTTGAAAAGTAAAGTGTGCTCCTTTTGTCATATGCAAAAAGTAAAAGATTAGGTTTGAATTTTTTGAAAAGTAAAGTGTGCTCATTTTGTCACATGCAAAAAGTAAAAAGATTAGGTTTGAAATTTTTGAAAAATGAATGATGATGTCTTTGACATGTGAATCTTTTTAAATTTGAATATGAAGTCTCATATGCCTATAAATAGATCATTTGAGAGCTTCACATTCACAACACCAAGAGCATACAACTCTCATTCAAAGCTTTCATTCTCTCTTCTCTAAGCATTGAGCCTTAATCCTTTTTCATTTTGAGAGATATAGGTTGTGCTGTATTGTTCTTATTTCACTCATTGAGGAGTGTTTTCTGATATTCTACCCACTATCAATTCTTGTATCAGTAAAAGGGTGTGTACAACCCTTGTGCGTGTAGAAAGTGTTCTACACAGGGAATCGTTGAATCACCACGTGTAAGGTGATTGCAAGTGTAGAGGGTGTTCTACACGGATCCTTTGTAGCGGTGTTGTTCAAAGGTGTAATAGGTTTTTACCTCCACCTGAAGGAGGTTGAATAGTGAATTCGGGGATCCTCAAGGGGTAGCTTGAGGCGAGGACGTAGGCAGTGGGGCCGAACCTCGTTAACATACTGAGTTTGATTCTCTCTTACCCTTACTCTTTATATTTATTGCTATTTCGTATTTTGTTTATATTTGATATTGTATATTTGATTTATAATTGTTATTTTTTTTAAATACAACTCAATTCACCCCCCCTCTTGTGTTAATCATCTGGGCAACAACGATGATCGATCTTTACGTACACATGCATGCATTAATTAGCAATATCAAAAGGAGTCGAATATTATACTCATACTCTACCATGAGGTTATAATAATTACGTGTACAAGTCACCATATACAAGTCACTGTATGTAGCAGCGTCCCATCATTTTATCTCTTCCATGGTCCCCGTGACAGAATTGGGCATCATTTCTCTTCCACTGTAACAAACCCAGCTGGATTGAGAAAAATTCTCTCTACTAAGCATTTACACAAACAGTTGGCTTGCATTATGGGTAACATTTTGGGCTACATTGTTTCGGCAGTCTCTAATCACCCGTTATACAACAATGTCCAAGTGTTTCTAGAATAGCATAGATTAACAATACACAAAATCTACAAATTTTGTTAAATATACTCATAGATTTCAAAAGGTAGTACCGTATTTTCAAATTCAAATTGAATACCACAATCTCAAGAATGGGAAGGGATACCCAAAAGGTAGTACCGTATTTTCAAACCCTGAGCAAACGGAAACCGACGTAACAGGTGGCGATGGCGACGACGACGACCGAAATCTGGGCAGTGCCGTGATGGGGCTAGGGAGGGCCGGGGTTCGTTTGATGGGCAGTGATAAATCTGATGAAGGAACACTAGGGAGGGCTGGGGGGGTCCGTGTGTTTTCTTTCTTAAGTGAAACGGTGAGTTTCATTTAATATAAATGAAACGCACCGTTTCATTTAAGGCCTAGATTTAAATGAAACGTACCTTTTCATTTAAGGCCTGCAATCAAATCCCGCATACGGGACTTGCAACTAGAATTTTTCTTTTTTTATAAAATATTTATACATTTGAAGTTTGTCCCTAGCATCACTCTTTATCAATTTACTTGGACATAGTAACAAAGAGGAGAGCGAAATTGATGGTTCTAATCTTCACCAAAATGTTCTCTTTACAGCAATAATTATCAAGGATAAGTGATGATGCATTCCTTGTCGAAAGATATTACGTATCATACTATTACCATATTTTACATATACGATACTTTTCATTATTATTAAACAATTATTTATTTTAAAAAATTAAAAATTGAAAGATAATGCCACCTCATCATAATGAGATAAGAGTCAGATAATTGCGCAATTTGGAGAATTTTTCTTCCTCAATATGTTATCATTAATTTGTAAACACCATTTGATCATTTTTTTTTTCATATAATTTGATTTTGGGCTTAAATTTGGTATTAGAAAGTTTACAAAAAAGCAATGCTAGGTACAAGTTTCAAATATATAAATTCTAGACAAGTTATTTATAAAAAAGTGAGTCTCACTAATAATGAACAGTTTTTTGGTATTTGTTTTTACGTGCGATCCATTTTTTTTTATGAGAAATAATATTTACAGTCTTAGAGTGTGAAAGTCTCGCATACTTCTTTTGAAAAAAGTAAATAAATATGAGATCCATATGAAAAAATTATAATTTTAATAATAAATTTTATTTTTTTCAAAAAATGTACGCGGAACTTACGTATTCTAAGATTGTATATATATATTTTTTATAAAAATTTGTATAAGATTTGTTTATTTGTAATTTGTACAAATAATTTCTCTAGCAAAAGATATGCAACCCCGGCCCGGCCCATTATCAGCCGCATATGTATAGCCCGCAAGGAAAGAATCCCCATTGCCGCGGGTGCCGTGCTTCCGATCCCTTATTCTTATTATTAATATTATTATTATTATTATTATTCGATTGTATCGGTGCCTGAAGTTGAACTCCCCTTCGAAATTTGTAATCTCAGGCGCCAAAACCAACCAACACAAATAAAGCTCCAACGCTAGCTTCCTAGAAGCTTACCTCGGAAAGCTCCAACCTTCATCGATGGCGGCCTCGTCGCCAGCTCCGTCCCACAATAACACCGCCCCCGCCGGATCCCACAACTCCTCGCACCGTACGGACACGCCGCCGAAGACGCTCCGCGGGCTCAACAAGCCCAAGTGTCAGATATGCGGCAATGTTGCTCGCTCCAGGTATTCTCTTGCTTATTTTGGTTTGTGCTTGTATAGGTTTCGAAACCCTAGAATTTTTTGGTATGTGTGCCTGTGGCCCTGTATGTGTTTGTGTTACCTTTTGGGTATTGGGAAGGTTTAATTACATTCTTGATGCATTTCTGCCTTGGTAGAGATATTTATTTTTTCGATTTTCGATTTGGGAAGCCAGAAAGAAAATCAAGTCAAATTGCAATGGAAGTCGCGGTTTTGGGATATTGACTAGTGGTGTGCTGTGAATAAACTACAAAAAAGGTCGATAGAAGATGTGAACCGAGAGGAAGGTCTTTCTAAGGCACATGAATTGAACATTATACTATACGACATTGTAAGAAGGCGGGATAATTGATTAAAATGAGTTGCTTTGCCTCAAACCTCTTGAACTCTTAAGAAACAAATAACGAGGATGGGCTAGTTAGAATATGAGCTGCATAAATCTCACTTTCTATGTCGAACATTAAGATTTTACATTCCCGAGTAATCAAACGGTGGCTCCTAGGTCTTTCAAGAATAAAGAAAAAAGGCATGTTAAGCAGTATGATTACCCATTTATTGCGCATCTAATAGAACCCCTTGTTTATTTTTACGGATCGTTAAGGTTGAAAAATAATTTTATGGGGTTTTTTTTCTCTCTTTTTTTTTTTCAGAAATAAGTTTTTCAGAAGGGTGTTTTAGATTTCTCCTTTATTTTTACACATTGAGATTATATCCTTTTGTGAACAAAACTGACAATGTAGGTGTCCATTCAAGTCATGCAAGAGTTGCTGTTCAAGAGATCAAAATCCTTGTCCCATTCACGGTATGCTAATTTGAAGTATATATGTAGTGTTGAACACTGGTCCTTTTGTCTCACAGTCATTGTTTGACAACAGCATTGTTCAATAATGTGAAGTTTAACTGTCATATAATAGTAAAATCATACCCAACTTGCTCACCATTGATGTCATATTAAGTGCCTATTCTGAACCTATGAATGCTCCTTCACTATTAATTCATCTCTTCAGTCTGCAACTCTAACATAAAGACTGTTAGAAGTTTGTTCCTATGTTTCTTCTTTTTTGGCTAGTCAGGGACATGTACAAGTTTTCCTCCGAAGGATCAATAAAAAAAATGCTTTGACTGTGCGCTTGTTTAAGCTTAGGCTCAAGACACTGTAATGCATATATAATTGAGCTGGAAATTCCTTTATTTTTGTTTGCTTAGAGTTTGAGATTTTGTAATCTTAACTTGTTGAGTTGTTGAATTTTTAAAGACCTTAATGTAGTATATTAAGACTGTACATACATACATACATACATACAAAGTTTCCTTTCTCTATTGACTTGTGTGAGACTATTTAACTCTAAGTGCTGCACAATGCCATTGGGACAATGGCATTGCTTGCTACGGACTCTGGTTTGGAACCCGGGCTGGGCACTACCACTGCCTAGAGGAGCAATATCAATCAATATATAGAGGTTTAAATGTTAATTTTGCTAGTCACATGAAGTTTATGTACTATGAAGGAGTGCATCTTGTAAAGCTAAGCTCTACTCCTGTAGTGAGGCTGATAAGGAAATTTTATGTCTTTGTTTCAGTTTTTTTTTTAAAATTTTTTTGGGAGAATGACCCTATTCCCTCTTTTCCTATCTTATTTATTTGAATGCAGTTTTGAAAGCAAGTGCAACTGTTCCAGACAAGACATCGAGCTCAAGCACTCCCATGTTCGACCAACAATCATCTGAGGCATCTCCCTCTGGGTAAGTAATAGGCATCTCCCTCTGGGTAAGTAATGAGCATCAAGAATCCATGCAATTGATAACTCCTAGGGGTTGGCTCAAGTGGTAAAGGCCTTGGTCTTGGTGGTATGCTCCCTCCAGGTCTAAGGTTTGAATCCTCTTGGGTTCAAACAATTACTAGTGGCCATTGGACTGGGGGATTTTTCCCTTGAATTACCCGACTTGCTGGAAACTCCTTGCCAAGGGCTTTTGCACCCTCGGGATTAGTCGGGATGCTGTTTCCAGACACTTGGTGCCAAGAAAAAAAAAACCCATGCAATTAATTCCATCTCAAATTATTTCCACTCATGTTTCTAGTGTTTAGGACAACAACAACAGCAACCTAGAAAATAATTTTTGTAGAGAATTGCATTGCACTCTTCCATTGTTTCTATGGCCATTGTCCAATTTCTGAATGCCCAAGGATTGCGCTTTTGGGGAACATTGGGAAACATGCTCAACATCATTCAATTGAATAGTTCACTCAACTACTCGTTTAAAGAAACCCCATCTTTAATGACTCATGTAATCTTTGGGGATGATTGGCTTAAGAAGTCTCTCAAACACAAATATGTATTGTATGTATTCTTCGTACTTTTCTACCACGGGATTATAGTGAGCCTTATGTATCGTAACGGTTTTGTTTATCTTTTCTTTTCTTTCTGCTCAGCCTTTTCAGTCCTGCCTTCTGTTCTTATTATCGTGACCGGCTGTGTAGCAATATATAAACTTTATACCAAAAAAAGTCTGCTGTCTCACTTCTTTGTTTTACATAGTTTAGTTCGCATTTTCATATGCAAATTTCTTTTTTTTCCGAATTAGTCGGGCAATTTTATTAAGGCGTAGAATACATACAGGAGAAAGTGCCCAATTAGGGAGGAGAAGTAAAATTAATGCATAAATTATAGATAATTGGAAAAACTAGAACTATAGGGAGCCGACAGACTTTATGTTTTTAGCATAATGGCTCCTGGCCTACTACTGTAATCTCAGTCTTCAAAGTTCCAAGCATTGCATTCCTTGCAAAGAAACATTAAGCACACAAGAACCAACCGCCAAATTTCTGTGCTGCACTGACCAATATTCTGACATCTCCAACAAGCCAACAACCCTACCTGGTTGTGGCATTACCTATGCTACACACAAAAAATGAAAAGCCAAGGACAATAAAGTTCTAGCCACCTTGTAGTGCACTGGTTTTGTCGCTCTTCTTGCATGAACAGCACCAATTCATCACTATGACGCGCATTTTTATCAGCTTATCGATAGTTTATATCCAACCTAATGCTGCTGTCCACACATAGAAAGTCACCTCCGATGGAACCTTATTTTTCCAAATATCTTTTCAAGGAAGGGAGGATTTGTGGGGACATAGGAAATGATAAAAGGTTTTAAGTTTTTAACATCAAAATTCCTTTTCTTGGAAGGGGTCTGCAGGATTTTCTCCACACCCGACCTCTAATCCTGAAGTAGCAGAAGAGCTGAAAGAATGAAGAAATCAACTCCATTAGCAATCCTGCACCGAGTTTTTAACGGTGATATTCCATTGTCTAGTAACATGAGAAAGCTGCCAGTAATTTGCTACTGAGATATTCGTACAACGAGAAATCCTGAACATTTTGGGTAAAGTTGATAGCCCTACCACACATCATACCAAAATCTAATCTTTGACTCATTGTCCACCTAAAATAGGATAAAATTAGAGAGTTCCCAACCCCTTCCTAATATTTTTCCACACCAGAACTCCGTAAGACCCACAGGTTCCCTAGAGTGACGCTCCCACATGCTGCTATAAGTAGGCAAATTGGATGTATTTTTGTTCAAGCAGCCTTTAGAGAGATAGTCTCTTCTACCCAGCCAATCCATTCCATCTTCTCGGCGATGCCATCTCTAATTATCTGAGCTTGCAGAGGATATCTTGAAATATTTAGTTTCAATGGCCACCAGCTTTGAATATCCTTTCTGACACATTTTGCATGGAAATGAAGTGTTTTGTCAAATTTGATTTCCACAATTGAAGTCGCTAAGTATGCTTTCTTTTATGAGGTTCCTCTGTGCCCTTTTATGGCATTGCTTTTCAGCAACTTCTTTGGCATATTTCTTACAAATATATGTACCACTGCTGTTTCAAGTGATTTTGCCTTGAATATTTTGTTTTGTTTGGGCTTTATCTCAGGTCTTCACTTAGAGTTGTGTCACTTCGGCAGCTTTCCAACAATTTTGCCCAGTTCAATAATGTGCAAATTCCACTCCGTTCGAGAAAGCCACTGACTAAAAAGGTGAAAGGAATGAATCAATATATTTTCATTGATATTTGAGATATTGTGGTGGTAAGAATTACTTGTCCTGATATAGGATGTTTTCTCAGGATGCTGCAGCTATTAATGAATGGAGATTTTCCAAGTTAAAGGAATACAGGGACAGAAACGTTGAAGTGGAGGATGAAGCTTTTGACCGATACATGCATAATATTAGTTTACTTGAAGAAGTTTTTTCTGTGAAATCTATTCTTGAAGAGTCCATTGAAGATGAGTCATCTGTTTCAAACCCTAAACCTACTTCTATGGAGGCCAACACTGAGACAATGGTCTCGAGACTGAAGTTGCAGCTAAGATCAAACTTGATAAGAAAAGATAACTTCAGGAGGAGGATCAAACAACTTGTTGATGAGGGATTAAAAAAGCTTCAGAAGCCCGATTTGGATGATGCCATTAACGAACCAAGTGACCAAGATGAACAAAATGTAGGAACAAAAAAGGCCAAAATTTTGAAGACTGAGAAGGCATCGGCTATGAGTGATCTTATTGATAAGTTGAACAAAGCCCGAAATGAAGAGGATCTTAAATCTTGCTTGGAGATGAAACTACAGCTATTTAATCAGGACAAAGTATCTAATCAAACAGGAATTAAAGATGCATCCCTGGAGGATCAGACTCCTATAATTGATTCAGAAACCAGAAAAAAGTTTCATTATTCTTTGAAAAAATTGATTAGCAATACAGATATTGATCAAGAAACTCTCAGCAGGATCGATTCGCATTTCTCATCCCTTGAGCAGATAGAAAATTTATGATTTGTTGGAAGGGATTTTCAATTGGGGATAGAATTAAGGTTAGCTTGTTCAGAAGATCAAATCTCTTAAAAGTAATTGTGAAATACTGTACACTGATGTAACATAGTGGATGCAAATCTCTTCATGTTGATATGTCAATGTCTTCTGCTTTGCATTCATGTTCCATTGCGGATTCTTATGCAATGTGGCCTATAGAATCAAATGGTTAGATATTGATCTATCTCTATGGGTTTTCTGTTGTGCAAAATGGATGTTCATTTTGTTCCTTCTTTTAAGTTGCAAACCTACACCTCTCGAATACACTACTTGCACTAACTGGGAGAAAAACTGAATTAGTATTACCTACACTGGGATTATGTCCTAATGATGATTGTCAGTGTTTCAAATAACCAAGCCCAATGTTGATAATACTAATTTTATTCAGATTTTAATATCTTTTGAGAAATTATTGGATTTGGATTTGGAAATGTGTACAGGTTTAAATTTGGATGTTGAAATCAAGTCATAGCTATCTACTCCAGTCCAAAGTCTAAACCTTGTATTATTCCAAAGTCGCAACTTAAAAAAACAACCAATTCTGATTTCTGCAGGCTGGATGGGATACTCTTTGATGTGAATTTCTGCGGTTTTATAAAGGAAGATGCCACCGACATGATGGTCTAGAGAGCAGGTTCCCATTGCTTTTATATTTACATATTTGTTTGTTCTCCTGAGATTTCCACAAGGTTCTGTTAGCTTTGACTTTTCTAAATTTGACTTTCAAGGTGATATAAAAGGGGTACCACGACCGTCTTATCTTCCAAACAAAAAGAAAAAAAATACTAATATTCAGGAAAATGAAAAAATAAATGGTGGCAGTCTATTTGGGCTATTATAAGAAAAGTGGGTCAGTAGTAGAAAGAGAACTCAAATTCTCAATCTTGCAAGAAACACCAAAATTTGGAATATGTGGTTTTCAAGTGGTGTCATGTCTCTGATCTTTCTGAAAGCTTTCCTCCATTATTCATTGCTCTTTAACTCGGTCATAATTGACCGTTTGTTTACAAGCCAACCAAAGAATTTCTAATGCATTATTTGTGTTTGAAAGGCCCAAGAAGCACTATTCATTGGGAGGCTGAAACCTAATAAAATAGATCTTATAACCCAAACGGCAGGGGGATTAGTGGGAATGCGCATGGATTGGAACTTGGAAGAAAAGGAAGGCTGCAACACAAAAATAAGGAAAAATTCTCAAATGGGTTCTAACTAAAAGCACATGCTCATCATGATAGAGAAATTCCATCCTTATAAGAGTCTCTTTGTCAAGCTTTTCTTCTGAACCATTAATTGTTGTGGGTTTCTTTTAATGGGGTTTGCTTTTCTTGCTTTATTCTCCAACATTCCTCTCAACGCAGAACTACTTTGTTGATATTCAGAGAAAAAAAAATAAAAACAAAATCTACTTTCTCGGTGGATGATATCAATCTTTCTAGACCATTTTCCTTTGAAACAAGAAGGTTATCATACATATCTCAACATCAACTTTTTTAGGCCTTTTTACAAATTAATCAATCCCATCATCATGGCGAGTGCTCCCAACCTGTTTATCTTAATCATCATTATTTCTAATTATTAATCTTAATTCATTTGGACTAAATTATTATCCCACCAAAAAGACACAAAGACATGAATATTACCCAAAAGACCCCAATGTTGTGAACATATTGCCAGATGAATATAATGCTCACAAGGGTTCAAAGTTCCATATTTAGATATATAAAAACACCACAAAATGTGCTTTAACAACAGAAATGAACAGTTAAACCCTTTTTTAAATATAGTGAAAGAAAAGCTAAGAATATCACATGGTAACGGTGCTGCCAAGTCCCTTCAGTTAAAAAGAAAGATACACAATGCGCCTCTGTAATGGCTATCAAGAAAACCTCAAAATTGACAAGGGAGAATCAGTTTTATGTGATGTTTGGTTTACATATTCCTCTTTTTCTTCAAAAAAAAAAAAAAGTCTTCCCCCATGTGTATGTGCAGCCAAGAATCATGGCCTCTCTATAATTGTGTACTGTTAGTATCAGAGCTGCAATTTCAGCCAGTCCAATGCCACTAGTTTATGGCTTAAACTGTTCTGAAAAAAAAAAAAAAAAAAGGAAGAAAAAGAAGAATAAGAAGGATTTCAATAAGATCATGTTTGTCTGCCAAGTCCCACAGGGCCATGTGGTTTTGCACACTATTCTAGAACTCCTAACATGTCTGTACATGCATGCAATTAGTTTTGATGTTTTTTTGCCTAATTCAAGGTATTGTAGGGGTAAGAGGTAGTAGAAGTTGGGAATTTAAAACCTGGAAAAATGAATCAATACTTCAAATGGCTCTACTCTAACCTGGATTGAAGAAACAAGGTGCGTGGTTCATAGGACTAATTAACTTGGGGTATTTGCTATTATTTATTTGGCCTAAAAGAAAAAGGGGAAATAGTGCATTAACTATTCAAGTGGCATCTAATTTGAGAATAAAGTAAGACACTTCAAACTGTGTCGCATCAGCACCTATGACTGAAAATGATAAAATTTAGGACAAAAAATAACATAGATAGACAAACCCGAAGACATAATAAAAACTCAAGATTGGGATCTTTCATGGTCCTACAGAAACTTTGATCCAAATCCCTCAATAGCTGTGATTGTGTCCATCCTCAAACCACTAAAACCTAAAAGATAATGCCCCAAATAACAAGATTATTGGTGTGGTGGCTTTGGCTTATCCTTAGGCTCAAGAAATGTTAATTATCTGATTAATTAATGCTTGATTTAGGAACACGGCACAGTTTGGGAATCTTGAATCAATCGGGTCAAAGACAAGCAGGTGGAAAACTGATCCATCATTCCCCATAATTATGTTCCATAATATAAAGTATTCCAAGAGACAAAAAATCCAAACAAGAAATGCCAATTAATATCCCAAACTTAATTTTCTTGAAATGTTAGGTACATCCTAACTTAAATTATGTGGGTGCGTAGTTCAAATATCCGACCAGATTATTATCAGTTTATAAATTTATTTTTGTGAGATCAATCTCTTTATGATTAAAGTATTTATGATAAGTAAATATCGACGATGACGACAACAACAATAATAATAAGCTTGATTATTTCAAGTTTTGTTGCTTGCTTATCCTCATATATGCTAACTTTTCCTCTCTTTATTTTCCATGATCAGTGAGTAGGCCCCGTTCATGGTTGTGTAAGACAAAATATAATAGATAATGATCATAATATTTAGCAATACCTTTCAATTTTTTCTTTAAAATAAAAAATAAAAAATTGTGATGCACCCCACCTAATATATAGGAATATCACAACCATGGACTAAAAAAAAAGCATCCTTTTTTTAGGGGGGGGGGACTCAGACGTTTTGCTCAATTCTTGCATGAAATATATAAAGACAACCAATTATTTCCAAAATCATCCTTAATATGGTTTTTTTTATGCAACTCAATGAACTCATGCTTGAGAGATAATTAATTTCGGGTGGTGATACTTCCACCGTTGGGGATCCCGCTAATTAGTTTGGGGGTTTTTTTTTTTTTTTTTGCATTTTTTACATTTATTTTTTCAGCACATTTAAATTTAAAAAATATTTACTTAATCATTAAATAATAATAATAATAATAAAAATAAAAGTTCCAATGCATGGTAACTCCTAGCAATAGCCACGGGTGATAAAAGTAGCATTTTCCATTAATTAAAGGTCCTACTATTATTGTAGTATGTACAAGACTTGACGGTTTCAAAGCAAGATTATTTATTGGTACTGTGTGTTTGGACAAGGCAGTAAGATTGTCGGGACGGTTGAGATTGAATATATATGTATATTATATGTATATATATATATGGGGGTAAAGTATGGGAGCATCCATTTTCTTTGGACAAGAGTGCAATAAGTGAAGGGTGTCGGCATTTTCAAAACGACAAGAGTGCACTCGTGCCCTATTATATATATATGGCTCAATGGCATGCATTGTATATATACGTGCATGCACATCAATTTCATGATATATTGAGCTTGTTTTTAAGCACTTTTTGTGTGTGAGAGGTAATAATTTTGCCCATTTCTTTCCAATAGGTTTTTAGGTAATGTTTGTAAATATCTCTTATTTGACCTGAAAAATCTATCATCATGATCATTTTGAATGAATGGCATAGCATTTATCTCCGGAAAATGTCAAAAAATAAAAGATTAAAAAGATAAAATTTATAAATTCATGTAATTTAACGTGATATTTAAATCTACTTTACTTTAAGAATAATTTTATACTTAAACACCTTCTCTGAGAGTTTACATAATCCTTTTTGAAGAAATAGCACTAATTCTCATTTAATTTATCTTATTTTTTCAACTCCGCCTTTTGATTTTGATCTAATCGATAGTAAAAGAATCTCTTACTGTATTTTTCCCCTTGAAAAATTGAAATTTTCTTTGTTTGATGGGCACCAAAGAGAGAGAACCTTTGAGAACAAAAGCAAGAAGGTGTTAAAATTTCTTTCTTTTTCATTTTTGTAGACTTGTATATATATGAGCCAAAATAGGTGTCATAAAAAGTAGGAGGAGCACCACTAGACGTTCTACACATACATAGTGAATAAAGGATAATACCACATGGTAGGCTTAGGGTAGGGTTTTCATTTTCTCGCAAATGTTTGAACTTTGAAAAATAATGGGCAACGACAATATACAATGTTTCTGTCTCACTAGCTTACATCTGCATAGTAGAACAAACAAACTTTGGTTTTGGTCGTGTCTACATATTATCATGTGTCTGTTCTGTTTTGTGTTTAAAGTGTTATATATGCTTGTGACAATATACAGATTATTCTTTACTCCACATGACTCAGAGTAAGGGATAAGATCAGATTTGAAAGGAATGTCCATTCAATTTAGAATCATCTAAATTTTCATTGAAGAACAGATCGAAGAAAATTTGTGAACATCAATCATTTTAAAAAGAAATATATATATATCGATTGTGAAATCATATTTTCATTAATTATTAATTATTATTATTTATATTTTTTGGAGAGAAATTTTATTTACAAGTATTATTTTTTATACACTCAATATAATATGGATCGATGTAGAAAGCTTTCTACATCAGTTATGCTAAAAAATTACTAATATTTTAATTTTTTAAAGTTATAACGAGTCTTAGTATAAGTGACGTATTAACACGCAAGTTTAACCTATGCTTATGTGAAGCTAAACTCATTAAAAAAGATATAAAAGGCTTACAAAAAAACACAATTACACAATCAATCTTAAAGAGAAATTAGGAAAGTAAATAGAACAATAAAAGTGGCCAATACCCAAAAATAAAAGTGGGTAATAATTTTGGATCCAATTAAAATGCACTAGAAATTGGGACTGGTGCTTTGAATTTCATGTGTCCCAAAGACACATATAGATCACATGATGTGCCTGATTTCAATTCCTACCAATTTCATTATTGCTGACAACCAAAGCAAAGAGAATTAATAGGGGGGAAAATAATTGGGTCCCTTAGAGTAAAGAGTACAAAGAAGTATACCCCCATTTTTTTAATTTAAGTAAATGGCTTACTTGTCTAAGGAAAAAAAATAATATTTATAGTTGTGAGGTGTGTAAATGTTGTGTAATTTCTTAAAAAAATAAATAAATATGAAATTTATATTAAAAAAAAAACTAATTTTTAATAATAAATTTTATGATTTTTAAAAATAATTATATTCAATGATATACGTAAAATTACAAAAAAAAAAAAAAAAAAAAAAAAAAAATAGGAGTTAGTGAAACAGTGATGGATTCAGGACAGGAGAAGTACGTTCCTCCTTTCATTTACTTTCCTCTGGTTCTATTCATTTTTAGCCCAATTATAGTGCATGTGGGCCCAAAGGCTGTTTTGTCAAATGTCAATTTCGGTTTTTTGGGTACTGCAATGTGTACGTCTCGACGGTGGAAGGAAATAAAAAATAAATAAAAAAAAGGAAAATACATACCAAGTGCTAAAGCCACGTACGCTACCTAGCTTTCCAATTGATTCTTAGGTGGTTATCCAAAAACATTTGGTCCCTCCAAAGCTGGTTCTAGGGAAAAATATACAACCCCTTTAATTATTATTTAATTTGTAAAAAAAAAAATTATTTTATAAATCAAATATTATCATTTAAGTGATTTAGATAATATGTTCTACAGACAAGTTGAGAATAGAATAACCCATTTGTAATTACTTTTAAACTATGATTCTTATTATTTTTTTAATTTTCTTTAGATTCGAAAGAAAGAGAAAAATCCACCCATATTTTATGGGGGAGAGAGAGTTGTGTTTAGTCATTATGCAAGAAATATAAGGGACAGAAGCCCTCAACAATAGCTCCATTATAACCAATAGGACACTTAAAGGAAAAAAGTATAAAAAGTAATGGATTACAGGTCTGGACCCATATTATGTGGCATAGTCAAGAAGAGGATCCTGATGAAAAGATGATTTGTTGTAATCTCTTAGATTGACAAATGGGTATGGTGCATGACATGTAATCAAATGAGATTTGTGTAAAAATGGTGTAGAAAACCTACCTATAACAATGTTTGAAACATGCACAAGATAATATAATACAAACCTTCAACAAAATCATCAAGATTGGAAAAAAGATTTCAATGAGGTAAAAGTCATCATCTCCATCTTTAATTTATTACCCTTTTCTTGGTTTCTTTTTTTTTTTTAATCTTTTTTAACTGAGGTAGGTGGGCAATCCTTAGCTAGCTAGCTAGAGAGAGAGAGGGAGGCAAGCAAGGGAAAGGAGATTTGAAATGGGAAGATGTGCCAAATAAGTGAGAGAGGTAGCATGAATTAATGATAGCATCAGATAGAAGGTCAAGAGGGAAAAGGGTAGACAACGTGGAGGCAAAGGAAAGAAAAATACAGGCACCAATACCATAAACTTTTAAATAGAGGTGGGGTTGGGGGGGTGGGGGGTTGTGGACTGTTGAGGTTGTACACTATATAGGAAGGAGACTTTCCCTTCGTCAGCTTCTTTTTCGTAATAATGTTGGTTGAGGTTGTGGGAAAGTCATCAGCAGCAGTATAGATATATATGCATTAATAGTTGAGAAGTGACCCAACCCAACCCAACCCACCCATGCCTTCTCAACATCATCGATCTCATCTACCTGTGGCTATCTTCCAATCTTCAATATCTAATATATAGGCCAAGCAGAACAAAAGCAAAAGATCAAAAGCAAAGCATAACATCTGATCTCTAGTCTCGATATCTAAAAGTTAATATGCCCACTTACCTAGCTCTTATTATTCAAACTATCAATGAATCTGTCTTATATTTTAAGTTTCTCTCCTCGAATAAAATAAAAGTTAAAGCTTCGACTTATTTAAATCAGTATTTATTTATTTATTTATTTATTTCTAAGTTTCTTTATGTTGAAAATTTTAAACTTTCTAACCGTTTAAGTTTACGAGATAATATAGTAGATGATTTAACGTGAGAATAAAGGGGTGGTCTTGAATACATGGACGAATTTCTTGTTAATATGCTGTCTAGTTTCAAATATATATTTTTTTTCATTGGAAAATGTATTTTTTTTTTCTTTTGATGGATTAGTTTCTGGTGGGTGATCATGCATAGAGTAGCGTTGTCATGTATTCCATATTTTATCATTAATTTTCATTTACTTTTTATTAATTTTTATTACTATTCATGACTATTATTTAATATTTTTTATTACTATTCACAGATCGTCTAATATCATTTCATTGTCCAAATGTAGAGATCTGAATGATCTAAATGTCAGACTTTCAACTTACCCATTCCTTAGAGGCTTATTAGATTAGTCAAATTTGGATGATCATCCTTGAAAAATGACATATTTATATATCAAATGAACAACTTTCTCTCATGATGCACCTCTGTTTTGAACTTGTTTACAAATCAATGCCCTACTTGGCATGGCATGGCTTCTATTTGTTATGATTCAAGGTGGGTATGCATGATATTTAAAAAATCTCATCATTTCCCTGACACTAAAAAAAAAAAAAAAAGGTGGTTTCTTTTTCTTTTCAGAAAATGACGAGAACCAAACACATCACTCTTACCAGCTTGTACGTACGAAAATGACTTCCATAATTTGAAAAAAGCTCTTCTGATCAAGCCAGAAGTTCTATTGAAAAAAGCCTGCTCCCATCGAGCAGTACCCTAAACAACAAGAGAAACATGAATGAGTTTGCAGCTTATTCCATCGAACAGTACCATCAAGATACCTACAGACATGCTGATATATATATATCCGGAGAATAAGCTCTATATATCCGGAGAATAATACATGATATAGAAAAGCTCACGTACACGTATTATTGTATCTATTTCTATGATCTTAATTTATGCACTAAAACTCTTATAAAAATCAGAAAATATTATGGAGAAAGTGGAAGAGTCCTTTTGTTTTTAGTATTGTTCACATTTTCACGTCTCTTTCTGGTGGATCTTGGCAAATCTTCAATATTGTTGTTAGTACGTACTGTTATATGTTATGATCATCGAGATTGTCGATCATGTACAACAGCATTAATTCCAGCTTCTTCCCTCCCGAAGAGGCAACCGGCCGGGGATCCTTTCCTCCATGCCCCACTTTTCCATGCATATATATATATATGGTGGTACTGCGCATTCCGGCAACAGCGCGCCGGCGCCACGTCTTTGCAAAATTTGAAGTTAATACTTATAGCAGGGATATAGAGTTTACTGTTTTTATTTGTAATGTTCATAAAACTACATATAAATCTAGAAAATTTAGTCTGATTTGAATTTGGAAAATGTTTTTATCTCATCTTTTAATTACAATTTTTTCAAATCTTAAAATAATAATAATATTAAAAAAATAATATTCTAATAATATTTTATTTAATTTTTATCTTTTATCTATAATCATATTATCTCATCTACGATGCAATGCAAGAAAATTGTTATAAATTAAGGATCTTATAAGATTTTCTAGGCATGAGATGATCATGCATGGCAATGCGAAGGTATATGTGGGGTAACTATTGAGAAGATCATGCAGTACAGAAAGATCTCCAAGCGGCGATGGATGTTTCTTACTAACGACGTTTCTTTTTTCTATTCGTCCCTTTCACGCGTTTTAAAACATACCAACAGCATTTACCTTTAAACTTAAAGAGTGATCAAGCTAGGCTATCACTCAGCAATGACACGGTAAGCGTGCTGCCTAGCATAAATTTTATTTTTTTATTTTTATTGTATTTAATATTTTTTAAAAATAAAAAAAGATACCAATATACTAAAAGTTACTTTATTAATTATTAAGTAAAAAAATTTAAAAACAATTTAAATACATGAAGAGTCAAAATAAGGGGGCAAACTGAGGCGACATACTAGCATTTTCCTTAAACTAAATAGCTTTTTTTATAGCCAATGAGTCATGACAATGAAAAATAAAAAAGAAAGGAAGGTCGGGGTTCAATATGAAAAGAGAAATGATTTAGTTACAAAGAAATTTTATAAAAATAAATTCACAAATTAATGTGGCTTAATGTGATATGTCAATTATAAAAAAAATTTACTATAAAGCAAATCTAATTTATCACATTAATTTATGTTACAGAACGAGTTTATTTTATGAAATCTTTTTTGTGGCGGTAGCATTTCTCATATATATAAAAATACACATTATTGACAAGTGCTTCATGAGCAAGTTTCTCTCGGAAGAAGTGTTATGTTTTATCCATAGAAGTTGTAATGGAAATGAATAAAAACTTGGTTTTAATTTAAAACAAGATTGGTAGGAAATTAAATGGATTTTACTTTTCTTTTGGATTTTTCAATTGCCTCCATTAATTAACTTGATCATCACTATATATAATTTCTCAAACCAATTGAGAAACCAAATCAATCAAGCCGGCCCTCATTATACATTTGAAAAAGTAAAGGTCTGAAAAAGACTAGACGGCCTAGATCTGTGCCATCCCCCAAGGAAGAAGAAGTGGTAAAGAGATAAATAAAAAGAGGCCAGCTGGGGGAAGTAGCTAAATTATATATATTCCATTGGCACCTTTGAAAGAGAAGATGATGAGATGCTTCTCTTGTTTGCATCCAAAGTCAATCTATGTATATATACATGACAAAACCAATTAAAATTACGGTTGAATGAATGCTTGATTCCTACCCATGATCAACGCCCAGAACTTTAATCTGGTCCCCATGATGGACAAACTTTGAAAGAGCATATTATAAATTAAAGAGGTGTTGAGAATTAGATCGCATATTTTTGCTTATAAGTGTGGAAACGTTCATTAAAGGCAGGCTAATTCAAAGTCATGGGTCGACGTACGTGCCTCTGATCAATCCTCAATATGCTTGCAATAGTGGTTAGAATTAATGAAAAGGTTGCTCAGAGAGAGAGAGAGAGAGAGAATCATGTTGGGTTTGCATCGTGGTCGTCGTGGGTACGTACGTAGCTCATGATCATGATTCCATGCAACTTATATTAGCCCGGCCAATTGAATCGCGCGCTTTCAAAATTTATACGTCTTGTTCAAATAATGTTCTTCATTATTTTTCATATATATTATTCTCATGATATATACATGATCATGTATATGCATGGTTTGTTTATCAAGAAGGAAGTGGAAACATTTCATATATATATATATAGGAAAATACTTTAACCACAAAGGGATTATACAAAAGTTAACCTACAAACTGATATAATTTAATGTGGTACGTCATATTGTAAAGTTACTATTATTATAAAATTGATCTAACAGATTCTATGAATCTACATCAATTTGTAGGTTTATTTTGTGTAATTTTTTTGTATCTGTAGTGGTTCTCATATATATATATTATAGAAGCTTAAATATGTACTAAATACAGTCATGAAGTGCAATCTTTTTGAAAAAGAATGAAAGTTTACTATTAAAAAATTAAATTTTTTTTTATCATGTGTATCTCATATTTACTCACTTTTTTCAAAAAAATTGTGCGACACAGGCACTAACCCGTTCTACGATTGCAAATATCATTTCTCTATCCTTAAGTAACGTCTCATTTTACATTCTGAACACCAAACTATCAAGAATTGTCAAATAACACTCTCCATTCAAATATAAGACATAAAAAAAAAAGTAATGCGACACAATATTTAAGATTGTGTTATATGTCACCTACTTTAATTCGACCATAATGTCAAACCTGAATTAAGCGTGCTATTTGACAATGGAAGGTACTTAATTGGTTGTTACACATGATTGTATCCGGCCAAGATTATAATTTAGAATATAAATTTTAAAATAAACAACTGTATAAAAGTGAAAAATATATTTATTCAGAGTAATTTCTACGATGATTAGTGAAAAATTTTATTTTTAAATTAGTGTTTAAAGCACGTGATTTAGTAAAGTGTTTACATAAAATTTAAATCTTATAATTTAATTAATGTGAATGATATGCTCTAAAGTGTTCACATCAACGTGAGAATATAATAACTCATAACAATAACTTTAACCTGAATTTTAAGTTTTTTATGGCTTAAAAATAATAATTCTAATCACCTCTAAGCATCCATTATTGCACGAATTGCGACCAAGCATGCAACTTCTGCATCATGGCATATATGTAATTTTTAAGAGCATTTTTAAATTTAAATTATTTTATAATTAAATTCTGCCGTATCAAATAATATATTATTCAAAAGTAATTATGCAATGCATAGCTTATATCTATGCTGAAAATTAAAATAGTAATGTTACCTACCATTTAGAGCGCATAAGTATCATGCAGTCGTTTTGTAAAATAGTAAAATTTATTATTAAAAATTATTTTTTTATATAAATCTTATATTTATTTATTTTTATAAAAATAATTATGCCACACTTACACGATTATTAGTGCCACTATCATTTTTTAAATTAAAAAATATTGATAAAAAGTTCTTAGAATCCTCGCCGCAAGGACCACAAAGTATAGTGCAATCCACGATGAAGATCAGTTTCTAAAAAGAGTTGTAAAAGTCAGAATTCCTCAGAGTTGGTCCCAAAGACATACAGCTCTTAAATTACGAGAGTTGTGTCAGATTAGGCAGCAACAAAAAACATAGACTGCCTTGTATTCGTAGTTTACAGGCATTTGGACATTTCTGACCCTTAATTAATATATATATTATTTATTTATAGAAAAATGATATTCAAATTTTTAGCATACTTTCTTTAAAAAAAAATAGATAAATATAAAATTAATATTAAAAAATTATATTTTAATAAAAAAAGTTTAAAAATACACAAATAATATATACTTTAAAACTGAATATATCATTACACAAGTAAATAATAAATAGTAAGGCCTTGATGTGATGGGTACAGTCGCCTTTTTAATATTTTGATGCTCTGCTGAGTGCTGAGATCCGTCTGATTGAGGGACCACTGATTTTCTGTATTTATGACTTTTGTTTTTTAACTCAAAAATAATAAAATTGCTCCATATTGATGACCCTGTCAATACATCAAACTTTCAGTGTTTTATTTCTCTTGTGACAATGCAGCAGCAGAATGTGATTTTTTTTTTTTTGTTTTTATTTTGGAGGTTTGTGGTTAAATTACAAATGGATTAAATCTGTGGAGTCAGGTGGGTCTTAACTTTCTTTTGTGGCCCACTTTGTGTTGACATAAAATTTCCCATAATTTTAATTTTTGGATCCAGAAATTTATTAAACTTCAGAGTTGTTTGGAAAATGAATTTTGTTATATATAATTATTTTTATATATTTTTTATGTATTTTATTAATGTGATTGGTTAAAATAGTAATTTTATATTAAAAATAAGTGAAACAGCCAATCACAATAATAAAGTGTACAAAAAAATATAAAAATGACTGTATATAGAATTTTTATTAAAAAATTAAGTTAATTTTTTAATATTCTTAATTATGTTTAGTTTCTTCTCTTAATATCTAGGCATCTTCATAAGTTTCCCTTAATGATATGTTTAATATATTAATAAAAAAATAATTACAAATGGATTTTTTCTAATTAAAAAGAAAATTTGTGATTATTATAAATTTATTTTTATATAATTGTGATTGTAATATTTCTTTTTATTTATCGATTTGTTTTATATTTTTTAGGTGCAATGAGCTATAATTATTTTGCAACAAGAAGAAAGAAAGCTCTCCCACCTTCTGATGTTGCTTCAACTTTATCCTGTCGAGGCTTTAACTCTTATTTTTGGTCAGAATCTGTGCTTCTTGTGACTGACATGCATTATGGCACCACCCACGGCCACACCCACCCTTGACCCTCCTATTCCTCTCACTGACACTCCTCATAAATAAATAAATAAAACTCTACCTCCACACATGCATATATCATTATTCTTATTAATTCAAAAATTAAAAATAAAAAAAGAATATATTTATTTTAATTAGTGCCGAATATCATATATCTCGTGCACAATTTCGAGGTGGATCCGTGATGAGTTCTTACTGATTTGGTGTCGTTCACTTGGTTGAGTCATTCATAGCTATTTATTGATTGTTTTTTTCCCCCACCAAGAATATTCGTTTTTTGGATCTTTCTTACAGATTTATGAAATACCAAAAATTCATGAAATTCATTTGGCTACAAATTCAGGAGTCTCTGACTTGCAGTAGCATGACCATGTGCAAGTGTAAATCATGTCAAAGAGATCCACGATTACATGATCAAAGAAGTGGGTGCATGGAATACAAGTATAAATGATTTTTCAGATTGAAAATAATTTGTAGGGTATAAAATCTGTGATTTAATTAAAAAGATTTAATTTTTTTTTTAATAAAAACATTGAGATATGCATATTCTAAATTGTCAAAAAAAGGTATCATAAATTTACAAGCAATGCCCATAAAGTTATAGATTGTACAAACATCATGTACCTCTTTTGTAAAAGAGTGAAATTCATACTTAAAAAATTAAATTTTTTCATGTATTGGGTCTATATTTACTAACTTTTTTAAAAAGAGTATGTTATGCATATGTATTCTATAACTTACAATCCATTTCTCTAAATTTACTTGATAGTAGATTACTTTATCATAAATTTACCTGTATGCATGTCCTTGGTTAAATCATAAATTTACAGTTTTCGTTAAAAATGCCATTCATAAATATTGTAGATTACTTTATTCTACTAATTCCATGTATCGATAGTTATTATCTATGAAATGATATAAGAATAAGTAACCCTTCTTAATAATTCCTTAAATATATATATGTATATAGTAATACTACTATGTCTTCTAATTTATATGCTCATTTTGTCCTATTGACTTGACACTACAATGTACTATAAAGAATTAGACCAAAACTCTAGATTCTCTCTACCCTTTTATTTTTGTATTTTTAATTTTTTTTTAATAAGCTAATCACGTGACATCACATTGTGGTGCCACGTCAAGAGACAAGGCGAATGGTATAGATTAGGAATCGTAATAACATTTCTTATATATTAATTAGCTATCATCCCATATATGCATGCCACTATTACTACTATGGATGAATTCGATCCAATCTGGTTGTTTCGGAGGAAGGTTTTGGGATCTGACCGAACTCCTTTAGTCTAGGATTTGCCCACCCTAGACCAGACCGAACACCCATAGAGATTGGACCAGACCAGTAGCTATCAATCCGGTCGGTCCGACTCAGTTATTTGTTTATTTTATTTCATTTTTTTTTCAAATAAATTAATAAAAATTTATTTAAATTACTAAAATTAAAATTATGTGAATTAGTAAAGTATGTATGAATGTATTTTGTATCTACATATATTATCATAAGATTACGATACATTATTAATTGATAGCATATATTATTTAAAATTTTATATGGTCAATGATAATAAATTAGATGGAAACAATATAATTAACTTGTACAATTACTATATAAAATAATATATTAAATATACATACTGTCAGTTTCAGTCTGATCTGAACCAAAAACCACATACCCCGAGACCGGACCGAACCTCTTTGGTGTACCAAAACGAACCACACAATTCTTCAGCCCTAACTACTGCTTTCAAATTGGTATAGGATTATATATAGAGTTTATGTCGACCACAGATATGAATCTAATGGACCAAATCAATTTGCAGAAAGTTTGGAAAAAAGAAAGGCAGATGGAGATAATATCGCCATTAATTAGATATTTTCAAGTCATGATCATGATGAGTTAATCCCATGATCTTCAACTATTGTTGCGGCGGATTGGGTGCATGGCTGTTGGCAGCCTCTAAGGATTGTCAAGATTCAACAGGATGGATGTGCCTTTGTCAAATATTGGGTGTTTTTGTGTGTTTACACTTGCCATCATTAATCTCTAATCTCTCCCCTCACATTTCATCTCCTATTCTATTTATTTATTTTTTTTCTTAAATTATATCGTCTTCAACCACATCAATCTATCGCAATTTTAAGTGATTTTTCATTCAATAATAAATTATTTTTGAAATCTCTAAAAATATGTCGCAACAGTATACAACATGGTCTTATAATTTGAGCTTGAAAAAATGGGTTATATAAGATTTTTTTATTTTTTATTTTTTTTTCATATTGAATATTGCTAGTACACATGCATCATGTGAGGTTGTGATTAGGATGGTTAGGAGTGATTTTGGTTTGGAATAAAGGAAAGAGAGCTAGCTAGCATTGTTAGTAGTGGGTAAACCGTGTGGTGGAGGAGCTGAATTAATGAGGATAGTGCAACGCTAATGAAAACAAAAGTCCAATAAACTTAACCCTAAAGAAAGAGATACTACGAAGGAAATTAAAATGAAAGTGAAGGATAAGGGGAAAAACTTGGGCAATAAAAAAAGTAGGTTTGGGACTAGTGTGTGGGTCATGGAAATGGGTGGGGGGGAAGAATGGTTGGATTAGGTTCAAAGAAATTTCTCAAGTAAAAGTTGGTGTGAAACACTTTATACAAAAAATAAAAAATAAAAACAAACTCATGATTATGGACTTATTTAATTGGTCACATATGCATTTGTCGAGAAAAAAAAAAAAAAACAAAAGAATTTGAATCAATCTCCCAAAATATCGAAGAAATTAATTAAAAAAATATTATATTTTTAAACACGTTTATTGACATGATCATGAGTTAACATAAAAAAAAAAAGTATTAATATTTTAATTTTTTTTTTTATAATTTTAACGGGTCTTACTTATTTATATATAAATATCAAATTTCAAAAAAAATTACAAATATTTACTCTCTTTCTCTCTATGAAGGATGAAGTTGAGTCTCTGTTTAGATAGAAAGTATTATCTTTTGGATGTTTGTTTGTAGAAAGTAACAATAATAGTGAAGACAGACTAGTCACAAAAGGAAATAGTATACTAGTGAAACTCTAAAGACATTATTTTAGTTTATAATGTCATGTTTGATATATGAATATTTTAAAAAATGTATTCGATTATAGATGTAAGTTTCTTTCATGAATAAATGAATAACAATTTTTTTCTTTTTTTTTAAGTATTTACTCTATGCATAAAGTTTTTTTAAAGATAGAGCGAATTTCGGAGTTCTCCTTTTCCGACTTTGCTGTGGTCCAAGCCCCACTCGAGAGATAAAATTAAAGGAGGATTGAGGATTGATCCTATGAACCCATTAATCCTAGAAATTATAGAATAATCAAATATGAAAATCTACTCCCACTCTAGTATTCTTATCTCACCTGTAAATTAAATCTAACGTTATAATATCAAAAATTTTATATATAATTATTTTTGTATATTCTTTGTGCATTCTATTAATGTGATTGTCTGTATCACTTTTTTTAAATATAAAATAACTGTTTTGGTCATACGTCAATCATATCAGTAGAGTGCACAAATAATATGTAAAAATGACTTTATATAGAAAAAAAAAATTTTTTAAGTTCTATTATATGTATACACGTGCTAGTAGATCATATAAGCATGAGGCCAACCAATTCAATCTGGATTTGTAAAACACTGATTGATTATCTTGTACTAATTCCACCATATTAATTGGTCAGCATGTTGGGTTTTTTTTCTTTTTTCTTTTTTTTTCTGTTTATATAAACGAAAAAAATCTAGAATAACGTGGAATAATAAGGGTTTGATACATTCATGCATCTGCAGTCTGCGGACAATGCATGCATGCATGTAAAAGGAAAAATATCAGACAATTTGATTCTCTCTATTTTATTAACTATTTATCAAATTAATTAAGCCTAAAAATCATGTTCTAAATAAAACAAAAAACCCACGAGACAATGAGAGAGAGAGAGAGAGAGATTAAAATGGATGGGAAATGCTGTCTTAATTTAGAGGATGAAGAAAACAACGTGTTATTAGTCGTGTCTGTTTATCATGCGTTGGGAAAGAGAGAGTCGCATCTACCGTGCAGGTTATCTTACTCTGAGAGAGAGAGAGTGAGAGAGAGAGAGAGGAACAAAATGCGTGATGCCAAATTCCAAGCACTCTTTTTCACAATGCTTCTGCTTTTTCGATCTCTATATATATATATATATTTTTTTGGGTAGAGAGCCTCCTTTTGTTTTGTTACTCCATTAACTAAAGTTTGAATTGATCCTTCTTGGTTTTGGGGACGATCACACCATTCTTCAATACACAACTCTAACTTTTTCACTTGAGACTCATCCATTTTTGCTTATAAATTTTGTGATATCAAGATGCTATTTTTAAAAGAAACGAAAATTTTCACCCCACACAAAATTTTAATGTTAACAATCCTCTTCAACATCTTCTGAAGTGGAGGCAGAGCTCCGACTAATGTTTTGAATATCGTACCGGATGGCATACCGGTCAAGACATTGAAATGAAATATTTCGATATCAGTACCGTTTCGGAATAATTGATATATGAATAAATTATATATATAAATATATATTTCAAAATTATATTTCCAAATAATAGTCTATATATGGAGAAATTATACATGAATACATATATATATAAATTATAAATAGTCTGGTTAGAATTGGAGGTCAAAAAATGAGCTTACAATTTGAAAAAAAAAAAAACTAAAGGCTGAAATATCGGCCGGTACGCAAGCCGGTACAGGCCGAAATATAGGCCGGTACGGCCAGTATTTCGACCAGTACGAAACAAATACCATATTCGTATCGGATCAGTGACCGGTACGGTACGATATTGAAAACCATGGCTCCGACACCTCCTACCCTCCGCTTATGTCGCATAATCTAAAAATTTTAGGTGCATGGCATTCTCACAATTCTTCGACTTATTTTCGAATATTCACGTATAGAAAGTTTTATGCTTTGTTATACTCTTAAATAAATACCCCCTCCCCAAATAAAATATATTTAAAGTTGAAGTCCATCCACAAAATGGGTTGCACCATTATTTGAAAAATGGGACTTTTTGTAATTGTAAATCTCCAATTTAATGGTTTTCCTTTTGATCTATGAGCACATTGTCATAATAATAATGGAGGTTGGACCACAAAGTGATTGCTTTTATGAATCCGGAAAACATTTTCTTGGTACGTAGTAATTCTACAACGTCTTTGCATTGCTAGGTGTACTCGTGCGTCATCTAGCATTCAGCATATGGTCTAGAAAAACCTTTTTTTTTTTCGTAGAAGTCTTTGAAATTGCCATCTTTTTCCGTTTTAATTAAATTAATAGCCACTTCATCATTACTTTCCGGCGGTATTAGTACTCTTGAAAAACCTTTGAATTTTTGGATGATATTCCTCTAATAAGGCCAAATCATATATATAAAAATAAGAAAATTGATAATTTGATATAAATATAAAGAGATTACATAAAAGTAAATTTAAAAATTGGCATGGCTTCACGTGATACGTTATATCTATTTTATATTAAAAGCAAGTATTTTACAATCTAACGTACTGATTAAGTAATGCAAGTTTGTAGATTTACTTTTACATAATCTTTTTGTGGTTAAAGTATTTCTCTATAAATAATAGCAACAAAAAAGATGGTTCCTCCTACTTAGGTTTTCTTGATCGATCAAATACCAAAAAAATGGCATCTACAAAGGTGATCGACTAAACATAAATTCTTTAGCTACAAGAGATCTGTAAAAGTAAAGTCGCAAGCTAACATTGATTGGTACGGTCTGTCAAATTATAAAATTATTTTTATTACAAAGTAGCTCTAACATATCATATAAAGTTATATCAATTTGTAGGTTTACTTTTATGTTATTGTAGCACTTCTCTTGATTAAATAGTTTAGAAGGTTATAAACCGTCTTGAGTTACCCTGGAAGAACTCGCTCTAGAAAAGGACAAGTATATGTAGTATTTCTAGAGATTCCGTTAGACAGATCCACAATCTTTGCCGTAGATAAAAGTGTATGATGACTCTAATTTTGGATACAAGCAATAAGATAGTCAAGTACGTAAAACTCAGCAAATCCAACATTTGCCACAACTTCGACGTTTGAGAAAAAATGAAATGAATGCAAAAGGTAAATGACTAACTCCTCATGAAGTTCAGGAGACCCATAAATTAATACGGCTAAGATGAGATGAAAACATACACATTGCCATGTATTGATGTCCAAGAAAAGGTCATTACCTTACAAGTTACAACTATCATCTCTATATCCTTATCCTTAATATAGCCAGAGTCTAGCTATAATTAGACCCATTATAAATGTGGGCATGTAAATTCCTATATATTTTTTTTCGTTACAATTATTACAAAAATAGCGATAGAAAATTCCTAAAAAATATTATTTCTTTTGTCTCCCGTGACGAAAGGTTAAAAGAAATGTTGTTTATATTTTGACAAAATCAAAGATGAAATATTGATTAAAAAAAGAAAAAATACATAACTTCATAGAAAGGAAAAAAGAGAGAACTCAGCCAACAACCACGCAATTAGGTTGGAGTTATAGGGTGATCTGTTCTTTTGTTTTCTAAGATAAGGAATATAAATAAATAAAAGGAAATATATATATATATAGCTATTGGTTTGAATCTTCAAAACCAAGTAAAAGTCAAAATCTTGTTCTCCACTTGATTTAACAAATACGAGAACAATATGGAGATAGGGAAAGATGATTTTGCGCATAACCTGGCGATATACATCTTCTTCTTTTTTTCATTTTTTTTTTCAAATAAAGCATGATTTGTTTAGTAAAAAATTAAAAATAAAAATTATACAATAATATTCCATCCCAACTCTATATTTTTTTTCTTTTTGGTTTTAAATATCTCCTCATTTTCGATCGGCATATACTTTGGAAGAAAAAATACGCACCGAATAAATATGAAAAAGAAAAATAATAGTTACAATTTTGAATATATAAGTACTGTATAATCAATTTAAAAAAAGTAAATAAAATTAAAATTTTACTCTTTTTAAAACGATTGTACAGTACTTATACATTTCTCCGTAGCATTACTCTTGAAGATATAGAGTACACTTTTTTATGAAAGCTTGGGATGACCTCTGAACATACTGAGCATCTAATTATCTTCTCTTTATTTTTTTCCTATATGGAATTAATTAATTATATGAGCCTATGAGGAATACGGGAGAAAAAGAAAGGGGGGGGGGGAGGCATGGGCAAAGCTGGCCTCGCATAGGACATATAAAAAGGCACAGACCAAGACGCTCGCTCGCTCAGCAACATCCAACACAAAACTACTCACCCCCGGCCCGTATTCTCTCTCTCTGTCTCTCTCTCTATTTATTATTATGCATTGAACTTTTACAAACCACAGTCGGCTGGTTTTTTTGGTTGGAAAAAATATAAATGATTAGAATTAGTATTTGTGTGATTTTCTTAAATAAATAAATAATAATAATCTAGAAGCAAATAAAATTGGTATTGGTGATAACGAACACGAGTACTCGTCCTCAAGAAAAGCCAACCCCACGCGAAGGAGGAGAAGAAGCAGCAAAGGTAAAGAAAGAAAGCAAACAGAAAGAAAAAGAGCCGAATAAGGTGTCTCTCTCTTGGACTGATTCGTTTCAGTCGCATCTATCTCTTCCTCTACCCTATTCTCCGTCTCTCTTTACTCTCTCTCTCTCTCTCTCTCTCTCTCTCTCTCTCTCTGTCATATATATAACATTACTCCTACAAAATCATATACAGCAAAACAAGGCAAACATTAGAGAAAGAAAAGTAGGTGAAAACAAAGCGCAACACAGAGAGAGAGAGAGAGAGAGAGAGATGAGAAGAAGTGTAAGGATGGTGGTATTGATGTTGGTTGTGGCCTCTCAACAGACATAATTTCCATCTTATATTCATTTTGATTCCCCCGCTCTCTCTCTCTCTCTCTCTCTTGGTGTATCTTTCCCAAGTTTTTTCTTTTTCTTCCAAATTCTCTCATTGAAGAGTCCGCCTTGGCTTTAGGGGAAGCATCTTCCTTCTCTATCATGCTTGTTATGTGCTAGTGTTTATTGCTTGGCCCTTCACATTGCTCCGTACTCCCCCCCACCTCTTAATATCCTCTCCTCTTATATCCCTTGGCTTCCTCTTATTCATACAAATCCCATCCCTTACTATCCCATTTGGCTCTTCACCTTATCTAGCATTCAATATCGTTCATTCTCTATTCATCTATAATGGCCGTCCAGGCTCAATACCCTTCTAATGTTCTCCTCCTAAACAGGTTTGCCTCTCTCTCTCTCTCTCTCTCTCTCTCTCTCTCTCTCTCTCTCTCTCTCTCTCTCTCTCTCCTAACCCTCTGTTTTCATTGCCTTATTGTAGAAACGGAAAAGAGGGACATGATTATTCATTACAGACACAACCAGGAGGGTTTCTTGATCAATCCCACATGTTACTCATCAACAATGGAGGTAAGACTTATTTTTTAGTAAAAAATATCGCCTGCCCAATTGAGTTTCGCTCCTATGCTATTGAACAAAATCCGATTTCCCAATTAATTTGTTTAGCATGTACCTCATGAAATGTGCCATCTTTGTGCTTGAATCACAGTGGGGGCTAATAATAATCCGCGCAAGAGAACAAGAGAAGTTGCACAAAGTACTGGGGTGTCCTCATCACCTCATATCAATCCAATGTTCTCTTTGCAATCTCAACCTTCTCAGCTTATAGACGTCTCTCAGCTCCACAACAACAACATCCAACAGCCAAATGTCGTCTCCACCGGACTCCGTTTATCCTTCGGAGAACAAAGACAGCAACAACACCAGCGACAACAATTACAGCAACAGCAACAAAACGTTTGCCACTCATCATCTCCTTTCTCATCTCTAATAGCAGAAGACGTTGCAGCCCAAATCAAACAACAGATAGACGAAATCGAGCAATTCCTTCAAGCCCAGGTATTCATTTCTCTCTTCTCTTAAATGGGTTTTCTAATATTTATTCGATTTGCTTTCATCTTTTGTGATTTTTCTCGGAATTCTAAAAGTTACTTTTTCCCCTTTTTGTCGACGGGCTCACAGGGAGAGCAATTGCGGCGCACATTAGCAGAGAAGAGGCAGAGGCACTATCGTGCGCTGCTGGCCGCAGCGGAGGGCTTGGTGTCCCGGAGGCTGCGGGAGAAGGAGACGGAGGTGGAAAAGGCCACACGTAGGAACGCCGAGCTGGAGGCACGCGCAGCGCAACTTAGCGTGGAGGCGCAGGTTTGGCAGGCCAAGGCCCAGGCCCAGGAGGTCACGGCCGCGACTCTCCAGGCACAGCTCCAGAAGGCCATATTAAGCGGCGGCGGAGGAGGAGCATCACCAGCAGGGGATAGCAGGAGGATGGAGGACCCGCTGGGGTGCGCCGTGGGTGGCGTAGAGGGCAATTACGTCGAGGATGCCGGGTCGGCGTACATCGACCCAGACCGTGTCTTCGTATCGGGACCGAGATGTAAAGCGTGTCGGAAACGTGTCGCCTCGGTAGTTCTGTTGCCGTGCCGGCATATGTGCATCTGTACAGAGTGTGACCAAGTGGCTCAAGCCTGCCCTCTTTGTCTCACCTTGAGAAGTTCCAGCATTGAAGTTTACCTTTCTTAATGGGCCCAAGCCCAATTGTCAATAGACATGGCCCGGTAAGAGGCCCAACCAGATGAATGCCAGTTTTTTTATCATATCAAAACAAAGAAGAAAATCAAATAATATTGAGTATAATAAGAATTACATTATGTTCTATTTTTTTTGTTATTTTCCATCTCGTGGAGTGGAAATACCTAATGTACATGTGCCACGTGGGTAGTGGCATTGGTTTTTGCTCTTTTTATTTGAAGTTTAATTCATATTAGAAATTCTTTTATTTTATAATTACTTTGTCCTCATATATACTTTTTTTTATCATCCATATGCCGTATTATTGAGAACAACGTCAAATTGCCATAGATATATTCTTAGGGTTGATAGAATAATGTTTAGATACAGTTCTAGAGTTTTATGTAAATTTTAGATTTATCTATTTTTTTTAAAATAGTGTCCGAGACTTATACATTTTAAAACTGTAAATAAACACGCAGGCATGCATGTTAAAGGGTGTTATCATGTATACATAAATTATAATGCTACACTCCAATCAGTACTTGATATACTGATTTCTTGGGTTTACACATTTTTTTTAAATGCCCACAAAAAAATAAAAAATAAAAATATATTTTAAAAAAAAATGGGAATAAACATGTTTAGATGTGAAAGTATTGAATGCAATTAAGGTTCAAGCATTTGGCACATATAATGATCCATTATAGTGAATGATGCAATATAAGGCATAGACAATTTTATTTTTAAAATTTTTTAAAACTACAAAAACGTCTCTTTTAAAATGATACTTTTTCTTATTTAATAAAAGGCCTACACATGCAGTCTCCAAGTGGAGACTGTGAATAGAATTTCTCTATAGTGAAAATGTAGTGTAAGTTCTTAAGCGTAGTAGCTATTCTCTCATCACTTTAAACTCTAGAGAGTGAAATTCTCTAAAGCATTAGGATTTGGAAATGTTTATTTGAAATTTTAATTTCTACAATCTATTAAGAGGATGTGAGTTGAGGAATTTGCAAGCTAGGCTTGATTGTTTTACTTGATTATTCAGTCAACGGATACATTCAATTTAGGAACCTTGGGTCTCTTCTATTCAATAATATATGGCAACTCATTATAATGTATAATGGTGTCAATTATTATCCTGGATATGAATGATCATGTATCAGTTGTGCATTTCACATGCACCCCTGAACAAGCAATCCAAGAATCATTTTAGCTTTTAACTATTGTCTTTGGAAAATCCAATCAGTTAACTAAAAATATAGTGCCATGTATTAGCAATAAAAAGATTTCTTAGCACAATTTTTCGATACGGTAACCTACAATCTGACGCTGTTTAAGATAAGTGACTTGTCTCTTTCTGAATGAAAGGTCGTGTCGCTTATGAAAACGTCTCCATTGATGCAAAGCATGGGCCATGAGATCAACCGTCGACCACCTAATCGAAAAAATGCACCAACATGTTTACTATCAAATATACCCATAAATGAAGAGTTAAAAACTTTATAATTTCTGATTAAAAAGTGGAAGATTATATGTGCTAATTAGCTTAAAAATTATTACAAGTAGAGAGTTTTTATGAGATAATATTAGATTGCTCTGAAGATGCTCTGTGGGAGATTCTTGGTCAGAATGGTCCAAACGAACTTAATATGGGCAGTAATACCTGCTGCGACAAGGCAAGTGGATGCCTAACTACTAGCACATAACTGTTTGAATTATGACTCTGATGGCAAAAATGGTACCACCTTGCTGCTGCTGCTGCTGTTATCTTACAGGATCCAACAACCCTTTTCAAAGGGAAGCAAATCTTTCAGTACCCACAAACATTTGCTTTTTTAGACCGTTGAATCTTCAAGATGAAGTAGCTGAGTTTCTCAGGGCATTGAAAAGGCAGCCTGATTGAGTTCAAACAAGAATCTGTTCCTTTGAGGTCTCATCCACTAATTTTGAAGATAAAGAACAAATGGAAAATGCTTTAACTATAAACAAATCTTATAAAAGATATATAATTGACGTGGCATGATACAATATATTAAATTATAAAGTTATTTTTATTATAAATTAGTTATATAACGTATCATACAAAATCACGACAATATATAAATTTATTTTTGTAAAAAAATTTTATAACTGTAACACCTTTATTTATTAAAAAATATATGATTTGATGCCGAAAATTAAGCATTTAATCCTCCTTAAATGTGCCTTATGGGCATTCGCTAAAAAAGTCAAGAAAAAACAAAAAAGATAGCTGAAACAATTTTACTTTCTGGGGTGTAGAATTATCAAGAAAACGAAAAGAGAAATGGCAATACTTTAAGTAGTCTGACCAAATGAGGTGAGTAAATTAAAATTGGGGGCCTTCTCCTTGATAGGACAGGTCAAGAACAGATGAGATATTTTCCTAATTAATATAAGCATATATCTATAATCCATCTAATCAATATTTCATTTCATTTATACAAACCTAAACCACCCCCCACCTGTTTCTGACTTTCTGATTTCCAGGAATCTGATTGTCATCACATGGCCATCAAGCCACATTGTCCTTGTAAGATGTATCGAATAAGGGAAGGTCACAGTCACTCCCTGCGGGCCCAAAAAAAAATTAATTAAAAAAAATCAAAATAATTTTTTTTTTTCGAGAAAAAAAAAATACCCCACTACATTGGATTTTTTGAGAGAAATTTCTAAATAATTTAATCATAAAAAAATTAAACTAACGTAATTTGATGTGATCCATTATATTGCAAAAAATACTTTTATTATAAGATAAATTTAACATATTATATAAAATTATACTAATTTAAAAGTGCATTTTTAAAGAATATTTAAGTTTACATTTCTAGAAATGTAAAGGGCAGTTGGATTTATAACTATTTGAGGTAGTATCATGTGTGGTGGATAATGAAATAGTCAATTTTGCGTATTTATTGCTCACTCTATTAATATGATTGATTAAAATAATTATTTTATATTAAAAAAATACTGTCAATCACATTAATAAAACGTGTAAAGAATACACAAAATTGAATTTACATAGAATTTTTTATAAAATATTCCTTTTATATAAGTGAAGGTCACGATTGATCACCACGTTTCAATTAAATTATTACAAATGATTCCTTCCTTCTTCATTTGGACGAAACCTTAATAGTACAAAACATGCATGTTTTTGAAGTTCCTTACTATTCTTTTTCCAACTTAGAAAGTATACAGAAAGTGAGAGGGGAAAATCTTTTTTCATCAGTCTGACTGACTTTGCGAGATTTAGGCACTTGGAAATCTTTTATTCTACGGCTGCACGTAGAACTTTTTGTTAGCAATATAAGATTAATATGGAGTTAATTTGGAGTCTGTTTTGAATAAGTTGGACATGTTTGAATGCATACAAATCGCTTGAATTATTCATTTTGAGACTTTGAATTGCAGAAAGCTAAAAACTTCTTTGAGTTGGACTGATAATTGCATGCATGCATGCATGGATGATGTTTGAATATTCAAACTTTGAACTTCCTTGAGAATTCCTAATTCTGTGATCAGTTTATCCAAGTTCACGTGGATGCATGTGTTTGGCTTACCATCTTGATCTAGTAACAAAATGCACTAACGCTATATATCCACGGAATTTCTAGAGGAAAATAAAAAGAATGTTACAGACATAAATAGATTATACAAAAGTAAATCTATAAACTGACATAATTTTATATGATATGTTAAGTATATTTTATAATAAAAATAAGTTTACACTCTAATATATCATATCAAGTAACGTCAGATCAAACACATCGCGCCTGTATTTTGAAACTATGTTTGATTTAATTATCATGATCAACCTTGCTAATCAATCAGCACATTTTTTCAAATAGCAAACCCATCCAAATAGACTTAAGATGGAATAAAAGAACTGCACGTTTAACATATCCCATTTTCTTAATTAGACTTAAGATGAGCAGTCAGGCCACCATGTTTGTGAAAGATCTTCTAAATGTTCATATTATATTGACACGTGTACATGTATGTATGTGTGTATGGTTTTCATATAAATTTAAAAGGGGTCAGGCTAAAGTGGGTGATCCATAGGACAAATTGGACTGCCTAATTAAGTTTGAAAGCAAGGTAATGAATGATAAGGACTTTGGTGTGGTGACTTATATTAATGGTCGTAGAAGATCAGGAATCACCATGGCAGAAAGCAGTTGATCATATTTATATGTGTATGTATGTATGTATTAAAATGGCGTCCATGCATGCATGGCTTTTGAAAGGGATATTGCAGTATATATCCTCCGATCCATATATATATATATATATGATATGTATATGAATGCTTTTTTCAAGGAAGGTGGAAGTGGAAGACAGATATATGATCCTGTCTTCTTTCTATTATTATTGGTCCTATTTTGATGATCTCTGTTTGATCAATATTATAAGTCCACCGCACTATTTTATCGTTTTGTTTGAAGATGACTTTAACGTGGGAATAATGCCTACGACTACTCTCTCCGATCCTACCTTTGGTTAAAAACTCCCCTTTCTTAGGGCTCGCTCTCTCTCTCTCTCTCGATTTAATTTGTAGTGATCCACGTAGCTTCTCATTCTTTTGACAACAAATATTTGAAAAAAGAAAAAAAGTGGATAAAGGTGAACTGTAGAATCCATACATCTCCACGTTTGATCATCAACTACAAAGAAAAAGGAAATTGATTTTTTTGAAAGACCAAATGAAAAATATATATATATATCTCTTTCTATTCTTACAATATTATTTTTTTACGTAATATTAATTAAAAAACCCAATAATTAAAAAAATCAATAAAAAAAAAACCACAAAACTACCAATAAAGCCAGCAAATTAAAGGATTAATTCCTTAGGACTCTATCTCTCTCTCTCTCTGACCCTCCAAATCTTGACCCCACTTCATAGACCCTCGCTGAATGGGAGGTCTTTCTCCTCCTCAGGCGCCACCAAAGTTGTGCGGCTTTCCTACGTGCTGATGTGTTTTACCACTACACAAACGGCACAATTGGACTCCTCGTCTCTGGATCTTTTGAACCACCCTAGTCCCCATCCGCACGGGCGCGTGTAGCACAGATGCATGCTCCGCTGTAGATACCTCTGAAAGACCACCAGTAACTCGAACTATTCAATTTTAGCTATTTGACTATATTACTATTTTTCCTAACCGAGAATCTATGGAAAAATGATGTGAAGACTTTCGTCAACGACTCTAGATCAGATGGTTGCAGTGCTACTTTCACGGATGCATATCATAACCGAATATGACAAATCCACCAGTTGGATTTTAAAACTACTATTGCAGCGGTCTCTTGGGTTTGGGTCTAATTTATTGGTCACATCGCCCTGTTTTTATTTTATTTCCTATTGTATATATGCACTACAATTCCTATGAAGGAGTTTTTGTTAAGAGTCCCCCACTCTCTCCTCTTGTATTATTCTTTTTTTTAATTCAATATAAGTTTGATTGAAAAAAACACTACCAATAAAGCCTTACACCATGCAGGATGGGTTAGTCTTGGCGTACTCATCCACCAGGACATGGCCTATTGGGTGGTCTCAAGACATTAAAACAAGAAAAATGAAAAGTCTTGCAGAAGGAAGTTGGAAGGTAGATCTATTATTTTCTCCCCTCTGTTTGGAAATGATGATAAAACTTATGAATCATGGCCATGCACCGAACACACAGCTCTAAGCATTTAAAAAGCAGAACGTACACACCTGTCATGATATGCAAAATAGGAGCAGTACTACTTTCAGCCAAATAGCCCATTTACTGATAAAAGCAAGATATGTGTGAGGCCAACGGGACCCTTGATATGATGTACCATGGATTGCAATTTGACAAGGGGGGGAGAGAGAGAGAGAGAGAGAGATTGATCTGATACATTATTTTGGTATGTCCTTGTCATGGCATGCAAGTTCTTCCTTCGGTACTACAGAACATGAGCTCTTCCATCTGCCTCTTTTCCTTTTCTTCAATTCTGTTAGGTGAAAATCCACGGTTCCTTTTGCTTTTGCTGTGAAACTTTAATTTCCAAACAAAAATAGATGAAGGAAATCGAAATGGACAACATTTCTTTTCCTTTTCTAATAATAGAACCCAATATTCAAGCCTGAATACGAATTCATAAACAATGCAGTTCCTAATACATAATATAAACAGATCATCGATTGCTGTGTTAATTAACTTAATTTACTGAGCTTTGTTGCTTACAAACTTTATACGCCAACACATCACTTGCTGTCGGACTCATTAAGATTATTAAAAAAATTAAAATACCGATATTTTTTCATCTTTGCCTTCTAAGTTCTATCCACTATTGCCTTCATTCTTCAATGGACATGCTTGGAATCGCACATACCATTTCTAAAACTGTATCATTTTTCAGCCTTTTGGTCTCATTTTTGGGTCTTTAATATTACTTTATGCGTGGAATATACCCAAGTTCCTTGGTTAATACAAATAACTTGACCAAATGGGCTAGACTTACCATTTAATATGATAATAATTTGACATAAATAAACAAGAATATAAATGGGCCATTATCTGGGCTTGGATTTTCAAATAGACTGATTCTAATTCACTCGTCACACCCAACCCCACCATTTCCCCTCTCTCTTGTTTTCTTTTTAAATGTTTCTGCTGTGGACTGACTGGCACAAGCAAACCCCCTGAACCTGATGATTATTACTCTTCTGAGCTGCAGCGCCCATTAAAATGAAGAAGAAGGGACAATGGCTAAAACATGGAAAGCATCTCAGTCCTAACAAATCTGGCATCAGAAGTAGCTGTGGGGACCCTACACACTGATGTATAACATGTCTACGTTTCCGAAGATTGATTATTTTGACCCATCATACTTTTTTTTTGGGAGGATGAAACTGTTCAATGACAGTGATCCTATTAATTCTAGTAGGTAAAGTTTGTGGTGAACAGTACTGTGAAGTGTGTAGGAAGCAGCCCTGCAAATTTATGTTTAATAAAGATCCTTTTTTTTTTTCTTTTTTTCTATTCTTTTCCCTTGGGGTGAGGGCCCTCTACAGTGGGTTTCCTTTTACCAGTTAACAGTAGTTGTTGATCCCATAATTTGGTGAGTGTAAACAATGAAACATCATCAAGGTGTGTAGGGTCACTATTTTATCCTTGTAAGGCCATTTTGATGTGAATACTAATGAACCAATTTGATGGTGCTACTTCATTAAAAAATGCTAACCTTTTTGAGTTTCTCTTTTGGTTTAAATTTCAAGTTTTACACGAAACCGTTCGTATAAAATAAAGTTGTAAAAATGGTTGTGTATGTATCATTACTCTTTTGACGTAGTCTTGGATTGATGTATAAGACTAACGCAACAAGAAGAACTTACTACTTTGGTTATGTTTGCACCAGATTAGGTTATGCTTAAAAGTTATGATGGACAGTTCTTGATGACTGGCCTGGTTTACATCTATATGTTTGGTTAGTTTGATGGATTGGATTCAGCTCACTTTCTCATGATACCACATACATCTGGTTTCTCTATAATGACAGAATTTGTGTAAATTTCCGAGTGATAGAACTTAATCCATGATGATTTATTTACAAGTGTATATGCAAAAAGTGAAGCTTCTCTTTTTTAGAATTATCATTCTTCTTCTTCTTCTTCTTCTGCATAATCATAATTTTGATGCACACAAAATGGGTCCTTGTAATTCAAGGTTGTGGTAAACGGTAAGTCATGAGATTCCCTTGCTTTGTCCTTCTCCCATGTATGGCCAGCTTCAGCAACCAAGACATATGGCAAGAAGCATTAATGTCTGGAAAGTGATGTGAAAAAGGAAGTCAACACTGGGGGGAACAACAAGAAATGAGCAAGATTTACTCATACATAGCCAGATATTCAGCAGTAGTAGCTCCCTGTCATTTCAAAGTAAATGAATATGTTCTTCCTTGTTAAGACACAAGGTGATGGAATTGTAGTAACGATCCTAAAACATCTTCAAAGGCCACAAATACACAAGATTTACTATAAATATGATTTTACTTTGCTCGAAATCAGTGTAAAATTGCAGATTTAAAAACCATTTTATAGGGAAATTATTTGTAGACATGGTATTGCAGAAGTGAATAATGATTTTATGATAGTTATGGCACATTTACACAAGGCATTGTGCATCAAGAGAAGGGCCCAGTTTTGATACAATGATGTATAAATCCATGGCAGAATGACAACCCAAGATTCGTAAAATCAAACTGGAGCATGGAGGAGAAACTATTCATCACTTTCAAGCTGAACTGTAGTACAGTACAGCGTCTTGTTTCTTCTGCATTATTTCTGTTAGGTGGGGAACTCTGCCCACTTTCTTCTTTTTCTCTATGAACATTGCTAACCAAATTGGGGTATCGAGGTAAAACTTGCATGCATCATAAATTGGCCGGTTCGGGTATTAGATGTACTCTCTATGGGGACACCATCGGAAGAACTCCAAACAAATTTTCATCAAAATGATGACGACTATGATGTTTTTGCAGGCAAGAGATGATTTCTCAAGAGTTTTTGGGGGTTTGTTCTTACTCGATTTTCTCGCAGTTTACACGTCTTTTTACTTGTTTATTCTTTTACTGAAGGAAAGAAATAAGTATGTGTGTATCAATTATGATAAAAAGGAGAAACATATACAACACATGGGTACAATAATTCAATTGTGTTCTTGGCGTGTGTATATGTTGTATCTCGCTCAAAAGCTCAGTCCCACCCGACAATCATACCCTTTCAAATCAAATAACTTCTCGATATAATGAGTAATACTGTTCTTGATCTTTAATTAAATTATTCTAAGTCGTAATGACTGATATGACATATTTTTAAGTACTTTTATACGTTAGTCAGTTAAAATATGACATATCAACTAACCCAACTGAGGATGATAGAATTCAAATAACTAGGATGACTTAAAGAGATTTTTTCTTCTTTTGCAAAATTTGAAATTAAGAACAACCTTAAACAACCCTTCAAGTTTTCAACATTATATTTCCTTATCTTTTCGTTTCTCTTTTTTCTTGTTGGGATTCTAACCAAAGTTTTAAAAACCGTTCCATTCCGGTCAGAAATTTTTTGTTTTGAAATAGTAACCAGTAAGGTGGATGTAAGTATTCCGTACCGGGTCAAATATCTGTCATTTTAGTGTGTTTCGGCCAGTTTTCAGTATATCAATATCGAAATATTTTGTTCTAGTACTTTAATCAAAACAGGTACCAAAATGGAATTAAAAACTTTGATTCTGACTTGCTTCATTGACCAAAAAAACTTGGGCCAAGAATGCTGCGATTGTTGAGGTTTTGAAGCAGAGATGAATGACTGAATCACTGATGGGCGGGCTGGCTTTTTAGAGCCCAAGATGTATAAGCTTATATCAATCTACACTTGTGATGGCCCAATGCTCAAGTTTGGGCACGGAACGTCTGTTGGGAGTATTCAGTAGAAGAGTTTTCGATTTGCAATAGTTCGACCCATAAACTCTTTTGTGCTTAGTTTGCTGATAAGAAAGCCGAAAGGGTACAAGGCCTATTGGAGCTTGTTAAATGGGCCGATTCGAAAGGGTACAAGGCCTATTGGATCTGATTAAATGGGCCGAGTAAATACTAGTGAAATAGTCACGGGCGAAATCCTCTTGAGTTGCTACCATATTCTGGCAAGCTCATTAGTTTAAGAGTTTTGCTACATACAAGCACAGTTGCGCACTAATCTATGTACCAATACTGATTTATTCATACTTAAAATTTAAATTAATACTGTTTTCAATAAAATCTACTTTTTGACCAATTACATCACATTGGTGCACAGATTAGTGTATAATTGTACTTGCAACTATATTTTTCCTTAGTTTAAACTTCCTAATTCCGTACCTTTCTCGTTATCACTATGTAATGTTATATGAATTTTTTTTTCTTTTAAAAGTCTTTTTATTCTTCATCTCTACATTACAAATTATACATAATTTTTTATTTTATTCTTGTTAAATTAAAAAACTCTTTCTATTCATCATCCATATACCAAACATTTGATAAGAAAAGAAATAAAAAAATTTTAAAAAAAAATTATATAAGTTGTGCAGTGTAGAAATGATGAGTATAATTTTTCTTTAAAAAAAATACAAATACACAAAAGTAGAAGAGAAAATCTAAAATTTCAGTATTTATTTTTCATATTTGTGAATGTATTTTCATTTTAAATTTTCTTTTATTTTTTACTTTTTTAATAAATTACGTGATATGATAAGATAATGCTACATGAAGAATAGTCGACCTATCTCAAAAGAAATTAATTGATTCAATAATTTTATTCAGCATTCTTACACACTATTTATTATATTTAAAATTTTTTTTTATAATAAGTATGTGTTGCATAAATAATAAGTTGAACAACTTAATTAATTTAATAAAAGTAAATTAAATTAAAAGTTAAATTAAAATATATAAAATAATCGATACACCGGGGCACATGGCTGATGGCACATTGAAAGTGTAACAAGTGTATCATTTGGCCGACTCCACGTGTCCACAATATATTATTTAAGGGGAACTTGTTATAATAATGAGATGAAGGTGCCTCGAGTCCCCCAAAAGCGAGAATAATTTTTTAACAAGGCATTTGTTTAAAAAATTATATGAGCCATAGATTTTTTAATAGAAATTCATTTAAAAAAAATAGTAAAGATTCCCACAATCACAATAGGATCGAGAAGGGGCTGCCGGCATGATGGGTGCATTGGAAACACACGTGCGAAAGTTCTGTTGGCTCACTCATTTACTCATTCCTTTCATATTTTAAATTCTGTTATCTTTAATCCTATATTTTTTTTTATATAATTAAATTAATCTGCACGAATGCAAGAGACTGTTTGGCCAATTTTTTGTTATAGATCGAATTAAATAAAATGAAACTTAAAAATTAAATAAAATATTATTATAATATTATTTTTATTTTTAAATTTTAAAATTAAATTATTTATTATATTTTATATAAGAATTTAAGAAAGTTATTATAATTATATAAAATGAGGTTTGTGTAACCAAACGACACAAAAAAATTTATCTTTCGCCTCTTTCAATATAGACCATTTGAAAGAATTGTTAGCCAAATTTTAATTTACATTTACATTTGACTAAGCCAACATAAATGCTCTGATTGAAGATGAAAAGATTTTGAACCAAGAAAAATATATTTTTTATTTTGAATTGAATGGCCGCTTAGTTAGATTGAAATTGCATCATAGCAGTTTTAGCTACTCTGCTCCTCTCTTTCAGCTCTTTTATCGTATATTTAAAAATAAATAGTTTAAGAACAATTAAATTATATAAATGTAAATTTATAAAGTGACGTATTTTAATATAGTATGTTATATTATAAAATTATTTTTACTATAAATTATATCTAACGGGTCATATAAAATACATTATTTTTACACTAAACTTCTTTTTATAACCCTTTCTTATATTCTTTTAGTCTAATTAATTGCCGAACGCTATCCCTATCACTAGACACAGGCCAATGTCCAAGACTCACCTAAAAGGTTTGGTGGCTCGGCAACATGGCCATCATAGCAATGTAGCATTTATATTGATTTGAGCCTTGGACTCTTCGTGGAAAAGGGGAGAGAGAAAAAGTAACGAAAACAAATCATATCTAAAATAAAGTAAATTGAAAATGAAAATTTGTGTTGAAAAAGAATCCCTACTGCAAGTTGAGGAGTAGCCCAGCTAATTAAACGACAACGACAAATCCGTGGGCGTTCCACTTTGCACCACATAAGAGTCAAAAAAGCCTTTGGTTTTCTCATCTTTAGGCCTTTTACCTCGTTAAAACCTAAAGCAATGGGAATCTTTTTTTGTTTGATTTGTGTAGATTTACTTCCCTAAAGGAAGAAATGTTAATGTGTCCTTTAATTCATATCACTTTTTTTTTTTTTTTAACGTGGCGCCATCGTCAAAATGTTATTTGAAAATTTTTTAAAAAAAAAGATGAAAATTAAAATTTTAGATTTTTTTACCCTTTTATATTTATATTTTAAATTTTTTTAATAAGTCACGTGATTTATGGTGCCACATCAAAAAACAAAATAAGTGGTATAAATTAGAAGGTAAAATAATTTTAGCAGCCAATTATATTAGTAGAGTACACAAAAAATATGTAAAAATAACTGGTCATACAATTTTTGAAAATAATATTTTTAAAGAAGTAACCCATTATAAGGTGTAAAAAGTGGATATATTTTGTTTTTAATATTTTTTTTAAAAAAAATTTATTTAACTAAGTTTCAAGGAAAAATAAAGCATAACTTATATCCAAGAAAAATACCTTTCATAAACTCCAATAAAAAAAATATTTAAATTATACCTATCAATTACAAAATAAAGGAAAAAAAATGTTTGGTCTATATATATATATATATTTGAAAATGATAGTTGGCATGACAAATGAGATCCTACCAAATCCATTCAAATGTGTTTTTGTTTCAAATTTGTTATTTTCTTAAATGATAATTGATTTTTTAAACTTCATTTTCTTGTTATGATTGAATAATTATAGCATATTTAAAGAAAGAAGAGGAGAAAATGAAAATATATATATATATATATGAAATTAGAAGATTTGAAAGAATCAAAGGTAGAACTACCATTTTCTATCATTTAAGTGAAAGGTATCCATCTTTATGGGTCCTTCGGGTGGCGGGTTTGGATTACTAACTTTTTTTAGCTTTAAGGAGTGATGATAATTACTGTGCCATGAAACGACAGTCTCATGATTTTAATCAACGCTTTCTAAAGTATTGTCGTTTACTTAATTAGCTTTTTCTCACATGCATGCTTCTAAAGCATACGGTTCTCCGTAATTTGGGGCCACCATAATGGCCTGCCTAATGTTGTGCACTTTGATGCCAATGGTTTTAAACTTTAAATAAAGACAACTCACATGTTACACATTCCAAATTTAGATTCTTTTATGTTTATCATTTATTGATTGAAATTGTATGGCTGATGGTTAAATATAGACATGCATATAAAACGACTCTTATAACATTTAGTAAACATTTATAAATTCGGTGTTGAGCTCGTCTGACCCTACTTCAAACCAATCATTTATGAAATTTACTATTTTTTCAACTTCTCATAAAAAATTAAATATATCTCAATCTAATTTATACATTCAAACACATCTCAATGTGATCCACAAAATAATATTATCTACAGACCAATTCAGATTATCTAAGATCACCTCAGCACTAAAACATAATCTAATATTTTCAGAAAAATTCATTAGGACAATTATAAATGTTGTAGAGCGGCCAGCCTCATTCATGTATTTATTTTCTCACACCCTAAACTATAGAATTCAATCGATAATTCTAGAAAATCTCAATTCGCACCTTCCAATCACATTTATCTAGTTTTAAGCATTATTTCACAAATATCTTTTGTTAATGCATAGGGTGACAAATGACAATTTAGATATTTTTTTTATAAATTATATAAGATCCTAATTATCATCACTTACGTGAGTAACTATATTATTAAAAGTTAATATATTCTTAAATCGATTTATATAGTACATCCACATTATTTAAATGGTAATATTTAATTTGTAATATTTAAATTTAAAATTCATTTTTTAAACCAAATTATATCTAAATAATATATGGTGTAAATATATTAAAATAACAATAAGAATAATACTAATATATCCCTTCATTTTGACTTTTTTCATCATGTATTTAATTTTTTTTTAATTTGCTTACTGATTAAGAAAGTGACTATTAATGTATTGTTATTCTTTTTATTTATTAAAAATGTTTAAACATATTTAAAAAAATACTTGAAATAAAAAGAAAAAAAAATATAATTTACACTGTGAATATATTAAGTAAACAAATTGAGAGGACATAGTAACACTACCTTAAGAGTAATATGTCAAAGGAGAATATAAAAAGGTGGTGCTACTCCCACAAAGAGAGGCCACGAGGGAGTCAGGAAAAAAGATCATCTTTTTATTTATTTATTTTTAAAATATTTTTTTAAACTCATTAAATATTTTTTTTTAAAATCAAAAATTTATGAAAATTTTATTTACTTAACTATTAAATAAAAAAAAAAGTGGCCCGATGAGCGGGCACGATCTATGGTAGAAGCATTTCCCAAATATAAATATATACGTATGTAAGTCAGTTATACATTATTTGGTTAGGAATAACGCTAGAGATTTATTTGGAAGCTACGGCTCTCGAGCCGCCAGCGGTGGCTCTAGCAGGCCCTTTGGTTAGAGAATAAGCTGTGGGCATGTGTATGATTTTGGTCGGTACGTGTGTCCAAGTTTCGTGGACGTGGTGCTGGGAATCTTGGACGTACACGCCCCAAAGGAAAGGCACATTCTTAAATAATCAGAGAAAGGAAAAGCAGAAGGAATCCGGCACGAGGACCAAAGCGTGTGGTCTCCCGTTCAAGGACATTCCCGGTGCTTGGGAAACAAACGTTGCATACTAATCCACGTGGCAGTCTATGCTGTTGGTCAGTCTGTGCCTAGAACATTTGTATGCGTATCAGAAAGCATCCTTCATTTATTTATTCTCGAATTAGGCTGCTCGTCATCTCACATTAAATATTATATATATCTTAAATTTTTTATTTTATTTTCCATTTCTACGAAATTAATTGAATTATTTTCTTTGTTATTTATACACCATAAATTTATTATAAAAAAATTAAATTAAATATAATATATGATACGTTGAAAGGTAAGCAAATTTATTCTTTATTCTCCGACAAAAATACAATCAAATAAATTTGCACTAATAATAATATAATAATATTATTATTATTATCACTTTTTAGATTTAAAGTTTATACATATATTGTTAAATATTAGTCTTTTTTTTCTTATAACATTTTTATATTTTAATGCTTATACATATATAGTTTTCTTGTCTTTTTAAGTTTTTTATTCTTTTTTATTTCAACTTTGTTATTTTGTTTTTTTTTTCAATTTCTAAAACTATTTAAAATGTTTTCTATTTTCAAATTTTAAATCTTTTATACACATTAGGCAGACGTGGTATGTTAAAGTAGATTTAATTTGAATAAAAAATGATATTTGTAATTTTTGAGGGTCAGTTCTTGCATAATCATTTTTTTAAAAAATAGATAAATTCGAAATTTACATCAAAAAAATATTTATTTAATTGTATCTTTATATATTTTCAAAAGGAGTACACAAATATTTTACACTTCAAGACTGTATATAACATTACTCTTATTAATTTTTTAATCCTCATTGAATTATCATTGTTAATGTCATGTTTCACACATCTTTGAGTCGAGCTCTCAGCAACTTGGGTCTTCGGTTGTGAGCTTGCGAACACAAAGAAAACATCTCAAGTTGGGAGTCGTGGTAGTGGCCGAGAAGTCTCTAATTCCAAAGTTAGTATCGTCTTAGTATTTAGTGTAAGAGAATAAAGAATTCAGAGAGCATTCCTACTACCTGGAGATTCACTTTTTATATCCGATCTCCAGGGTTAGTTACCCATGCCCGTGTCAGGAGGATGTGTCCCCTCAACACTCCATTCAGTCTAGCTCCTTTAATGCGGCGTGGTCTTTGAGATGGCGCAATTAATATGACTTGACTATCTATCTCGTTTATACTATTGATACATGCCATCAAGCTCTTCTTTCTCCATCCATCAGAGGATCAAGAGCTCTCCAAGATTTGTGCCGACCTATCTACTCAAAGTTCTATGAGATTAAGTTTCGTAGAAGTGGCATGTTTCCCCTTCCTTTACGTTATGGTGGGTTTCCCATACATTTGACAGTGTAGGCAGACTTCTACCCCAAGGCCAGGGCCCTTTGAGGGGCTGATGGATTACTCGGCTAACATGGACCCCCTTTGCATTTGGGCTTGCGCTTTGGGTCCCTGGCCTGAGGGAAAAAAATTCCCTTACAATCATTATTATTAATATGAAATTAATAAAGGTTTGCTAACGAAACTTTGACTTAGGTCTTATTTGGTTTCATAAGCATTTTAAACAATTTCATCTCAATATTCAAATATCATTTAAACACATATATTTTTCAATTTCAAAATTTTAACTTTTTCATCTATTCGTTACCAAATCAATGCAACTTTCCTAAACTTCAAAAAGGAAAAAAAAATTGAATTTTTTCAAATCTTAAAACAAAAATAATATTAAAAAATAAATAATATATAACCCTCTTTTAATTTTATAATTTTTATTCAACTTTTTATTTCTTTTTTTTTTCAAAATCTCATAAAAATCTTAACTCAAATAATTTTACTACTATTTACAATTATCTCACTACTATTTATAAATTTTTTATTTATATAACCAAACGAGACTTTAATATTACCTAAAGTTATAACTACTGGATGGTATAAATTAAAATGTACAGAGGGACTTGATCTTTATGTGCAATGTTGCTTATAAGTCAGCGTGAAATATACAGTTTCATTATTAATATAATATGATTTGATTAATAAGATAAACTTAAAATTAAATCCTCAATCAAATCATGATATGCCAGTAAAATAGAGTGTAAGTCTTTTAAATCGGCTTATAAATATAATTTTCATTTAAATAAATACGGAAATTCTTTTTATATTCAATTCTTATTAAAAGAAATGATTATTTATCATTTAATAATAATAAATATGTTACATCTTATATAGTAAGATAAAAGTATGACGATAATAAGGTGTATATAATCTTCAAATTTAAATAAAAGTTTTTAAAAATATCAATAATTTTCTAGATCATTGCATGCATGACTCAAGGAATGGATGAATGGAGACGCTTCAACTAATTTCTCACCGTCCCTTTTGGAACCTCTCTCGACGAAAGGAGTGGAAATTACTAATGTTTGGTGCTTGGCGTTGCTATTATTGACTTCAAAGACTTTAGACTTCTCTTGGGGGTTGATAGTTAATACTCATTTATTATTTCCTTCTTTTGGAAAATGGAGTTTGAGGCGGAAATTCTTAAATTCAGACTTTCAATATAATTGCAATTTAAATTTCTTTGAATTTCCCTTCAGTTTGCCCTGCAAATCAGCTAGATTTGTAATCAATTTACTTGCCCTTTAAGAATTGAAAGTGAAAGAACGCGATCTCTTCAAAACAGCTTGGTGTCCAGATCGAAGACTTTTTTTTAACAAAGTAGCGAGAAAAAAAAAAAAGGAAGAGAAAGGCCAAAAATTATTTAATTTTATTCCCAAAAAGAAGGGGACCATGAAGAATTTGACATCAATGAAAACCGCGTCTCTTGTTGCAAGTTGATTCGTGTCACTCACAAGGAAGTGATAGCGACAAGTCTGTTGGCCGAGTCCATTCCACTTGCAAGACCCGTTAATCAAATAAAATTGATCTTTCAGTCGTTCTCTGATGTGATATAAAATGATTGAAAATTTACTTATTATTTACTTTAATTTTTTGCGTTATATAAAAATAGTCATTGAAATGATGATATATATATTTTAAAATTCTTGTTATTGTCTTTATAATATATTTTTTTAGAGATTTCGTAAAAATAATCTCACATATTGATAGGCTTAATGTATCATATTGTATTGTAAAATAAATTTAACATATCGCATAAAATCACGTCGGTTATGAAATTCTTTTATAACTATAAAACTTTTTTTTAAAATTTATATTTAAAGATTTAGAGGGCCGGAGTTGAAAATAAGCCATTACGATTGGGAGATTAGCAGATCAATTTAGTTTCACATCTAGAATCAATTTTTTTTTTATAAAAAATGTTAGATATAGTCATGAGTTGTTTCAAATTTTAACTCTAGAACCATTGAAACAAAAAGTCTTGCTGAGTTCTTTATCATTGTTTCTATCAAATTATTTGACTTTGGACCAATTTCCATTATTTCTATCAGAATCCCACGGCTTATATACTTTTTTAATGTAGACTTTAATTAAATGCTTAGGGGATTGCGTGTGAATCCCCGCAACAAAAATTATGCAAACAAAAGACAAATTTGCTTAGCAAATTAGGATGCATTTTTCAAGCATCGATAATGAATGAAAATCCATTCTTTGATGTGTTCGCTTCAAAATATTTTTTTTAATATTTTAATTGAATCTTTGGATTATTAAAGGGTCAGCAATGCATTTTAGATGGTGAAGATGACACTTCTATAAATATATATATAATTACTTCTTTTATTGCATTACATATGTTTTATTTATTATTTATTTAGAGTATCTATGCCTCGCTTTTATTTGTTATAAATTAAAATAAAAAAACTTAATGATAGCTTAACATCTAAATAAAATATCCAAAAAAATATATAGTTTGGAACAAAAGAAAACAATTATTCATAACTAAAAAAAAGTTATGACCATAGTTCAAATAAAAATTGGTTTATTCTTTTATATAGTAAGATATCATTCAAAGTCTTTCACTTATATATTTATAGAAAAGTTATACTTATTATCTCTTTTATTACGCACTAATATATGATTTTTTATTTTTATATTTTTATTTAAATACACATATTCATATGTAAATATCTATATTTAAATAAAAAAATTATATATTAATATCTAATATAAAGATAATAAATAATATTTCTCTTATTTAATTCCCTCTCTACGATGGCACTCGACGTTCACGCATCAACAGTATTATATAGAGTGACAACTCTTGCGGTAGAGGACATGGGATGTCGCTATTTGCATTACATCGGGTTATGGTCCAGGACATCACTTCTTTGATTTTTTTCAGGTATCGTTTTTCAAAGTATGTATTGGTAGGTGAAAATTTGATTGATCGTTGTTTGGATTTTTATTAAAAAATGAAGCAACCCAAAAAGCCGGGAATCCACGGCCTTGTAGTCTCCTAATCACATCAACAGAATAATGCGGCATCTATTGACAAGGTCCAGCGGCGTTAACGTAATTTCATACTATATATATTATGTTTATTTTAAATAAATGATAGTTACAGTTTTAGATTAAATAAGTCTCGAATATTTATATTTAAAAAAATAAATAAATATTAGATTTATATAAAAAAATTATTTATAAAATAAATACGTGAAATTTACATATCTTTAATATTACTCTTTTTTGAACTTCTCGAAACATAACAAAAACAATAGCTTTAGAAAAAAAAGATAAAAAAAAAAGTGTATTAATTAGGAGAAAATAATTAAGGATTGTGATGTTAATTACTAAGGTTATTCATACTAATATCCATTGAATTTCACGGTGAAAGTAAAATAAGATGACGACATCAACATGGCCTTGAAAATGACACCAAAAAAAATAAAAAAAGAAGAAGAAAGAAGGAAAGAAGAAAATGTAATGCGAGACAGCGTAGTGAAGAAAAGGAGATGGAGTAATGATATCCGTGATGGTATTTTAATGGGTCATAATAAGTAAGGATGGGTAATAAAAAGAGTCGAAGAGTAAAAGGTGAGCATTTCAATTTCGTTGTGAAATTGGGATGGATGGATAGCCTTAATAAGGATGGGTCAAACACACACGTCTGTAATTCCAAAGGGCGGTGCTTCAACCTTCAAGTCCATCGCGTCAAAGGCCCCCCCAACTGAAAGGGTCAGATTTTATATATATAAGTTACTTTGAGCGGTACACCTGAGAAAGGTCGAAGCATTTTTCTAAATGAAAATAGTAGCAACTATTAACCGGACTAAATATTTAAAACCTATAACTTTTTAGTTAAATAATTTTAATATAATACTTTATATTTTTTAAAGAATAATAATATATACTGTTTTAAAGTATGTCAATTTCATACGTCGTTGGATAAAAAGATGGGATCCACATTAGAATAAATTTTTTATGTGATTTTAAATTGATCTTTTTTTAAGAAGAAGTACATGAAACTGACCCATTTTAAGATTATTTATCTTAATAAAAATAATATTTATAAGTCTTAATCAAATATCATAGTATCTTATTCACAACGGACGATGCCCATAATATCTTCTTCCCTCTTCTTTTTTTCTTTTTTTTTTTTTTAAATTTTTTTGAAAGCTTCTTCCCAAATAATTGCGATTCCAATACGTACCATGCCTTCTGAGAAAGGGAAAGGAGCAGTAATACACGGTACGATTAGGCAGTCTTAAGTAATTTTAGATTATTTATTAATAGTAATAAAAATTTAGTGAATAAATAATAAAAAAATATTAAATAATAAAAAAATAAATAACAGTAGAGTGATATAGAGTTTAACTTTTTTATATTAAAATGAATTTAATTTTTTAAATTAATATATATGCAGAAAGTTAAGATGAGTATAACAAAATTAAAAAAATAATTAATTAATTTATAATTAATTTAAGACAGATGAGTTAAACAAACACAATCTTAAAAAGAAAACACTTGTGTGCCTCTCAATTCTTAATGCTCAATTGTACTTCTCGATAATTTTTTATATTTAACAATTAAAGAATCGATTTTAAATTTCTTAATATATATTTTTATTTTTTAAAAATATTTAAAAATACTAAAAATATATAAAAAATAATAATAAATAAACGTACCTTAAAATATAATAACTATGCTAGCCCGTTCCATTTTAAAATTTATTTTTTAGAAATTTATACGTACCGGTTTTTAAAAAGTTGACTGAATCCAAGGGATGTTCCAGAAGAAACGGACGGACAGACGGTTCGCAAATCTCTAGGAGGAAGGTAATCCAACCGTCAGAAATGGTTGATGAATTATAAATTAATTTTGGCCACGTGGAGGCCGAGGAATAGGCCTAGCTGGTGTGGTAATACCTGGAGTTAAAGGACACGTGGAAAGAGCTGTGAGTAATCGCCAATCGGAGATGGAGGAGGGAGGGCAGCTGTCCGTGGTTAAAATGGGCAGGTCGGTACAGAAGGGAACAAAAACCTAGGGAAAAGAGTTTTTATTTTTTAATGTTTTAATAAAAAGAAAACAGGACCAGTTATGAAGGGGGACCCACGACATCATAGTAGGGGATGGTGGAGGGGACCACTAGGGATGGTCTAGTGGGACCGGTGGGTGGGGTTTTGGAGTGTTTGTGGGGGGAAAACGACAAAAGAATATGGGGTAAAGTTTATGGAGGGAGGGTGCGAGGTAGGGACCGGGAGTGAGGGACAAAAGATGGGGGAAAAATAAAGGGCAAAAAGTGGAAACCACGCCTCTGGAGGAGAGAGGGCTGGATGCAACCCCGGGACTTTGGAATTCCACCTTGCATTTATGGCGCGTGCGCTACGATTTTTTTTTGTCACTTTCATTTATTTATTTATAACTCTATTATATACCTCGCAAATAATTAATTAAATATTTTTAATTTTTTTAAAAATTTAATAACTCAACCAATTAAATTAATAGAATATATATATATATATATATAAAACTGAACATCAAATTTTTGTAATCGTTCATAAAGTGTTCGGACTTAAATCATGGTTAACGTGTGAATCTTTCATATTAACTGTATTAGAATATTGCGATTTTAATTTCTTTTATGATTATTATGATAATTACAAGCCGTGTATTTTCACATCCGTTCATAACTAATGAAACTTATACAAATATGTTGCATATTTATCAAGAAAATAGTACAGTAAAAATAGATATCTTATTTGAAAAAAGATATTTTTTTTAAATAGATGAGAAATAGATATATTAAAATTTATTTTATAATTTTTTTTGTATCTGTTTGAATTTTTAAATAATCTTAAATACTTGATAAACATTATAAAATTCTTTTTTTTTTAATCTATAATGACTTTGAAATAGTTTTGATCTAATCTTAAATTTAGATGTCTAAATTAGTAAACCGTTTTTTAATGAATTGAGCTAAATTTGGGTTCGTTTGTTTTTACCGTACATTTCATATAATTATTATAAATTTTTTAAATTTTTACATAAAATAAAATAAAAAATTTAATTTTTTTAAATTTTAAAATAATAATATATTAAAAAATATTTTAATAATATTTTATATAATTTTTAATTTTTATTTCTATTCATCTTATTTTATTTTATATGTAAAATCAAACTAATAATATATATACTTTTTAAAAGCGGTCTTTATTTATTTATTTTTAATGAAAACCTAACAAGTCTTTGGCTATAAAAAAACAAAAAAAGAAGAAGTAACAAGTCTTTGACTTGACGAGCAAGTTGAGGCAGAAACTTAAGACCGTGGGTGGGCAGTGTGAACGTTACGTTAACGCGCACAGTACGAGCGTGTCGTGGTAGGCTTTAATTCCCTTTCCACACACTTCCCCGAGTAAAATCTTGACGTTACAACGTATAGCAGCAGGCGAGTGATATCATGTGAGGTTGGGCCGCGAGTGGGGACCCGGCTTGCAACATCTTTGGGGCCCTTCCACAAGGAAATATCTTTTCTTTCACCCTCTTCTTAAGAAAATCACGGGACTGCCACTCCTTGAACCTTTCGTATATGCCATTATTGTAAATACTGGAGAAAAATAGTGATAATTTGGGCAAGTTAGTGGGTACTTTGAGATGCAGGTATTTTGAGCCAATGGATTCACTTGCACGGATTCCTGAAACCTGCCGTTGTTTATTGCTCCCTCCCCTTCCGAGTCTTCTCCAACTTCTTTATATCTCGTCACATCCCATTTTCCTCTCCGCATTACTCTCTCTCGTGTCTTTGGTCTATTTCTCTCTCTCTGCAAGTTCTTCAACTCAGATACATTTGAGGACATAATACATTTGCTAGTCTCATGGACTCTGCTAGTTCTACGAGAAGGCCATGTTTCGTCGAGGGAGATGATGGGTTGGCCTCTTTGGCAGACATGGAAGTTGGCTTCTCTGGAACCCAGCACCACAGACAACCTTTCTTGCCAAGGTTGTGTCACAGTGCTCCTTGTAATGGTAATACGAGGAATAGTTTCAGAGGCGCTTCGGTTTTGTCTCCAAGATCTGGGAGGTTCTATGATGCAAGACTCGAAGAGCACCGGCCCCATTTCTTGGAAGCCTGTTTTCTCTGCAAGAAACCACTTGGGAATAACAAAGACATCTTCATGTACAGGTTAGCCACTTTTCTTTTACACGTTTCTTAAAAAAGAGCGTGCGTGCTTTATTGAAAATATTGTCTTCGCAGTCCATATTTGGTGGAAATGAAGCTGCCTCTTGGCAAATATGAAAATTAAGAACGGAAATTCTCCAAATTTCTTACTCAACCGCCATGAAAAGCTGTCAAGTTCATAACTTTTTTTAATATATTCTCGTTTCGATAAGAGTTTGATGTTGTATTCTTTTTTAACCTTCAATGATTTTTTAAGAAATTTGTCCCACAAATGATGTTCATCTGAATAATGGGAATCTTGGATTAACTATATGCAGAGGGGACAAACCATTCTGCAGTGAAGACTGCAGACAACAGCAAATAGAATTAGATGAAGCCAATGAGAATAACCAGAATCTCTCCTCTTCTGTGAATGCGTTGAGGAAAAAGCAGCATAGAGAAACCACGTCCCCAAACGAAACCCAGGACTACCCTTTCCGAACAAGCACTATAGCTGCCGCTTAAATATATCTATATATACATAAAAGAAATGAATAGAAAAACTATGTGTAATGCTTTACAGGGAGAAAAAAGGGGTTTTTGAGAGACGAAGAAGAAGCATTTTGAGGAATTTTGTTTATGTTGATACTGTGAATGTTACTGAGATGTCTCTTTGGGAGTTGCTATTTTTCTCTTTTGATGTATTTAAATATATCTAGTAAAGCAAAAGCATCAGCATTTTGAATGAAGATGTTGTGAGAAAAAATATATACCAAACTTCTCCTCACTTGGTCGGGAGCCTCTCTTCAGTTTCGCTGTCGTTTGATTCTGTCCATTTTTCGGTTTTTGAGTTTGGTGATTTGGATATGTCATTTGTTGAGGATTTAGATTTGTTGGATCGTTGCTACCGCGATAACCATGTTTCATATGAGTTATTTACGTGGTATGAATAATTGGGAATTGATTAAATAGAAGGTAAGAAGATGACGGTCCTCTGTTTTTTTTTTACCTCATTTGCTGCTTTTATGGAAAACTCTGTTCTTACGGTGAAAAGGCGTGTAGGGAGAGTTTCTTGGTAGGTCGGAAAAAAGAGGGCTTGGGGAATTTGGGGAAGTACTTTAAGGAAACACCCGTGAAAAAGAAAAGAAAAAGATCAAGGAAGCGTTCGAAAGAAGGGGAGGAAAGTTAAGTTTGGACAAAGTATCCTAGTCGCCTTCTTGAAACGAGTGATGAAATCATGAAGGAGGCGAGCGAGGGAGCGATGATTGTAATTTGCTTCTGAAATCGAACTAGTAAAATAAGCACAGCAGTTCTTGCGAAATAAAAAAGAAAGTGAAAAACAGCTTCCCATCCAACGGGAGCGTGAAGCTTGAAAACCGAACCTGTATGTCATTCATAGTAGTTAGTACATATTTCTAAAGCTATAAATTATCTTATTATTGCTTTTTTTTTTTTTAATTTTTAAATAAAATATAACAAATAATTTATATTTTTAAATTTAAAATAAAAATAATATTTTACTTAAATTTTCATCCCATATCCAATCTTCTATACTAAAGGTATGTTATTATTTAATTAGATAAAGGTATTATGTCATTTATATTCTTAAAATGCCTAATAATTTTTGTTCAGCAAGTCTAGTAATGTGATTGCAGTACAAAATATAATTTATAATTTAAGTAATAAATTTTATTATTAAAAAGTTATTTTGTTTAGTAATTTTGTTATATTTATTTAGAAATAAATTTAAAAATATTTTTTAAATTATTATTTTTTTAAAATTATGATCATATTCTTTAAAAATTGTATATATGTTCTTGTTTAGTGATAATTGTTTTTTTAAATTTAAATAAGGAAGGACGAAAAAGATATGTTTTTTTAAATGTATTTTTTAATTTATTTAAAATTAAAATATATTTTAATTCGTAACATTTAAATAATTTAATTTTTTTGTTTAGAGTTTTTAAAAATATTTAAATATTTTTATAAAACTCTTAACGGACGCCTAACATGCCATTAGACTTTGATTAGAGTGCCGGCCTCGTATGATGGTGGCTGCACAACATGGTAGGGATGCAGTGGATTTACCTTGGGAGAATGTTCATCACACCAATCTTCCCAGAGAAATTGAGTCCTCTTGAACAGTGAAAAATATGTGTATTTCGTGTTGGGCTTTTTTGTCTGACCTTTTTGGACTTACCATCAAGTATCACCTACAGAGAAGTGCTGCCACGTAGAGATATTTATAAAAATAAATTATTAGAAATAATAAATTTATTTTATAATAAAAATAATTTTATAATCTAATATATTATATAAAAAATTTGAAGCCGTTATTTTTTTAAATTTTAGTGTAGTTTTAGTTTGTAGCTCTTTCCCCAACTCACCTATGGGCGGACGGAGATAAGGGTCTCGAGACTCGTTCGAGTTACACAAAGTCGAAACAAAATACACATTAATGGCTATTTTATCTTATATAATTATTATAATTTTTTTAAATTTTTATATAAATATAATAATCGATTTAATTTTTTAAAATTTAGAAATAAAAAATATTAAAAAATTATATTATAATAAGATTTTATTTAATTTTTAACAAAACATCTCATCTAATCTATACTCCATAACCGGTCTACACCAAATTAGATTTTCTAAATACAGTCACAGAGGAAAATAAGCAAAATCGAAAAGGAAAACGGAGGAATGAGAAAAGATTACCCGACGGAAAAGATGGATGTTCGGCGGTTTGGGGGTGGAAGAATTGCATCAATCACAAGGCAAAATCCATACATGCATTGAATGATTTTTTTTTTAATAAAAAATATTTTATATAAATAATCTTAAAAACATGACATTTGGAAAGATGAGAAAGAATTTCCACTACATCTATTCTTGGAAAAGAATATTTTTCACAAAATTTTGTGGCCATTCCCTTGAGGAACACAACTCCACTTTCTGTTCTCTCCTTCATCTTCGTTCTCACAAACAAATAATTCGTTCATACACTCGACGTTCATGCTTTTGATCTCTTTTTCTTCCTCTCGATTACGAATTAATCTATCAACGCTTAAGACTTGGAAAAGATCACGCACAGAGCAAAGATTCATTTTTTTTTCCTTTTCTTTCCATGCTTCTTCCCATCCCTCTCTTCCCGTAGGACCATACATCATCATATCAAGGAGCCGATGCGAATCTCAGGTGCCTAAATTCCCTCTGAACATCAGTTCCTTAATCCTTATACATTGATGATCAGTCTTTTCAATCCTACCATTACTGCGATTTGCAGATCTCTTTCTATCTATAGTTAGTAATTTAGTAATAGGACAACCCAAAAAATGTTTGTTGTTTATCATGCGAGGATGCCAAAGTTGATGACAAATACGAGAAAAGGTGAAAAAAGACGTTGAATTTTTGCGGATCTCATTGATCCATTAATGAAAAGGGGGATCTAAACCATGACAATCCGAAATTGCATTTGAATTTACCCTCTTTCTTGTCTTCCTCGATCGATTCTTCGTTCCCTTCCAGACAGTTTATAAGAAAATGGACGCTACCCACCGCATGGTTTGTCAAGAGGATTTCTTCAATCCTCTTACCTCAATGGCCATGCAAGTGTCTGGAATTCTTGTCATCTCCCACTTCTTCCACCTTGTGCTCAAGGCCTTTGGTCAACCTGGACCCATTGCTCAAATCTTTGTAAGCTAGCGTTTCATTATTCAAACACACAGAAACATATTCTAAATTTGCAGCAGTTTCTATTTGATTTGTTTTTTAGGTTCCAAAACATGCATGTATATATGTCACAACTAACAGTACGTACCTTGGTTGTTTTTCATTGTAGGCTGGATTGGTGCTCGGTCCCTCAGGGCTATCAAATATTCCAAAAGTGAGAGAATTCTTTTTCCAAAGTATTTCTGCTGATTTCTATGAAATTTTTGGTCTATTTTGCCGTATCATATTCATGTTCCTAATTGGGCTAGAGACAGACATTCCTTACGTAAGACGCAACTTACGTGCGGTGAGCGCTCTCACATACGGTGGTGTCGCATTCGGCTTCATCTCTGGACTGGGAGGCTCCTTCTTCCTTTCCCGTCAGTTAGAAGAGCGTGATTTCAAGTTCACTTTCGTTTTCATCATCATGTTAATCTTAGCCTACACAGCCTCTCCGGTTGTGATTCGTTTGGCGGCGGAGTTGAAGTTTGATACCTCGGACATTGGTCGGATGGCAATTGCTGGGTCACTCCTAATTGAAATGTCTTGCCTACTAATTTTCAATTTCATTGTCGCTTTTAATTCAGGGAAAGTCCTGAAATATGGTTCCTATTGCCTTTTCCTCAGTTTCTCAGTCGTGATTATAAACAAGTACTTGGCTAATTGGTTCAACAAACGAAATCAGAACCAAAAGTACTTGAAAAATCCTGAGGTATTTTTCATCTTGTCACTTCTTGTGGGGAGCTCAATGTTCTTTGAATGGGCTAATTATAATAGCCTAATGAATTGTTTTCTCATCGGCCTGTTGTTCCCCAAGGAAGGTAAAACAGCAAGGACTTTGGTGCACAAGCTTACCTATTCTGTTCACAACTTCATACTTCCTATTTACTTTGGCTACATTGGGTTCCGAGTTAATGCGAGTTTTCTGAATAGCTGGAATAATGTGCTTATTGTTGTTATCATGGTGTCGTTGAGCGTTGTCAGCAAGATTACTGGCACTCTTGCTGCTTGCCAGTACCTACAAATTCCACTGAAAGAGGCGTTTCTCCTTGGTTTTTCGCTGAACCTGAAAGGCCATGCTGATCTTCTGTTCATTGGCTCCTCTTCAAAGACCCTCATTGTAAGTTTTTCTTCATTTTTATACACGCCAGTGTAAAAAATGCACCCTTCTAGCGGTTGACATATCAGGTTGAAATTTTTTTAAAAATTTATGTTGAAAATAATCTCTGTTCAATCTATCTATGTGAAGGGGTGTGCCTGAAAAGCACCCCCTCTTATAAATCAGCTCATGTCATGTCAAGCTGTAAGGGGTCATGTTATATATACACAGCTTAATTATAATTTTTTAAAGTACCATGACAAGCAAAGTCTAATTTTGATATGATTTTGCTACCATTTCAGCTGTGGAGTCCAAAAGCTTATAATCTTTTGCTGATATCAATAGTCGTCAACACAATAATCTCAGGCCCGATTGTAGCTTTCCTGCTGAGAAAAGACGAAAGGTCGTTTGGAAATAAGCGGACAGCCCTTGAAATAATACAGAGTGCAGATGAAGAGCTTAGTTTGCTCGCATGTGTGTATGGACCTCGTCATATGCCAGCCATTCTTTCGCTCATATCAGCACTAAGCGGCTCTCAGAAAGCACCAACAAACCCTTATTTAATGCACCTAATAGAACTCGTACAAAAACGCAGGATCAATGTATCTTATCATGAACTTGAAGATCATGAACTTAGCGACGAGGAAGGCTATGGCGGAAATGATGTTCTGGGAATCCATGACGCCATGGATGCGTTTACAGCAGAGACAAGAATCTTGATCCACCTAAGTAAAGCCGTGTCATCCTTCACAAGTTTGTACGAGGATGTCTGTAACATCGCCGAGGACTTGCGGGTGTCGATTATTCTTCTCCCTTTCCACAAGCACCAAAGAATTGACGGGAAAATGGACAGTGGGAAAGAGGGTGTTCGGACAACAAACCAGAAGATTCTTCGCCATGCACCATGCTCTGTTGGCGTTATTGTTAGCCGAGGCATTGACGGGGTTCCTGGGTTTTCGCAACTGCTTGGGTCTGAAACAGTGCAGCATGTTGCGACTCTGTTCTTTGGCGGTCCGGACGATCGTGAGGCTGTTGCATGGAGTAGACGCATCGCTGCTCATCCTCGGATAAACTTGACTGTCATTAGGTTCCTGCCAGCTTCCTCGTCATCAATATCATCACCAAGTATATACAATTCCCAGAAGGATAATGCAACGGATGGGTCTAATGCAGCATCAGATGGGGTTGATGGAGTTTTAAGGGCATTGTCAAGACTAGAGACCGGGAATGGCACTGATGAAGTTGATAATGTCTTCTTGTCCGACTTCTATAATAGGTACCATTGACCATTTAGTGTTAGTTTGATCAGGTTGTGGGTTTATCTGTGCAAAATGAGAAATGATAGTTGAAGTCATGAGTGTGCAAGTCTTCGTACAATTATTTTGAAAAAAAATAAAAATAAATATAGGATCAATATGAAAAGAAATAAATTTTTAATAATAGACCCTATTTTTTTTTCAAACGACTGCACGAGACTTGCTCACTCTACAACTATATGTAGCATTACTTATTTCTTTATGGCCGCAACATAATATTATTCTTTATGTTGAATTTTTCATCCACGAACAATCACATCGATTAGTTAATGTCATACATTATAAATAATTTGATAGGCCAATCATCTAGATAACAAATCGTTTAAAAGAGCATAAGTACTATTTGAAAGTTTTTACATCACACATTATCCACGTGTCATGATTTGATATATAAGATTCAAATTTTAAAATTTATATTCTAACTTATATTCTAACTCAAATCATGCCATGGGATATAAAAATATTTTAATAGAAATATTTTCCAATTATATGTGACTAATGGGTATATATTGATCAGAGATGTGTCATCGGGCCAAGTTGCATATGTGGAGCAGTATGTGAACAATGCAGCACAGACGGTGGCAGCTCTTAGAGACATTGGGGATTTGTACTCTTTGTTCATAGTAGGGAAAGGTGGGCGAGGACACTCACCTCTGACAACTGGTATTTGTGACTGGGAGGAGTGTCCTGAGCTTGGCACTGTTGGAGATCTCTTGGCTTCTTCGGACTTCAACATTAATGGCTCAGTTTTGGTCATTCAACAGCATAGGCATGCACTCAAACAAGGATCTTATAGGTCATGATCATTAATTAGTACTTCTTCTACCTTTTAATTATGTACATTAATAAACAAATTTGTAATTACAATTTGCTCGAAGTACTTGGCTTGTCTATTACTACCACAAAGCATTGTTTTTTTATGTATGTGAGTATCTCTTTGTCTCTTTCTCTTGCCCATGGCCTCCTCTCCTTCATTGATGTCCCTTCCCCTCATTTTTTTATTTGTGATTGTTCTTTATTGTTAACTCCTCTCTTTCCCTTCTCCTTACATTTTGTTAACGTCATGTTTCATACGCTTTTGGGTTGGGTTCAAGCAACTTGGGTCTTCAATCTTCTACTTGCACACTTGGAGAAAACACAAAAAGTTGGGGGTATTGGTAGAGGTCGATGAGTCTCTGATAGTTAGGTTAGTATTTCCTTAATAGTTTGTGCTAGTGTGTAGGAGAATCAGAGAGAGTTGTTTGTAACAAGGGATCGGCTTTTATACTAGGTTTATGAGGGTAGACAACCCATACCCTATCTCATGGAGTATATGTCCCCTCAACTGTACACTTAGTTAGAATCTTTTAATACGGCGTGGCTCCTGAGGTGACGCAATTAATGCAGCGTCGCTTCCTAATCTCTTTATCCTGTGAGTATACATCGTCGAGGTCCTCTATGCTCGCTATAAGAAGATCAAGAGCTCTCCATACTTCCTGTCCACCTGCCTGTGCAGGCTCTCGAGTGCTAGGTGTCAGAAAGGGGTACTGGGACGACGAGTATTTTCCATCTTTACCCTTAGGTTTTCCTGCTTAATTGTGGTCACGGGTCAGCTTCAACTTTTGGATCGGGCGGCCTTAGAGCATTGGCATTGGTTTGGCCAAATTCATCTTCAAATTTGACCAATATCAACACTTATTTGCATTTGCTTATTCAATTTAAATTCAATCTCCACATTGGATTAGCCATTCATTCTCTATATAATAATAAAATATTATTCAATTAATAATTTTTTATTTAATTTATTTTATCACATTTCTTAATTCTACCAATTAAATGTTAATAATAATTATATTCTAATTAAATTAATATTAAAAAAGTATTATTAAATGTTAATAATAATTATATTCTAATTAAATTAATATTGGAAAAAGTATTATTCAATGTTAATAATAGTTATATTATATTAAATTAATATTAAAAAAGTATTATTAAATGTTAATAGTAATTATATTCTAATTAAATTAATATTAAAAAGTATTATTAAATGTTAATAGTAATTATATTATATTAAATTAATATTTAAAAAAGTATTATTAAATGTTAATAATAATTATATTATATTAAATTAATATTTAAAAAGTATTATTAAATGTTAATAATAATTATATTATATTAAATTAATATTACAAAAAAATATTATTAAATGTTAATAGTAATTATATTCTAATTAAATTAATAATAAAAAAAGTATTGTTAAATGTTAATAATATAATTATATTCTAAATATTAAATGTTAATTATATTCTAATTAATTTAATTTATTTGTTTGGAATGAGAAATTAATATTTTAATGTTTGATGAATGAATAGTGGTCTTCCATCTTTAGCCAACCACTGTAGTAAAAGTCTAAATTATTTTAGATTTGGTCAATCTAATGTGAAGGGTTTTTGAGCCAAATTATGTAAAATTTGGTCAAACATCTCATTTGCCTAAGCCAATGTAGATGCCTTTAGTAGGCTGAGGGGCCATTTGGCCGGGCTGGGCATCCCTTATATGGGCTCACACTTTGGGCTTTTAGTAAGGGGAAAATCCCCTTACAGTTGTCCTGTCAATTTCTTTTGATTAGAATTCTTTCTTGCCTTTGTCTTCGTGCTGTCATTTTCCCGCAATCGCAACCGTTGGGCTCTTCTTCCCTTGAAATGGGTGGCCATTTACTCTCATGGCTCTTCCATGTGTCAAGTTTTGGGTTACCTTTGCTTGATCTTTTCATCATTTAATGCGGTTGTGCCACGGTTCCTCTCCTGACCTTATTGGCACGTTTTCTGACTATTGGATTTGTACTTGATTGCGTCCATTCTGTCCCTTTAGTGTTGTCAGGCAGTTTCCCCCCAAGTCGCATTGTACAGTACGTGCTGCGGGATTTGCGTTGGGCCCGCTGCTTTTGTGGGGCACATGTGTTCCCATGACTCCGAGAAGCCAACCGTCACCTGGGGTCTATTTAAACCCCCCTCAATCATTGTTGGATGTTGGAGCCCACTTTATCTTCTCTTCATTTTCGCAAAATGTTTTAGGTTTCCTTCTTTTCTCTTCAAACATTTCCCCGCGTGTGTTTTGCCTTCCTTTCTTCCATCTTTACATCCTTATGGCTCCAAAAAAACTCTTCACGTTCTGCCCTTAAGTTAGTTAAGCCCTATGGTCCCTTGCGAACCCCTGGGGAACAGGACCTACTCGAGGCCCGTACTGAAGATTAAAGGCTCGAGGGCTTCTCGTGACAGTTGGTGGTGACTCCTAGCGAGTTGGAGTCACTGAGGATGAAGTTCAAGGTGCCCGGTATTGTTGAGTTGGAGGCGCCGTCTCCAGACGAGGGCGCCGTGGATTCTGAAGGGTACACTTAGATTGTGGCTCTTTACCCCAGCATGTTCTCCAGTGGCCTTATGCAGCCTTTCTGTCGTCCAGTCCGTGATGTGTTCGACTTCTTGAGTTTGACACTTACGCAATTCATCCAAATGCGTGGAGGATTCTGGTATCATGTTGTGTTAGTTGGCAAAAAGTGCTGGAGGAGGCAGGTTTCGAGCACCCTGATCTTAATGCCCGAGAGTTCCTCCTGACCCATAACGTTCTGAAGCAAAGTGGGAACATTTGCAGTTTCTACTCCATCCAAGAGTTGGCTTGTTCAGAGCCACAGTACATCAGGGTGAAAGGTTGGAGTCGGCTCTTCTTTTTCATATCCGGTAGAGGGTGGGAGTTACCAGTTGGGCAGGTCAATTGGCTCAACTACTTTGTTCGAGCCATCTGGGGGGTCATGAGGGACGATAAAAGCTTCAGGCCCATGGCGACTCCAGAGAAAGTCAGTCGCATTGAGCTCATCTGCTTCCCCCGACCAACTTGCACTTTACTGACGAGGCTATTCGGATGTAGACAACTATCCCTCAAGTCCGTAGGTGTTACCCTAGTTCGCAGGTGGAAGGGAAGGTGAAGAAGCCCATGAGGGAGTCTTCGGCCAAGGTCGACTCTGATGAAATGCACAACCCCCCTTTGGGGAAAACTTCCGTGATGGTGCTTATTCAGTAGCCAAAGCCATCGTTGCCGAAGAAGGAGGTGGTGTCCGTATCGCCTCCTCAGGCTGCAACAACTTCTTCTTCTTTGTGTTGGGAGGGCGATGCTAACCCTCTTCAGGAGGTTCAGGTCGACCCTCCCATGGTCTGTCTTGCACAGTCCGGGAGGACTGTCCCCATTACTTTGGAAGTTTCTTCCTCAACCATGCCGAGCGACATAGGGATTGTGGACCTTTCGCCAGGAGAAGAGCTATTCTTCGTACGTTTTTATGGGGTTCTTTAGGATCACCCCCTCTGGAAGTCGTAGATAGTGCCCCTGTCTCTCGACATTGACCTTGAGAGGGTCCCCTTACCTTTATCTAAGAAGCGTCCTACTGAGGGCGAGGATTTTCTTGATCGGGTATCTATCTTGGATTCTCTCATCCCTTACTCTCTTGAAGTCGAGGTTGTTTCCATTGAGCCTAGTTTGGCGGGTGAGGGAGGTGATGACATTGCGTCCAGAAGGGAGATTGCGAAGGCCATGTTGTGGGTCAAAGGGGTCTTGACGGATGCACCCAAGATTGGGGTCACAATGGTGTTGGTGGAGGTCAATGAAGCTTCAGTTGCTGTGGCCGATGCCAGGGTTCTACTGGCCTTCACTTACACCATCCCGACCTTGGCTTCAATAAAGGTTGGAGCTAGAGTCAACGTTGGTGAGGGTAATGAGCTCTTGACCACTTTGGTGAGTACTGGTGCTCCCTTTGCCTCCACTGACACCATCTGGGCTTTGGTGTTGAATGGGGCTAGTGTCGAAGCCGAGGCGGTTCTTTGTATGGATGCACCAACGGCTGGCGTCATGACAGCATTTTTCATGGTCCTCCGAGTTGGAGAGATTCCCCGATTGTGTCGTGGAAGGCAAGGATGAAGGTTGGGGAGATCATTCCCCGGCGGAGCTTGTGATGGGTGCTGAGGCCCCAAGGGGTGATGGCATTGTGCTTGAGAAACCCCTCTCCCTAGATAAGTGATGCTGCTCGTGGGAGAGGCCTACCCTGACTCTGTCCAGGAAATGTCTTGAAAGTCCAGAGAGTTCTTTTCATATGTTAGTTATCAATTTGGTTACATTTCCTTTTTAAGTCTTCTTTGCATGTCTTCCTCTCATACCAACTTGAACTTTTATCGCAGAGCGTAAAGTGGTTGGAGGCGTTCACTGGGGACGACTAGGAGGGGCTAGAAGGCAAGAACCGAGCACTCCAATCTTTGGTGCGGTTGACCATTCGCTACGCCAAAGAAGAGAGGGAGAGAAATGAAGAGTTGGAGGAAACCTTTGTCAGAGTGTAGTTTAGTCGGTGGTGGAGGCAGAAGAGGATACTCCACCTTCATTGACGCAAGGCCCAACTCAAGTTCGACTTGCGAGGTCCTGGGAGGAGGCTGGTTCACAGCGACTTGAAGTGGCGCTTTCCATTGAGGCGGGGGACTACCTTCAGGAGTTATTTGACCACCAACAAGAGGAGCTGGAAAAGCTTCATGTCAAGAACTCATGATTGAGTAAGTAGCATGACTATGATGCTCGGTCATACAAGTGGATCGGGGGAAGTTTGAGGAGGCCTCCAGAAGGATTCTCTCATCTCAAGGAGAAGTCTAAGTGACTGAAGGCCTCGGAGCTCGAGAAGACTCAGGCCGATCGGGTGATAGTTGCCCATGAGGCGACCATCTGGGACCTGTGCTCTCACCTCAACAGTGCCGAAGTCGCTCTACCCCAGCTGCGCTAGGAGTTGTCTCATGTCTGTCTGGTGTGTGATGACGCCTGGAATTATGGCTACCTGGAGGGTTTGGAGAGAATGAGGGATTGCTCATTATCTAGCGACCTTGAAGTGAGGTCCCTTGATAGGGAAATAGCTGGTCCCGAGTGCATTCTCAGACAACCCCTCTGGCTAAATATTTTCCTCCTTATACTAATGTATTTTCTTGCTTTCCTTTGCTTGTACTTCGTGATAATACTAATGAAATTCTTTGTGTGTATTCTTCTCCTCATTTTGAGTTCATTTTCTTCTTCGCTCTTCAACCCCTTTTTTTTGCATGCTCCGGGGAGTGTGTTGGGCAAGGGCCGAAGTCATTTGCAATATGAACAATCCGTGAGCAAAATTGACCCTTCAAAATAATCGGATAATCTCAATCTGATGGAGCTCTTATGGAGTTAAGCCGTGTTGTGGAGAGATTGGGCCCATATTCCCCGGGGAGAGAGGCTGGGATGCATTAGGTTAATCCCTCATCTTTGGCCTTCCCGGGGGCAAACCAGTTGTCACACATCCGAGAAGTTTAACACATCACTGGAAAAAATAAATAAGTTAATACAACTAATCTTTGATCCATGAGTGCCAAATTCACAAAGCTGGGTCGCTTTGCTTGATATATGAGGCTGGTCCGCACTTCACTGTGATGAGGTGGGGTAAGTTGTCGTATAGCCAAGAGGCTGGACCTAATCTCCCACGTGAGGAAGGTTGGGCTGCCTACTGACTCACTCAAAAATGAGTAGCATTAATGCTATCCCAAGTGTAGGAGGATGTCGTGTAATAATAAGGAATAAATTCCTAGATCGTCTCCTCAGGGAAAATTTACTCAAAATTTAAACTCGTTGAAAAATTGTGAAAAACTTCACAAAGAAAAAATAAATAAATGGTATGTGCAATGGATGGAAATTTTACTAGTCATGGACTAGATTCATGTTTTTAGATTTGTTTGTCGGATTTGAATGCAGCGATGAAAAGTAAGGAATGAAAATGCATGAAACTAAATTAAAATTGCTGAAATTAATAGACTGAAATTTAAAAGAACAAGAAAAATAAATGACATTAATTTAAATAATAGGAATTAAAGATGCAAGAAAATAAATGACATTAACCTAAATAGAGGAATTACAAGTGCGAGAAAAATAAATGATAGTAATTTAAATAAACAGAAATTAAAGGTGCAAAAAAAAATAAATGACAGTAATTTAAATAGACAGAAATTAAATGTGCACGGAAAATATAAGACATTAAACTGAAATTAAATAAAAACAGGAATTGTAAGGAATAAACTTGATGTTTGGAAATGGAGACTGCGTTCTCCAATCCAAAAATCTGAACTTCCAGATAAAATGATTTCTCAAATAAAATAAACGCTCTAAATAAAATGCATCCTAAAAGAAATTGAACTCTCAATTAAATTAAAATTTCAAATAAATTACACACTCAAATTGAATTTGAGCTCTAAATAAAATAAACACTAAAAGAAATTATTTCCTAGATGAATACAAAGAAAGCTTGCTTTAACATGGAAAGAAAACTTGCTTCCTTAAGTTTCAAATTAAAGCTGTAAAATAAACTGATGCTGAATGAAAACTAAAACAGAAGCATGAAACTGAAAAATGAATTAAAATGAACAACAACTGCCGAATGAAATGAGAATGAAACTGAAAAATGAAAGCTAAGTTTTAAAGTTCTGTCTTCTCTCCTTCGTCTCCACTGCCTTGATGCCCTTTCTCTTCTGAGCTCTCTCCTATTTATAGGAGAGAGCATCCTACCATTTCTCAAGAGTGGGTGGCCTAACTTGGGAGTGGGTGGCCTAACTTTGGAGTGGGTGGCCTAACTTTGAAGAATGGTGGAGTGGGTGGCCTAACTTGGGAGTGGGTGGCCTAACTTGGGAGTGGGTGGCCTAACTTTGGAGTGAGTGGCCTTTCTATCTTTTTGCATGTGCTGATTTTCTGCTTGCTCCCTTGAGTTCCAGCCGTGAGTTCCATTCTCTTTTAGTATTTTCATAAATGCCCTGCAGTACATAAAAAATATATTTCTTTCAAAGGCAAATATAGAACTTTATGTATATAAAATATTGACATCAATTAATTTGCATTCAATATTAGAATTTGATGCATAATTAAGTGTTCAATCTTTATTTGATAAAATAAATCACCCATTTAAACAACTTTATTATGCAATTCTAACCTTTTATCACCTACCCACCTATTAACCCTCATAGGGAGGTAAGTGTCGGACAATTTGGGATTGGACTAGCTCCTGTCCGTTGACATCATAGAGAATGTAGGTGTTGGGTCAGGTTGGTGCTGATCTCGCTCTTCGTCGTTGTGGAGGTCGGGGTACATTTTTAGACAGTCGAGGGGCTAGATCCACTCTCTGGTGCTGGATGGAGAAGATGGTCTTAAGGAACATCTTGCCCTTTAGAGCCCTGTGGGGAGGTAATTATTGGGTAGTTTAGGACTAGACTCACTCCTACCTGTTGACGCTCACGAGCAAGGTTGTTAGGCAGCTGAGGGCTGGCCCGTACTCCACAGTGGGAGGGATAAAGCAGCACTTAGGCGTCAGTCATCCCTTTGGTACCCCGCGTCTAGGTAAGTGTCGGACAGCTGAGTAGTCGGTCCGTAACTTATCGTGATGGGGGCGGGGTAAGTTGTTAGGCAGCCGAGAGATTGGACCCGCTCTCCCACGCGAGAAAGTTGAGTTGCCTGCCCACCTATTAGCCCTTAAGGGGAGGTAAGTTTCGGATAGTTTGGGACTGGACCCGCTTTCGTTTGTTGACATTACATGGAAGGTAGTTGTTGATGGAGATTTCGTCAATGAAGATTACGTCGATGGAGATGAGGGTCGAGACAGATATTTTTCCATAAATTAATATTGCCTTATTAGTATGACAAGGGATATTTTCATCCATCTAGATGTCAAAAAACTATCTTTTTGCACATAGAATAGATAGATATATATTAAAAAGACACATATTCAGTTCTCAATATCAACTTAGGATTATAACTAGTGATTAAATATGAGATCTACATAAAAAAGTAAGTAAATATGAAATCTACATTAAAAAAATTAATTTTTTAATAATAGACCCTACTATTTTTTAAGATGAGTGCATGACGCTTGTATAACCCATGTTTGTATCCAACATTGCCCAACATTATAACTCAAACAGTTTTATTACTATTCACAAAAGGGTCATGCTAGTCAATCGCCTAGCTTTTTCTGCTGGGCATGATCGCTAGTTATTCTTTATTTTTTAAAAAAATATTTTTTAAACATTTAAAAAAAACACAAATTCAATAGTTTTAACGTTTTTAAACATTAAAAAAATATGCTTGAAGTAACTTTGAGGGAACTAACTAGCATTTTCTTTTACAAAATTATCAACTCATTTCATTTAATTTTCCAAGCATTTACTTAATATATAAATTGTTTCTTTTCGACTTAGGCTGTGTTTGGATGTTGAGCTGAGCTGAGATAAGTTGAGTTTTTTATGAATTTTAGTGAATTGAGATGGTGAAATGATTTTTGTAGGATCCACATAAGATGAGTTTAGATGTATTTGGATATTAAGATGAGTTTAGATGTATTTGAATATTAAGATGAGTTTAAATTTATTTATGAAAAATTGAAAAAAGGTAAGGGTTACACGTATAATAAGGTATTGAGTTGAATAAGGTTGTGAGTTTTACGTGTAAGAAGGATTTGAGTTGATATGAGTTTAGTGATTTGAGAGTTGTGTGTTTGAATGTTAGATTCAGTTTAAAATTGGACTGAACTGAGTTGATTTCAATGCATTCCAACAATAAAACAAGACCTAAATTTTTTTTTTTGTCTGAGAGATTATCTTTTACTTGTTGTTCAAGTTAATTCGATAAACAAATAGGAAAAATCTAGTTGCAAGTATAATTGCGTATTAATATGTGATATTAATCTAATGTGATTAGTCATAAAATAGATTTTATTAAAAACAATAGTAATTTAAAATTTGAATATAAAATAATTAATACTGATATGTAAATTAGTATGCGATTTTATTTATATATAGCAAAATTGAAACAAATAATTAGGGGTGTGCATAAAATGCCTTGGGCCGGTCCGTCCGCAGCAACCGAAATGAGCCCACCCGACAAATGTCGGGTTCTTCGGATCCAACCCTCTTACGGGTTGAAAGATACTAACATCGGTCGAAACCGATAGATCCGTTCATTTCATTTCAAGCTCTTCGGTCTTCCTCTAGTTTTACAAACCCTAGCCACCAGTGCACCACGCCGTTCAGTTCGTCTTCGTCGTCGAACTAGTGAGTCCCTCTATTTTCCTTTCTGATCAGTGTTGCATGTTTCATCCATTTCTTGCAATTCCTTTTCTTTTGTTTGGAAAGATTGGAACGACCATCAAACACAGATCATCGATCTGAAAAGAGAATGGATTAGAAAGGTGTGATGATCCCATTTCGCACTATTGGTGGCGATTCTTCCAGGCCTGTTATCTTTCGTGGTTGTTGTGATTGTGATATTGAAACATTTACTTTTTACGATTTTTTTTTAATTTCTTTTAATACAGTGGTCCATAAGTAGAGAACTAGTGTCGGTTCTTAGTGGTCGCCTCATTTTTGAGAAATAAGTTGGTGCCCAAGTGGGGATGGTTGTGTTGAAGTTTCCCTCTCGTGTGTCGTGTGATATACTTTTGTTGTTTTCAAAAGTTTTAAAATCAGGTTTGCATAATGTTTGGAATGTGAGTATAAGAGAGCTGTTGAAATTGATGAACTCGACATTTAGTTTCTAATACTTCTACATGAATGTCGATGTTAAAACGTCGATGATTATCTTGAGTTCTTATCTTGCCTGCTTAGCTAATTTGTTCGGAGATAGATGTTAAAACGTCAATGATTATGTTGGTTATCCCTCTCTTTCTGAGTCACCTTAAAAACCAGATCTTTATTAGCGATAGACGAGGTGTTAAAGATCTCAGGCCTTTGAAACTTGAATTGGTTAGATGTTAAGCAATTTAGTTTTATGTGGGAAGCTTTTGTAAAGATGTAAGATGAGCTTTTGTTCACCCATTTCCTACCTGCCAACAATTGCCGTGTTCTTAATTTACCACCGAAAAGAACATAAGAAGAAGGTTTTTTGTTCTTCTGTTTTGTGATGGTGTTGGGATATTTTGATGTTTTTAGAAGTTGATTAATACTGCATTAGGCTTCTGGATATTTCCATGTTAAAAATGTGTTGACCATCAAATCAATCTTTCACTTCGTTGATTCTAATGCACAAGATTTCCTAATGAAATTTCTCTGTTTTTTTCTTCTTGCTGACTATTGAGATTTCCATTGGGTCTTGCCATAGCATATGTAGCTAGTGTGTTGAAGTCACAGAATGAAGAAATTGACCTTTTTTTTTTTTGTGGTACTGCAACTTGAGACTCTTGGGACAATTAGTCCGTCCATAATGACGCTCCTTTGAGCCGAGTCTAAGGCTTGGGTTTTCGGATCTATTTTACATAATTGAGCTGCAAAGGCTGTAATATGAGCTATATTAAGTAATAGAGTGATTCTATTTTGATTATAATTGTTTTATCCAAATACCACATTGGATGATTATCTTTTACGATATTATATCTGATTTTTCTTTTCCCACTCTGCTTTAGTTTCTTCCCCCTTTTTACAAATTGCAGTCCATTATATCAAGTTTTCATAGCAAAATTGCAAGCCCAATGCCGGGTGGTGTAAGGAACATCTGTATATATGTTTTGGCATTTGTAGCAAATCACTGTGACACTCATTGATTACTGGATTTTTAGTTTTTCCTAAATTCACATTTGTTTATTTTTTCTTTTTAATTCTGCACTACATTTTATAAATATAATATGATTTTATAAACCACTTATACAAGACGATCTTCAGTTTTGTAACTAAAGGGCTTGGTTTATTGAAGTTGAAAAATGCCATCAATGGCCTTCCTTTCCGTTCTCTCTCTCTCTCTCTGTTTTTTTTTTCTTTTTTAGAGTCTCTGTGGCTCTTAAATATGCACATAGGTGATTCAAGTACATCTTCTATCCAGACTTCTTCTACTTGTAAGAAAGCTAGGGTGATCTGCATGAATGGTATGATTTTCATTTTCACTCATTTGTATGTGATTTGCATGAATTAAAAATTCTAATTTGATCTTCCTCAATGTTATGAAATTGCAGATTATGGAATTAAGATTGAGGAATTTTGCTGCTGTCTTCTTAGCAAATTATGAAATTGCAGATTATGATGATGAGATTGAGGAATTTTGTTGCTGCCCTCTCAATAAATTATGGAATTGGTTTTAGTAGTTTGTAGAGGTTAAAGTTACGAGAGAGAGCTTATTTCTTTGTTTGAACTCACAGGAACTCCCTAATAGCTATTGTATAGAAAAAGATATTTATTTTGCAGTTTTCCTCTTAATAGCTTTGTACTAGTGTTTTCCTCACTCCTAAGTAATGAAATGATATTAATTTGTATGGAAAAGAGACCAAGCAGATAGAGTGGGTGTAGCCAAAAAAAAAAAAAAGAGGATCCGTCTGTACAGACCTGCATGTACGAACGAGTCGGGTCGGTTTGGCGCGCTTTAGCAACCGGGTCGGGTCGGACCAGGCACAAATCCGACTTGGCCTCAGCGGGTTGCAGCCTACAAATAATATTCCATTTGAAGATCCAACTGAAAAAGTTAATTTAATACAGAAATAATTTAGAAAAAAAGGAGCGCAAGTTGTGTTTAACGGGAGAACCCCACGTTAGCAGCACCGACTCAAGAAAACGGTACTTTCCCCGAATCTCTGACGGTTACGTTCAGGCCGGGAAATCGTATCTATTTCAAAACGCCTTTTGTCTTTTCTTCAGTGTTGCTACAATGCAAACAGCTCCGCTCCTTCACAAAAACTCGCCACGTAGTAACCGTCAAGGTTGACTGTTCTCTCACGCGCAGGTCACGTGATTTCTACTTGACGTGGCCGAAGCTTATTGCGTAGAGTGGCTACCGGAGATACACCCGGCACGTATGCACGCACATACCCCTTTAAAAAAGTAAACGGAAAAATGTAGTAATTAACGATTCTGTACATAAATTTAGATGTGGTTGGTTAGAAAATTAAAATTTAATAAAAATATTAATAATTAAAATTTTAATTATGAAGACAACAATATTAAAATACATAGTAATACATAAATTTGTTTGTAAGAAACAACTCAATCAACAGTGTGCTTGGAGCGCTCTCTCTCACTTACGTGGTGCCGAAGTCTCTTGAAGGCTTGAGAAGTTGAGAGCTCTCTCTCTCTCTGCGTCGGTCTCTCTGTGTGACTGTGTGAGGTTGATGGAGAAGAATTCTTCGAACTTGCATGCTCTGGATCTCGATAATTGGAGTGATCTTTTAGTTGGTTTCAGCGTAATGAGAATCTGACCTGACGGTGAAAAAAGGTAGAGGAGGTAAAGATGTTGGAGGAACAGGTGGCCAATTTGTTGCAGAGGTACCTTGGGAATTACGTGAGGGGCCTCAACAAGGAGGCCCTCAAGATCAGCGTCTGGCAAGGTTTATTTCCTTCTCTGGTCCCCCTCCACCCTCTCTCTCCCCTAGCTTTGATTGAGTTCTGTTTGTGGGTTGTTTTTTTAATTAAAGTTTTTTGTGAAGATTCTTCGGTTCTGTGTTGAAAGTTAGATGCTCAGAGATGGTTCCGATTAGGAATGTGAGGGCGATTCCAACTTTTATAGGGCTCGATATGGTTCTTTAGGTGATTGAACTGTCGAAACGATTGAGAATTAGACAGAACATTGGTCGATGGAGATGATGATTTGTGACAGTGGTTGAGCTGTATGGAATTGAATTGGTCATAGGAGTGGGAAGAGGTAATTAGCTAAAAAAGGATGATAATGAAAAAGGATGATAATGAAAAAGAAGCCACAAATAGGAGAGAGCCATCTATGTACTTCATAAAAAATAAAGCTAAAATAGTAAGATGTCAGAGTAGAATCATAAGTTTTACAAACTTATTTTTGAAATTAGATTTTGTATTTATTTTGATAAGTAAGAAGAACTAATTACAAGCTAAGAGCTGTGAAAAACAATGTGAAAGTCATTAAAACCGATCCCATTCAATACAATAGCCGAAGTTCAAAGTAACAATGTATGAAATAAAAAATCTCTAAACCCCATTGAATGTTCCCTATTATCAAAACAGCAACTATTCCTCTCATCCCAAGTACACCACATTGACATAAAGGCACCATCTTTTAAACAGCCGCAATTTGATGATTGCCCCGAATTCCTCTCCAACATGACAATAAATCGACCACCCTCCTAGGCATCACCAAGCCCAGTAAAAAATTCATCCCGTAAAGCCTTAACCACATCACAATGTAGAAGAAGGTGGTTCGCTAATTCTCCATTTCTTTACACATAAAGCACTAATCCATTATTAGAAAGCCACGCTTTCTAAGTTTATTGACAGTCGATATTTTTCCATGGGAATCCAGCCAACCAAAGAAAGCAATCTTTAAAGGAACATTGCTTCTCCAAATGATCTTCCAAGGGAAAACAATAGAAGAATGGGTCGACATAAACTTATAAAAGCCAAAAGGATCTGACCGAAAAATTCTTATTCCCCAGATGAATCCAAAACAACCTATCCTCCCCTCCAGCCTTTAAATTCAATGCATATAACACATTGTAAAATTCAGAAATATCCCCCACCTACCAATCTTGAACAGCTCTAATAAACCTCATAGACTATTGAGGAAAACTAGTAGAAATGTCCATATAATCAGCCACAGAAGCACTTCTATCCAACGCAATCCTATAAAGAGAAGTGAAAGCATTCTTCAAAGCAACATCACCACACCATATATCGTAACAAAATCTGATTCATGTTCCCCTTTCCACCTCTAATCTGAAATTACTGAAGAAATCTCCTATCCATTCCGGATAAATTTCCAGACTCCCACACCATATGCCCCTCTTACTTCATTTGAGCACCAACCTCCCCAAATACTCCCATATTTAACATCAATAACATTCCTCCAAGAATCATCTCCTTCCCAATGATACTGCCACAACCATTTCCTTAATGGTGCTTTATTGAAGATTCTCAACTTTCTAACCCCAAAACCTCTACAAGATAAAGGGGTACAGATCTTATCTCACTTAATCAAATGGAATTTTTTCTACCCTTACTCTCTAGATAATTCTTAGTTTTTTCAACAGTTTGATTAGTTTGTTTGATATGCCATTGCCTAGTGCTGATCTTACCAAAGTCGGAGTGCTTCGCCCTGAAATTTAAACTTTATAATACATATAAGACTAAACTGTCAGGCATAAAAATACAAATTAATTCTTGTAAAGTGTAATGTTAAAAAATGTCAGTAAACATGGAAGCATCGCTTTATTTCTTTCAGTCCTTTTCCTCTGGCACTCATGGATGGTTTGGCGTAGGACAGAATTCAATTGAGTGTATGCTAAAATCAATTCTTGCTAGGGACGCTTTATGGATACAGGCTTTATCTTTATATCATGGATCATTTTCTAGATTCCATGGACTCTTGTTCTAGACTTTGCTGGCATCTGCTGTGCATATTTTATTTACTTTATTTATCAGGAAAAGTGATGCTGTGTTTTCTTTTTTAGGCGGAAGTGAGACTCGTTCTATTAAATTTATTTCATGCGAGGCAAAAAGTTTTGAATTTCTTTATTAAACTTTCACTTTCACTTTCACTCTCACAATTTACAATTTCTGTTCTTATTTTAAAACAAGGTTTGAGATAATTTTATGATCAACTTAAAATTGTCTAAGAGCGTATAATCATAACATCCCCCCGCCCAAACAACAACAATTTTCTAGCCACTTTCTCCTCCCCACGCCCACTGATGAGTAGAGGCATTCTATTGTGCTGCTTAAAAGTTGTTTATCATATGTGATATTGTTTCATAATGAAGTAATGATTCTTCCTTTGTTGCCTAAATGTAAAACAGGGAATGTGGAGCTAACAAATATGCAGTTGAAGCCTGAAGCACTCAATGAATTAAAGTTGCCATTGAAGGTCAAGGCGGGATTTCTTGGATCTGTGAAACTTAAGGTTTGCAGGTTTCTAGTCTCAAGAGTTCAATGTATATTATACCTTAAAATATAATTCTGTTTTGTTATGATTGTCTTATCATAAAAATCTAGTTCCCTCATTTATTACAAATATTTTCTAAAATCCTTTGTGGTGGTGGAGTTGTTTTCTTTGAGGGGAACAACCTTGGAATTGGTAATTTTTGAATGACCTTTCCAATCAAGAAGAATAGTTTGCCTTCCCTTGAACTACTTTCAAATGCCTTGAATTCCTAAATCGGTGGAGAACTCGAGAAGCCGGATGTCCAGATATGATATTAAAAATAAAAAGAAATATGTGTTGCTAGACTTTGAACCGAAGTCAGTTCAAAAGGATATGTTATTCTTTTTCTTTGCTTTTATTTTAGTGATTCCATATCAACTTATGTGATCTTAATTTTAGTCTCAGTCAAAGAACCCCTAGGGGTTGGCTCAAAAGGTAAAGGCCTTGGTCTTGGTGGTATGCTCCCTCCAGGTCTAAGGTTCAATTCCTCTTGAGTGCAAACAATTTCTAGGGGCAATCGGACTTTGGTAACTTCCCCTTGAATTACCCGAGGAGCACTTGCGGGAAACTCCTTGTTAAGGGTCTGTGCACCTCTGGGATTAGTCGGGACTTTGTTCTTGGACACTTGATGCCAATAAAAAAAAAAAAATTCTAGTCAAAGTTCAATCATTGCATTTTTCTTAAGTTGGATGATGCTGTTCACCTATTTGTTTGCCGAGTAATGCAATAGCTTTTTGATTGAATTGAGTGCAGGCCTTTCATAAATGCAGTTATGTTTAGTTTGGTCCGTTTCTTGCTTAATTAGGCTCTTTCTTCAAATAGTTTTTTCTTTGCCAAATTGCCCAAGGCCTATGCCTTTTTTAAACCAATATTCTCTGTTTATCAAGCTGCTATAAGTATTTAATGAAATCTTAATACCGTCGAAGGGAAATTCATGATTTGTTCTAAAAAAAAATCCCAACAATTGAGAAGATTGTATAAATTTTATAGTATAATGCTGATACTTCTTTATGTATGAACCACTATATTTAATGGGCTTTTGGAAAACAGCCCGAAAGTTTTTGTACCAAATGCATTTAGTGTTGACCGATGACCAAGTCTCTTCAAAAGAAAGGAATACATTTATCCATGACCATTCTCAAATAGAGTATTTTCTTCTGTATCATCCTAGATGCTATTGGAGTAAAAGGATTTTCAATAAGGGGGTTCTAGTGCGTTGTAGATTCTTATCTAAGACTTGTATCATTCAATGATGCCATATGAATTGCTAGAAACATGTGAAGTGCATGGCTAACCCAACAGTGAAAGTTTCATAACTTGAGCAGGGTTACTACAGATAAAAAAAACTGCTAATAAACAAATAACATGAGCAAGTTACCATGAAACAAAACATCTGTCATCTGTTTTCTAAATAGATGCGATTTGAAACTATACTATGGCCCCATTTGGATTGCAAGATGGTTTCATCTCATCTCATCTCAACATCAAAAAACCACAGATACAAACACTTTTCAATTTCAAATATTTAATCTTTTCATCTAATAATTACCTAATTATTACAACTTTTCCAAACTTAAAAAAAAAAAAAAAACACAAAAAATAATTCAATATTTTCAAATCCCAAAACAAAAATATGATTAAAAAATTATATACTAACAATATTTTAACTAACAGCCCTCATCTCTCTTGGAAGGATCCAAATTGATCCGTACAACAAAAAACTTCTTTCTCCGTACAACCAAAACTTAGATGATGAAAGTTGCTATCTTTGCTTTCTAGTGATGTTCTGGTGTATGCAGTAGTGTTTTAGTGATGCTTTTAGGGAGTTATGGGTTCATTGAAGCTGGTGGTTATTGAATGCAAGGGGTTTGAGGTAGTGAGGGAGGGTAGGTTTGTACACATTATGGAGAAAGGATGGAAGGTGGAAGAAGTGGTCAGTTTGAGCTTAAGCACAGCAAGGTGGTTTACCAAAGCCTTGGAGGATTGATTGAAGATTTGGAGGAAGGATTTCTATGCAGCACATAGGGAAGGGGATAGGGGCTATGTTGCATAGAGACGTACTAATTCAAGAGGATGTTTCATGGCGTTGATGGAGCATTTTTTGGGGGGGGGGGGGGTATCGGAACTTTCTGTTCATCCCAGAGGATAGGGAAGGAAGGCGTTGGAGGAAGCTGGCTGAGGCCTTAAGGGATGTTGGTAGTGTAGGGGGCTCTGTGTTACGGCCACTACTAGCAGCGGCAAGTGTCCGACAACAACCGTCATCTCGGTCGTACAGGGAAGTATTACTGCCAAGAGGAGGTGATAGGGGAACTCAGCACTCTGACATCTTAGCAAGCTCAAGAGGTGGAGTAGGCCTACAAAGTGCTGCCGTCATTGCTGCAGGAGTCCAGGCACGGATGGAAGGTGGCAGAGGCGATGTCGGTCCCTATAAGGAAACTGAGCTGTGAGCTTTGCATGAGATAAAGTTGCAAGTGGAGTAGTTGCAAGTTAATATCGATTGGATGATACGCCGTGTAGAGGAGAATAGAGATGTGGGAGTGGGCTTGGGCATGGGAGCGGGCTGTGGCCCAAGTAGGAAGGCAACTGGCGGGCAACAGGCTAGTGGGCCACAGAAGGGGAAGGGGAAGAACATTTACCATGGGCTAGGCATGGGTAGAAGCCCATGTAAGGCTTGGCTGGAAAAAGGCCCGATCCTCAGGGCCCGAATCCCAGGCCCACCTCAAACCTTCGAATCGGCTAAGATGAGGGAGCCCTATTCTTCCATTTTGGGCTCGAGTCCTGGGCCATGTCTGGCACAGAAAGGGATGACGGCGGCTTGCGGTGTCTCAGGGGTTGGTCCGGCGGCAGTGCTGCTAACGCCAGAGGTGAAGGTGGGGGAACTAGTAGACAGAAAGGGCTTGATATCGGCTGTGCTGAAGGAGTCCATTTCTCCCATATTGGGCCTAAGGCACAAAAAGGTTCGACAGAGGCTTGCAGTGACTCAGGGGGTGGTCCAACAGTGGTGATATTAATGCCAGAGGTGGAGGAGGGGGAAATATTAGATGGGGAAGGTTTGGCATTGTGTTTAGTTGATGGCGAAGGGTCAGGTGTTGTGCCGGTAGTGGTGCCACCTTGTGAGCTGCCTCAGAACCCTTCAGCGAGTCCTGGGTCATCTTTGATTGTGTCGTTTGACTGGGCTCAAGCTAAGTTAAGGTTGTGGGGGCAAGTTTTCTCATATGGATTGTCGTCTGAGGGAGCCCGTGAAGATTCCTTAGCTATGGTGGTTAATGGGAGTTCACTAGAAAAAGAGAAGTTAGAGGGGGAAGATAGTTTGATGTTGTTCGACTTGTGTGAATGCTCAACAAAGGGGGAGGAGGATGTAGAAGTGATCCAACCCCAAACAGTATGGTTCATCCTAGTGTTTCCTTTGATTGGCAATTGAAAAAGGCAGAGGAACTGCAGAGTGTTATGGGGATTTCATGTGTGGGTTATGAAGAGCAGTTTAAGGCTTTGATTATAGCCATTGAGGTGGGAAAACATGGTGCTGGGTCTTATAGAGATAGGGAATTGAGAAGATTGACATGGTCTATTAACTATGATGGAAAGGAGGGGTGTGCATGCTATGGAAGAAATAAGGGGAGGGTTGGAACAGTTGATAAATGAAGCCCAAAATCTTGAGTTGGAATGTTAGGGGGCTGAACGAGATCAATAAACACCTCCGAATAAGAGCTTTATTAAGGCCATGGAAGGTGGATATTATTTGTTTGCAGGAAACAAAGTTGAAGCAGATTGATAGAAGAATTATTCGGCGCATTTGGAGTTGCCAATATGTAGGATGGACTTACTTACCTTCGAAAAGGGCTTCGGGTGGAATATTGGTTATGTGGGATAAGAGGGTGGTGGAGAACATAGATGAGTTTATGGGGGAATACTCAGTGGGGTGTCTTTTTAAAAATTCAGATGATGGTTTCCTTTGGGCCTTTGCCGGGGTATATGGTCCTAATTTGGATAGTGAGAGGCAGATGCTTTGGGATGAACTAGCTGGGCTTTGCTCTTGGTGGGAGGTCCCATGGTGCATTGGAGGGAATTTTAATTAGAGGTGAGCACGGTCTGGTCCGGTCCCTATGCCCCCCCGGGGGGGGGGGGGGGGGGGGGGTGTTGGACTGAAATTTTCAGTCCATCATTTTCCCTGGACCGGACATCCCTAGGGACCAGATCGGACCCGTAACTATCGATCGGTCCAGTCGATTTAGTCCTACCATTTTTTTTTAAAATTGATTAATAAAAAAAATTTATTTAAAATACTAAATTAAAATTAAGTGACTTATTAAATGAAAATTATATAATAAATCGTACAATTATTAATATATACTAGTACTATATATTATAGTTATACATTAAAGAATATAATAATACATTGATCTAAATATATATTATTATAGAGTTAGTACCAATACTATAACTAATAACTATACTAGTAGTATTACTAATATACTATATGTTAGTGATAAATTATTAATACTATATTAAATAATACTCTATGTAGTTATAGTGATTTAATACTAGCATATTAAGTTAAATATACTAATACTATTATAAATTTATACATATACTATAACTCTTATAATATGATAATATATTAATATATACTAGTATTATATATTATAGTTATATATTAAAGAATATAATACTTATGTAATATTGGGATATATTAATAATTAATTTTATACAATTATTTATATAAATAATATATATAAATAATAATATATATTTTTTATTTTCATTCGGTTTGGTCCGGGGTGAAAAACCCCTGGACCGGGATTGGACCGAATGAATTCGGTCCTATAAAAATTGGGCCGGTCTGGTCGGTTTCTCTGGTCCAGATTGGCCGAATCTCACCCTTAATTTTAATGTGACAAGATTTTCTAGCAAAATATCAGGGGGGAGGACAAAATCAAGCTATGGTGGAATTCTCGGATTTCAAATTCGAGGTGGGTCTTATGGACATACCGTTAATGGGAGGGGAGTTTACTTGGTCCAATAATCATGCGTGGTCAAAATTGGATAGATTTCTCATTTCTCCTTTGTGGGAGCTACAATATTCAGACTTAAGCCAGAAAAGACTCCCGAGGTTATGTTCGGATCACTTTCCTGTAATGTTTGATGGTGGTGGTATTCAAGGGGGTAGAAGGCCGTTCTAGTTTGAGAATGTGTGGTTAAAAACGGAGGGGTTTGTGGATTTGATTAGGCAATGGTGGAATTCATACTCTTTTGAGGCAACCCGAGCAATGTATTGGCTGGAAAGTTGAAAGCTTTGAAGAAAGATTTGAAGACATGGAATGAATAGGTATTTGGTGATGTAACCCTACAGAAGAAGAGCTTGTTTCAAGAGTTACAAAGTTTGGAGGGCGTAGGGGATGAGAACAACCGTAAAGATCAAGTAGTTTCTGAATTAGAAAGATTGACTCTAATGGAGGAGATATTGTGGAAGCAAAAATCAAGGGCTTTGTGGCTTAGGGAGGGGGATAAATGCACAAAGTTTTTCCTCCGTGTGGCTAATGCACACGGGAGGTTTAATTCCATTGAGTCCATGAACATTGATGGAGAAACTTCTTTAGATCAGGTTGTGATAGAGGAACATGTGGCTGGCCATTTCCAATATTTGTTGTCGGAACTGTATGCATGGAGGCCTATTGTAGATGGCCTTGCTTTTGAAGCCATTGATCAAAATTGTCGGGCTTGGTTGGAGAGACCATTTGAAGAGGAAAATGTACACCAAATAATCAGGAAAATGAACAAAGATAAAGCTACAGGCCCGAATGGATTCATTATGACTTTTTTTCATACTTGTTGGGAGGTGGTGATAGAGGATGTAATGCTGGTTTTTCAGGAATTTTTCACTCATGGCAAATTTGAAAAAAGTCTAAATGCTACTTTTAGTGCTGTAGTCCCTAAAAAGGTTGGGGCAATGGAGGTACTTGATTTTAGATTGATCAGTCTTGTGGGCAGTGTGGATAAGTTGCTTTCAAAAGTTCTTACCAATAGGATAAGCACGGTCATGGAGAAGATATCTCTAAATCTCAAATTGCCTTTGTGAAGGGGAGACAAATTTTAGACTCAGTTCTTATAGCTAATGAATGTCTGGATAGCAGAATTAGGTTGGGAGTCCCAGGTACTTTATGCCAACTTTATGTGAAGAAGGCATATGACCATGTGAACTGGGAATTCTTGATATATATGCTGAGTAGATGCGGTTTTGGGGAAAGATGAAGGAAGTAGATAAGGCATTGTGTCTAAGTTGCGCTTCTCGGTATTGGTAAATGGTGACCCAGTGAGATTCTTTAATAGCTCGCGGGGACTGCGACAAGGAGATCCATCATCACTCCTCTTATTTGTTTTGGTAATGGAGGCCCTAAGTGGAATGGTGTCGGCGGCAGTAGGGGGAGTATTTATTTTAGGCTTCTTCGTGGGTGATACCCATGGCTCCACCATTATTTCTCACTTGTTGTTTGCATATGACACTTTGTTATTTTGTGAGGCAGATGCAGGACATATCGAGTCTTTGAAGGCTATCTTACTTTGTTTTGAAGTAGTTTCCAGGCTGAAGATTAATCTTGTTAAGATGGAGATGGTTGTGGTTGGTGAAGTAAGCAATATTAGAGGATTGGTTAATACTTTGCGTTGTGTGGTTTCTCCGTTGCCTTTGAAGTATTTTGGTCTTCCATTGGGAGCTTTTTTCAAAGCTAAGTCAATTTGGGAGGGGGTGTTGGAAAAGTTCGAGTGTAGGTTGGCTGGGTGGAAAAGGGTTTATTTATCAAAAGGGGGGCGGATCACATTGATCAAAAGTACTTTATCCAATCTTCCCACATACTACTTATCCTTATTTCCCCTTCCCGTTAGCATTGCAATGAGGATGGAGAAACTCTAGCGAGATTTTTATGGAGTGGCATGGGAGATGAGTTTATGTTTCATTTGGTGGCGTGGGATAAGGTATGTTCTACTTTGAGAGATGGTGGCTTGGGGGTCCGGAATGTGATTAATAAGGCTTTGTTGGGCAAATGGTTGTGGCATTATAATTATGAGAGGGAAGCCTTATGGAAATGGGTGATTGACATGAAGTATGGTAGTGAACGAGGGGGTTGGTGTTCTAAAGAGGGTAGGGGGACATATGGAGTGGGGCTATGGAAGTATATAAGGAAGGGGTGTGGCTCCTTTTTTAGTAGGATTAGTTTTGGACGGATATGTGGGTGGGAGACACGGCTCTAAAAGATGCTTATCCTACAATTTTTAGTATTGCACGGGAAAAAGATGCTACGGTGGCTGATTTGAGGGTATTCAATCAAGGCTCACAGGAGTGGAATCTTAGCCTTAACAGGGATGCACATGATTGGGACGTGAATGCTTTGGTGGAATTTTTTAACTCGCTGTATAATATACCTATTTTTGCTACAATTGAAGATATGGTATGGAGTCCTTCTAGAAAAGGGGAATTCTCGGTACGCTCTTTTTATGAAGTTATTACCATGCAACAAAGGCATAATTTCCTTTGGAAGAATATTTGCAGAAGTGAAGCACCCACAAAGGCTGCATTATTTGTATGGACAGCAGCTCTAGCGAAGATTCTGACCATTGATAATTTTAGAAGATGTGGCCTTATTATCTTGGACTGTTTGTGCAGAAATAATGGTGAAATGGTGGACCATTTACTTCTACATTGTGAGTTTGCTCGTGAGATGTGGAGCTACTTCTTCAGCAGAATAAGAATAGCATGGGTAATGCCGGGTAGAGTGGTTGATCTTCTTGCAATCTGGAGAGGGATCACTGGGTCACCACAGATCGCAGTGGTGTGGAAGATGGCTCCAATATGTATTTTTTGGTGTATTTGGAGTGAGAGAAATGAGAGACTTTTTGAGGACCATGAATGTTCCTTGGAAGAGTTTCGGAGTTTTTTTAGGAAGACCTTGTTCTTTTTTTTTTTTTTGATAAGTAGGAAGACCTTGTTCTTGTGGGCCATTGCTTTAGATTTTAATGGTATTAGCTTCCATGATTTCTTTGTATCTATTTCTAGCTCTTAAATAGGTGTATGCATATGTATACTTTCAGTGTACCTGGGCTATGCCCATCTTTATATCAATAAAATAACTTATTACCTATAAAAAAAATATTTTAACTTTTTAATATTTTTTTTTCTTCGACTTTTTCTATGTCCTTTTCCAAAATCCCATAAAACATTTTAACTCAAATCATTTCACTATTATTCACAAACTATTTAACTACTATTCACAAATGTCTCGTCTCATCTCAACATCCAAACGAGGCCTATATGTCCTAGGTCTAATATTGAAATAATTTCAAAGGTTTGCCAATTCTTTTGTGTCAACGCAGAATTTGAAATGCCTTAAGACTCTTTTGTAACTGGTCCCATTGACTTATGTTTTGTAGTTGGAAGATGAATTATACAAAAGGGTTTTCTGAATATTTACTATTATGATATTAAAGGACTTCTATGCCTTTAACTCCCTTAGAAGAATTCATAAAAAAAAAACTCCCTTAGAAGCACACAATCTGGAAAGTCTAACACCAGTAAGTTGAATGTGGAAACTTGCCTTATGCTTGACAAATAGTGAACCTCTGTCCTCTATAAACCTTTGGAAAGGGAGCCACCCTTGCTCTTCTGTTTCAAGTTTGTGGTTTTATGAACTTATTGATAAGCTGATGTTTGTATACATTTTGGTGGTGGTACAAGAAGTAGCTTGGGTGTTTATTAACTTGCACAGAAGTTTTATTGCAAAAGCACACTAATATGCTGAATATATGCGTAAGATTAAAAGATATTTTCTCCTGTAGACGTTTGAGGTGTGGTGAAAAGATAGAGGACTAATTGACTCTAAGAGTTGGCATTTAGCTTGAGTTTTAATGGTCACTGTTAGCTAGCTAAAGGAAAAACTGTAGGCATGGTTGTCTGATTTAATTTGATCCCTTTGGTTCCTAATATGTCATAATGGTTAGACATATGGAGGAGCTGGGTGTTCGGTATCTTTAGCCAACTCTTTCCACCATTATTACTGGTAGAAAGAGTTGGCTCAAGTGGTAAAGACCTTGGGCTTGGGGGTATGCTCCCCCTAGGTCTAAAGTTCAAATCCCCTTGAGTGCAAACAATCTCTATTCATAGGATTGGGGGATTTTCCCATTGAAATACTCGAGGTGCATTTGTGGGAAACTCCTTGCCAAGGGCCTGTGCACCCCCGGGAATAGTCGGGATGCTGTTTCAGACACCTGGTGCCAATTAAAAAAAAAAAAAAAATTACTGGGATTAGATACTGCAAGGAAGGAATCTTAGGACATGGAGCTCATAATAGTGATTTTGGGTTCGTTTGTCCTTTGTGTTCCATTGCTTCTCTCCAGACAATTGGTTAACTAGGCTGATTGGCTAATTAAAAGGACACCTAGGGTTGTTTAAAAAACATTTTTTTTCTTGGGTGATGTTTTTCATTTGTTTGTGATCATTTGTCTCTGTAGCACCCCATTCCCGTAGAATAGAGATGTTACTAACATACATGACAAATACCCGGTAAAGAGATTCATTATTCTGAAATACCTCATTTATTAGAAACTTAATTGAAAGGACATAAATAGTCTTGAAACTTGCAATTGAAATAAAGCAAAACATGAGTTAGTCTTAAACAAGACTAGTTATTGAAATGACATAAAAGAAACTTAATCCTTGTGTAAAAGACACTTATTCATCTCTAAGTCCTTATACTAAATCTACTCCTGGCCATCCAGCTCTGCATCATCATAAACACCATCTGTGGCAATCAACATAGAAGAAAACAAAAAGAAAAACAACAAAAATGAGTCGAATACTCGGTAAATAATACATCATACCGTAAATACTATCTAGCTTAGCATAAATTTGATTTCTAAAGCCTTATCAAACTTTCATAGAACATGTATGGATTAACATGAACGGAAACATTCATAAACATGGCAAACTTGAAATGTGAATGCATGAGTAACTTATTTATCTTGAATTATACTTATTTCATGGTGAACCACGCTTGAGTCCATGGCACCACATAACTTGTCATGTAGTGAAACACGCTTGAGTCCGTGTTTCACTTAACTTGCATAACATGAAGTGAAACACGCTTGAGTCCGTGTTTCACCTACCTTGCTTGACGTGGAGTGAAACACGCTTGAGTCCGTGTTTCACTTATCTTGCTTAACATGGAGTGAAACACGCTTGGGTCCGTGTTTCACTTATCTTGCTTGACATGAAGTGAAACATGCTTGGGTCCATGTTCACTTAACTTGCATGACATGGAGTGAAACACGCTTGAGTCCGTGTTTCACTTAACTTGTGGTAACCACGCTTGAGTCCATGGTACCATCTTAGCATAACTATGGTAAACACGCTTGGGTCCGTGTTACCTTAAAATGTTTATCTTTCTTAATGCATGATAATTTTCTTGAACTTCATAAACTTTTCTAGCATGGCATATTCTTGTACATGGCATGGCACAACATGATATATTCTTGTACATGGTATAGCATAGCATGACATGGCCTAACATGATTTAATCATTTTATGACATTTCATGGCATGCATGATCTCTGAACTACATGAATATGGCATACATGATCTGGCTATTTATTAATTTATAGAATACCTATCTTAAATTATTATATGATCATATCATGGCTTCCATGTGATTTTAGTAACATTCAATCCATCAATCAACAATCCATAAAAGCATAACATATATATATAAACTTACTTTCATGTAAATCATCGTAATTTATAGAAGTTCATGAAAGCGATCTAACCTTGACTTGGCTCTTAGCGCAACGTAGATAACCATCAAAACCATATCATATTATCATGTCCAATTATAATATTTACATACACATACATTTATATGATCATATTATTTACACACACTGATCTGACCAGCCTTGAAAAATGACTAAAAAAAAATAACTGGTTCCAAAATATTCCCTAACATGTAATTAAAGACATACTTTAAATATATTCTAATAAAAGTAAATTGTAAAACTTGGTCTGATCTACAAAATTCAGCCCAGCCCCAACTAAAGAAAATAAACTTTTCAAAGTTTCTAAAATAATTTCAGTACACAAAGAATCAGTCCACTTAGAAAAATTATCAGTTTTTAAAAGAAAAGTTGAGCCCAAATACATGTTACAGCCCACTGGGCATTTAGTAAAATAGAAAGGCTCTAGGCTAAATGGGCCTAAGGCCCAAAGGCCTGTTTTCGCTTCAGATGATTGAAGCTCTGTGTGTGGAAAACACACGGGCAAAGACTGAAAACAGAGGCTCCTGAGAGGAGCCAGGTGTGACAGAAAAACGACTCACTAAGGAAATGGACCAGCTGCGACGGAGGCACTGGTGGCTGGGTTTGACCGTGACGTAATGGGTCGGAGGAAGTGGGTTCGTCGGAGATGAACTGGCCGGCGATTTTTGTGGCTAAAGATGGTTCTCTGATGTTCTGAGGGTGGTTGGCTGAGAGTGCAGGAAAAATATGAAGCCTATTTTGTGTAAAGAACTAGAGTGGTATCATGTGATTCTTTGTTGTTTTTTATGGAGGGAGGGTTTCTTATTCACGTGAGTCTCCAGGAGATTAGATAGGAAGCTGTTTGGAGATTTGGTTATGATCTAGGACCCATTTTTTTTTTTAAATATTGGAAACATATCAGATAACAACAGCTGCACTAAGATAAGAATAACTATTTTAAAAACATCTGAAACTTATCAGATAATGACAGCTGCGCTAAGATAAGGATAATTAATTTAAAACATCAGAAACACAGCTGCACCAAGATAAGATAATTAAAAAAAAAAAAATCTGAAACTTATCAGATAATGACAGCTGCACTAAGATAAGGATAATTATTTTAAAACATCTGAAACACAGCTCAATCAAGATAAGGATAATAAAAAAAACAACTGATAAAAAGATATAGTTAAAAGATAAAAAGATTAAATAAAATAAATAAATCCTAACTGAATTAATCTAAGGTTCTAATCTAGATTCGTATGTTACAGTCTCTCTCCCCTTAATTTCACCCTTGCATCATTAGTTTTGAAAAAACATGCAATTATTTGTCATAGAAGATTATACTAGAGGTGGCTTTTTGAGATCTCGGCCATGTTGAAATGCTCGATGTCATAGAATATTATGCTAGAGGTGGTTTAGGGGATGTTTACAACATAAATGCAATCTTAAAAAGTGATGCATAGATGCATATGGCCATTGGTAGGTTTGGAGCTTATGTTGAAGACTTAAGTTTCATGCTCTGTATGTTTTTCTATAGCTTAGCATATTATGTACTATTTATTTGCAGCAAATATATGTCTTTTAAGAGGGTTTTTGATGTTCCAATTAAGGTTCCTTGGAGCAGGCTTGGCCAAGATCCTGTTCTAGTTTACCTGGATCGAATTTTCTTATTAGCCGAACCAGAAACTCAAGTTGAAGGAAGTAGTGAGGATGCAGTCCAGGAAGCTAAGAAAAGACGAGTGCAGGTAGGATACGGTTACGTGTTTACAGTAGACACTGTTTTGCCAACAGATGTTTGAGACTAACTAATGCTTTCTCTAGGAAATGGAATTGAAGCTGTTGGAGAGATCACAGCGACTGAAGTCAGAAATGGTATGATTTAAGATGACTCTGTTGGTTATTTATTGGATAATTGCTTTCTAAACTTTTCTGAATGACCTTATGCACTTGCATGTAGTCATAATACCGAGGTAAACGGTCAACTTGTGTGTCTTTGATTTAGTGAATATGATTTTTTGTTGAATTGAACTGGGTGATCATCTGCAAGATTCAGTATTACTTTAGATTATTTAAGCTAACCTTGATCTGTAAAAAGCAAAGCGTCATATATTTTGCTGTTTTTTTAACCTAGAAAAAATTATAATATATGATATTTATGCCATTTCACGTACCTGAATGCTGTTTCTGTTCTAGTTGAGTGTAGCAAAGAATAATCAATAATTATATTTCTTGGAGTCTATTTTCCTTTTTAAATATCTAAACTAAACCTTTTTAGGCAATGTTAATAACCTCCTATCAGGATATATTATTGCCAATATTTATTGTTGTGTTTTTCAAGAAGAAACCTTTTCTCTTGTTTAATGATTTTGGCACCATCATACTGGCAAAAAGTGTTCTGAAAATTTATGGGGGAAATTTGAGTAGTTTTCTAGAGCAAGATGATCAATCCTCCAATGAAGAATTCTATCCTGTAGTTTGAGCCTCTATTTAGCCCTGGCAGAGCTTAATGGATGGAAGCCAGCTGGTCCTGCTGTTTTTATATGTTTCATAATCTATAGTATCCTATAGTCTTTAGCTGGTGATTTCTAAACTGCTAAGAATGCATCTTAATTACCTTGATATCAGACAGCTGGACTAACAAGTATGTGTATGTGTACATAATAATTGCCTCGAGTCCAGTGTTTAGACCTCAAGAGATTTGCCCTCTCTGATATTTCTGTATTGCATTTCCTTTGCTTGCAATTTGTTACTAGTTTTTGCATGTGCATGGATGCATGTGTACATGAAGTAATTCATTTGCCTCTTTTGAATTTTTTTGGATTTGTTTCTATCATCAACCAGGATTGTGGTGCTTTGTATGGACACAAGTTATGTTTTTGCCATCAGCCCCAATATGTATAATTGAATCGTGGATTGCTTTACCCATTCTTAACTCCTCCTTGTTGTCTTCCTGCTTCTTATTTGAGATCTTATCACTGTTGTACTACCATGTAAATGGTATAGTGCTCACCTAACCATGTGAGCTTTTTTTGTTATAACTGTTGTTGTTATTTGCCTGGCACATTCTTCCTGGAACTCCCATGCACGTGCAGCCTGATTTAAACCTTCCTTTACTAAACTGACAAATGGGATATTCTTTTTGGTTTTTTTTGTCCTCAAAGAATAATTCCTGGTTGGGATCCCTGGTCGGCACAATAATTGGAAATCTGAAGCTTTCAATTTCAAATATTCATATCAGATATGAAGATCTTGAGAGGTAAAAAAAAGACGTCAAATGTTGGTATATTCTATGGTCTTGTGTTGAACCCTATACTTCCAATTTGTAGCAATCCTGGTCACCAATTTGCTGCTGGCATAACCTTGGAGAAACTCTCTGCGGTGACTGTTGATGATAATGAGGAGGAGACTTTTGTTACTGGGGGCTCACTAGACCGTGTCCAGAAGGTTATTACTTGTTTTTTATGCGCATTTCTGACTAAAGGGTGCTCACCCATATGTTCATGTACTTTGGGTACAAAGGCTTTGCTATCTTTCCATTGATATAAATGCTCTTCTAGTGTTTCTTAGCTGTAAGAAAGATTCTTATATTACCATTTTAAAGATTTTTATATTACTATGTTGATATAAATTCTTATTATAAGCTTCAGTCCCATGCTTGTCTTTATGTTTCAAGAATCTAAAGAGTTGGTTGATGCATGCATTCATTAATGATGAATCTCTTTTCTCCATACTTATATTGTCTTTATTGTTGTTCTTACTGTTTCATTCCTTTTCATTTTACAGTCTGTAGAACTTGACCAGCTTGCAGTTTATTTGGATTCTGATATTATTCCATGGCATGTTGAAAAATCTTGGGAGAAATTGCTTCCTTCTGAGTGGCTTAAGGTATTGCTGTTAGTCTTTTTGATATAAGGTGTAGAGTTCTCTACTCAGTTTGGCAGCCCAGTCATTCTTATATGGCTTACTATGATATTCAGGTATTTAGATTTGGTACTGAGGATGGCAAACCGGCTGATAGTCTTACAAAGAAGCATAATTACATTCTGCAACCTGTTTCTGGGAAGGCAAAGTATACAAAGCTGCGACAAAATGAATTTGCTGATGGCAGTCAACCTCAGCAAAAAGCAGTAGTAAACTTGGATGATGTGACGCTCTGTCTATCGAAGGTTCAATCTAATTTTTCCACTTCATCATGTTTTGTGGTGCCAGTGCTTGGTGTTAATAGTTTTGGATTTAACACCTTTGTATAAGTATGCTATTATTTTTTGCAGGACGGATACAGGCATATTTTAAAATTAGCTGATAACTTTGCTGCCTTTAATCAACGGTTGCAATATGCCCATTATCGTCCGAACATCACCGTGAAATCTGATCCCAGGTCTTGGTGGAAGTATGCTTACAAAGCTGTTTCTGACCAGATGAAGAAGGCGAGGTATCTAAACTAAGTAATTTGTTGTTTTATTGTTGTTACTTTTCTGTTTGTATATAGTTAGTCATGCAAGATGTTGCCATTGGATGGATAGAAATGACCCAATCTACTTGATGTGGTGCTGATGGAGGGAAAGAAATGAGTGGAAACGTCTAGGGGTTGGCTCAAGTGGTAAAGGCCTTGGGTTTGTGGGTATGCTCTCCCCAAGTCTAAGGTTCAAATCCCCTTGGGTGCAAACAATCTCTAGGGGCCATTGGATTGGGAGATTTTCTCGTTGAATTACCCGAATTGCACTTGCGGGAAACTTTTTGCCTAGGACTTTGCACCCCTGGGATTAGTCGGGATGTTGTTCCTAGACATCCGGTGACGATCAAAAAAAGAAATGAGTGGAATTTTGAAGAAAAATCAAGGACGGTGGAAGAGCTCAAGGCTTTATTTTTTACTACTCTTTACCATTGGATGGCAGCCCACCTTTATATTCCCAATTTTAGTATTTCGGAGTTTTTTGATCTCTTTCCCCTCCCTCTTTGAGCATACTAGAAGTAAACCCCGTGTAATGTGATATGCCTATGCCTTTTTTTTTAAAAAAATAATATCATCGTACTTATAAAAAAGAGAAATGGAGCTTTAAGTTGGTAATTTGTGCTGCATTAGAAAGTTATGACAGGTGAACCCCTAGGGGTTGGTTCAAGTGGTAAAGGCCTTGGGCTTGGGGTTATGCTCCCCCCAGGTCTAAGGTTAAATCCCCTTGGGTGCAAATAATCTCTAGAGGCCGTCGGACTGAGGGATTTTCTCCTTGAATTACCCGAGGTGCACTTGCAGGAAATTCCTTGCTGAGGGCCTATTCACCCCTGGGATTAGTCAGGATGTTGTTCTTAGACACTCAGTGTCAATAAAAAAAAAAGAAAAAGAAAAAGAAAAAGAAAGTTATGACAGGTGGAATGGGTAGCATTAAGAGGCTCCACATATTGCATGTCTGTTCCAGATCAATTTTTAGGAAGCTCAATGATTGTGGTTAGGATTCGATTAATATGGCTTGATTCATAGATTCATGCAATTGTTTGGCTGAAAGCGCTGGGAAATTGCTGTCAATCCTCTGGATCTCTCTTAACAAGAAAAGATGAATATAGGATACTGGGGTGATATGCTTATATGTTTAGAGGTCTAAGTATCTGCCATGGTTCTTTTTTGTGCAGTTGATGTTTTTGTTATTCTAGACAACCATAAGAAATTGGCACGCAATTCAGTGATTGGCTGAATATATCAGCATGTGGCTTTTCCATCACTTAACAAATATAGATGCCAGATTATTCTACTGTTTCTTAAAATTGTGGAGGTGTTACTTAAGAAAAAAAATATCAATGCTTGTACTATTTCCTGAACTGGCATGAACTTATTAATGTGGTATCTGTTGGGGTACGGAATTTGTGAAGTACCGGGATATTTGAACTTTAGGGGCTTTCAGACGAAAAGATTAAAATTTCAATCATGCTAAACCATAAGGAATCTTCATAATTCTGTGAATTTTTGTTGTGGGGTGGTTTCTAGCTGAGATGAAAACTTCATTCTTAGCATTTTGCTGTCTTATTTGATATCTATATGATAGTGTTTTGAACAGTCTAACCTTAAGCATTAACGTCTGGTACCTGTTGACATCTTTCTTGAATCAATTTACCATTTCAGGATCATGTTGTATGTGAAGTTAAAAAGAAAAGAGTGAGGATTGACCTTTGTTTGGATTTTTCTTTTTTGGGTTCAGGATTGGGTTAGGGGTGAGGATGGAGTGCTAAGGGTACGTTTGGGCAATTTGATGAGATGAGAAATTCTCAAAACTTCTCACTTCCTTCCTTCCCAAACATTGCTGAAATACAAAACACTTTTGAGTTTCAAATCTTCAACCTTTTCATCTAATTATTACCTAGTTATTATAACTTTTTTAAATTTCAAAACAAAATAGAAAAATCAAGACAACTTTTTCAAAATTCAAAACAAAAATAATATTTAAAAATTATATTCAAACAATGTTTTGACTTTATAATATTTTTATTCAACTTCTCTCTTATTTCACAAAACCCAATAAAACATTTTAATTTAAATCATTTCACTACTATTCACACACAATTTTATTACTATTTAGAGAATTTTAAGAGGCCGTTTGAATTGAGAAATACTCTCATCTCATCATTACAATTTTTCCAAATTTCCACACAAAATATTATAAACAATTCAAGTTTCTCAAATCCCAAAAAATAATAATATTAAAAAATAATATTCTAACAAAATTTTATTCAACTTTCAACTTTTATTTAAAACTATCTCATCTCATTTCACCATCCAAAAAACCTCTAAGATACTCTTTAAGTGTCCAAACGAGCCCAAAAATGGACAGGGCCCAAAAAACTCTGTAGTGATATGAAATGACTTCATGAGCCTGGCTGGCCTGGCATGCTCTTGGAGGAATAAACTACGCTTGATGCCTTTTCTATATAATATAATATAATATTACACATTGATAGTTTTCTAACCTGTCTTCTTGGATGGTTTGATTAATGTCATTTGATGGAAGGAATTTAATTATATTAGCATGTGCTTCAAGGTCTCCATTACCGTGTTAAGCTTAATGGTGTTAGGCTGTTGAAATTACAGGTTTTAAGTTTGTTATACTAATTTCCATGTAAGTGACATAAGCTTGATTTGTTACTGTTACACAAGATTCGGCGTTGTTGGCTTGTGGGTCGTTTTCTCTTATCTGTTTTGGGTTTGGAGTCTAGCAATTTTTAGGTATTAATGTAGACATGTTTGGCAATTGAATATGGCTTTCTTTCAATAGTTTCCAAGAAAATTATGTTTGCTGCAGTGGGAAATTGTCGTGGGAGCAGGTTCTGAGGTTGGCAAGCTTACGAAAGAAATATATCTCTTTATATGCTTCACTGCTTAAATCTGACCTCAGTCGGACTGTAGTTGATGACAACAAAGACATTGAGGAATTAGATCGTGGGCTTGATATTGAACTCATACTTCAATGGAGGTATACTTTCTCGTCATAATATATCAATTGTATTTTCTGACAGTTATTTGATATATAGATTGTCTATATATGTGGGAACAAATGTGACTATATAGTTATAGTACTTAGTGGATCGTTTAGTGTTCATGATAGCTAAGGACGGCACCATCCCCTGAACTTGTGTGTCTCCTAGGTCTTGCTTCTAGAATCTCCAGCATGGGTACCGTGATACTCAGCCATCAAATCTGGAGACCTTTCTAATTATGAGAGGTCATCATATGTGGATCCCCACTTTTGTGTTCACATGGCAAGATATATGAATCTTCTATTGACAATGATTTTTTGTCTTCATTTTTACTATTGTTGTTATTATTGTTATTATTTTTAATTAACCTGTGGAGCAATATTTTAGATCTCATGACAGGAGTGAAGGAAGTAATAGATAACAAGAATTACACACACTGCATACTTTCTTAGTAATTGTAATTTTTTTGGACAATTACTGCACAGGACCTTGGTGTTCGCCCTTATTACAAACTGATCCTTGCAATAGAAAATTTTAAAAGTTGATGCATGAGGTAATAATTGTGTATTTTATTACTTCTATGGCAATTCACTTGCCACCTCAAAATCATTAGCGCCTGGCACGTTTAAAAACTGCAATTCAACATTTAAAAAATTGTAAAACACCACATAATCACAAAAACCAATATAAGGTTAAAAAACTAAAATTTAAAAAGAAACCCAAATTAAAAACAAAAAATGTAGCAAAATATAACTACATATGGAAAAAGGGGTCACGGGAGGGAGATCCCACTGTGGGATGCAGCCACCCACGAGGAGGGGCAGGGGGATTTTCCCTTCCCAGGTTGCTGTACCCACCCTGTGGGTGGTCCTCCTCCACAGTCCACAGTGAGGCGGCTGCTTACGGATCTCCGATTCACAGGGCCAGGACTCATCCTGTAGAATTCCATGAGATGGGGAATCCCCCACGTTTTTCTAGTCATTTAAAACTTTTATTTGAGTTTTTTTCCTAATGTTTTAGTCTTTTTGTTCTTATGTGTTTTGTTTCCTTCTTACTTGACTTTTATATTTTTTTTAATTCGTATATTTTTTTTTCTAACTTTTGTTAATTTTTTCCTTTTAAATTTCAGGGCAATAAGCTTTTTATTTGTATTTTTAATTTTTGCAAATTTATATATATTTTTAAAATTTTATGGTTTTTGTTTATATTTTGTTATTTTTTTTTCTTTACATTTTGAAAAATATATTTTATGATTATGTGTTTGTGAGTTGTTTTCAGTTTTTCTAAATGTTGACTACGCATTTTGTTTCCTCACACTATTGGTACTAACACGAGCAGTGAGTGACACACCATCATTTACTGTTGAAATTTAACAGTGTGGATAGGAGGACCAATTTGTTACAAGATTATTGCCCTAGGAATGAAGTTTTAATTTTTTTTTTTAACTCTAGGGACTAATTTATAATTAGTGCAAGCCCTAGGAGCCTATACAAGACCTATTCAATTTTTGAGAACTAAGATATTTTTCACCAAGGTGCAAAAGGGCGCAACCCAATGTATACAAGAGGTATACTGGAGAAAGCACCTAGCTAGGGAGAAGTAAAATGAAAAAACATAAATTATAGATGATGGGGAAAGTTAGAACTATCATGAGCTAACATCCTGGCATAACATTTTGGCATCTGAGCATGGCATTCCTTCTAAATACACCGCATTCAGCTTAAAGGAACCTGCTACGAAACTTCCATGCTGCACTGACCAACATTCTTACTTCTCCGACAAGGCAAATAACTCTACCATTTGTTGTCGCATAACCCATGCTACCTGAAAAAGATAGAAAACCCAGGCCCACATGGATCTAGCCTCCTAGTAATGCACCTGAAAATGATCGGTGGTTTCCACATTGTTTTACCCATAAAAAGACAATGCCAATCTAGCACAAATTAAGAATGGGAATAAAAAAACCAACAGCAATCTAGCATCATGACTCCTTTCTGTCTTGAATTATCAATAGTTAATATCTTCTCTAATGCTGTTTAGCACACATGGCAAGCTCCTCTCAAAGAGCTTTCCAAAGAAAGAAGGGCATGCGGGATTTTAAAGGTTCTCCAGATGCAGTTCTATCTTTTATTTTCATAACAATGCTTACGTGCAATCCAAATATCCCACACTTGCACACACTTTCATATACATGTGCTTGTGAACGTAAAAGCAGGCATGCATACATACATACTTGCTGAAGCGGCTATGTGCTACAATACTCTAATCTTATCTGCTAACCTCTTTTTTTCCAGTACTTTTACTGACTCCCTTTTTCATATAGGATGTTGGCGCACAAGTTTGTGGAGCAATCAATAGGATCAGAAGATGGCTCAAAGAAACAGAAACCAAAGAAGTCTTGGTGGCCATTCGGATGGTGAGAAATTTTAGCTTGAAACTAATTTTCTTCATATGTTCCAAAGTCTTCATATCTGGCGATGTGAGTTTAGGGTGATCACCGAAATTCATGTGCTCTTCCAGGAACAACCAATCTTCGAAAGATGAAGATGAGTCATTTAAATTCAGTGAGGAAGACTGGGAACAGTTAAATAAAATTATAGGGTATAAGGAAGGTGAAGAAAGGCAGTCATTTATCATTAATAACAAGAAGGATGTGCTTCATACCTTCTTAGAGTTTCACATGAAACATAATGCTTCAAGGCTTCTTGATGAGGCCAAGAATTATCTTGCTGAATTATCATGTGAAGGCCTTGATTGCTCCATAAAGCTTTATCCTGAGACAAAAGCCTTTGACATGAAACTAGGATCATATCGATTGTCATCTCCAAATGGTCTTCTTGCTGAGGTTTGATTTTCCTTTCCCTTGTATGTTTCAGATTGCTCTGTCACTTGTAAAAAAAAAAAAAAAAAAAAAAAGAGAACAAAGTAAAAAAGATTGCTCTACTTCTGTCACTTGTAGTTGATTAGTTGCGTCACAGTAGAGGTGTCACCTGACGTTTTCTCACCTGCTTGCAGAGTGCTACTACTTATGATTCATTAGTTGGTGTTTTCTGCTATAAGCCATTTGATAGTAAGGTGGACTGGAGCATGGTTGCTAAAGCTTCTCCCTGTTACATGACTGTATGCTCCCATTCTCATATTCTCTGATTCTTTTTTCATAAGTTTGTGTTCTTTTACTGATTACAATTGTTTTGGCCAGTATCTGAAGGAGTCCATTGATCAAATCATCAATTTTTTTGAAAGCAATACTACTGTCAGTCAGACAATAGCATTGGAAACTGCAACTGCTGTTCAGGTCTTGTTCTATTCTTGCTGGTCCTTTGAAAGTATAGTTGGAGTTACATTGAAGTACTGCCCAAGCTTGCTGGAATTGACTATATTCATTGAGCAAATGCATGACTTGATCACCGTTGATTGTATTTTTTTTTTTTTTTGGGAATCAATTGGGAGAGGAACTAAAAGGGTGGAATTAAGCAGCATTAGTCAATCTGGGAGAATGTAAACAATAGTTATAGAACCCACTACCTGCTTATCCAAACACCGTGGAGTGTTTTTGTTGGAAAGGAGTGCATATTAGAGAATTGGGAAGCTTATAATGTCAGTACTAGTGATCGACAGTGTTCTTGATACCTTGGAATGGTTCTGTTATTATTTTCATTTGGTGTGCTGAATGAATTGAACTAAGTTTCGATACATTATGAAGATGCAGAAATATTTCCATGATGCCCGTTGGATTAAACCAACCTGCCTGTTCCTTGTTTCAAATATTGGTCCAAAAGTGGTATATGCTTTAGGGGTGGTTTGCCATTATATTTTCGGCAGCACCACTTAGAATTGAGCTTGTCTAATCCCAATTACAGTTCAGAGGCTTATACTTATTCTGTTCCAGCAACTATGGTTTGCTTCCTTCATTTTGACTTTGGTGTACTAAAGGTCTTTTTTCGTTCTTTCTTAGATGACAATTGATGGGGTCAAGCGCACTGCTCAGCAGCAAGTAAACAGAGCACTGAAGGATCATGCCAGGTTGGGCACTTTGTTTTAATTTTTGGCATTGAATTTGTGTGAAAAACTTTTGTTGTGAAATTCTTATTGGTGGTAGCATCCCCTTGGCACTTTTGGACCTAGATTTTGGAATGTTTTATCTTGTTATGGTCTGTTCTGTAGGAGAGTGTCTTGAGATGATAATCGAAGGCCTTTGTAAGTAATAAAGTTATTTTTTCCAGTTGGAGATTTTGGCAAAATTTAAGCGTGCAAGGTTTACACCTCTTACAGCTTTGGAAAGATATATGTACATGTTGTTGAGTGGCAGTATGTTCCTTTTTCTGTCTCAATCCCCTCCCCCCCCCCACCCCCCCAAAAACACACACACACACACAACAAAAAAAAAGAGGTGTTGGTTTGTAGTATTGTTGAACATTTATTATACAGACACCAACTAATTTATAATGCATTTGTATTAAGGTTGGTGCAAACGGTTGGCAATTATTGGTAGATTTTATCTACGTAGCCCATTTAACATTTTATATGATTGCAGGTTTTTGCTGAACTTGGATATTGCGGCTCCCAAAATTACCATTCCTACTGATTTTCGTCCTGACAAGTCTCATGCAACAAAACTTCTGCTTGATTTGGGGAATTTGCTTATTCGGACACAGGTAAATGCATGGTATTGATTCCTAATTTTTTCAGTCTGGACTTGTGTAAACTGAAATTCATGTGGAGCTTATAAAATGTAAGCAGGATGAGTATGAAGTTGGATCACCTGAGGAGCTTGATATGTATCTGCAATTTGATTTGGTTTTGAGTGATATTTCTGCTTTCTTGGTTGATGGGGACTACCATTGGAGTGAAAATCCTTCCAACAAGTATGATCTTTCTGCCAGCACTAGTGGTGTTGGTTTCTTGCCCCTTATTGATAAGTGTGGGGTAATTTTGAGGCTTCAACAGGTAATACCCAACATCTTTCTTTAGTTTTGGCCCAGTATGGGTGTTCATTTTTATAATCTTGTCATGAAAACTCGTGCTATTGAAACTTACTTTATTTTGATGTAAAGATTCGATTAGAAAACCCATCCTATCCCTCAACAAGACTTGCTGTACGGCTGCCATCATTGGGGTTTCACTTTTCTCCAGCTCGGTATCATCGACTGATGCAAGTGATGAAGATCTTTCAGGGGAGTGATGGTGAGGACTTAGATTTACTACTCCCTTGGAATCAAGCTGACTTTGAAGGGTGGTTGCCCCTTCTCACATGGAAGGTCTCTCTCTCCACCCTTTTGACCCAATACTTCTGTATATATGATGGTATCTTCTGACACTGTTTCTCTTCTGTTTTGACATTTTAGGGTGTTGGAAACAGGGAAGCTGTATGGCAGCGGCGATACATCTGCTTGGTTGGGCCTTTCCTCTATGTACTCGAGAGCCCTTTCTCTAAATCTTATAAGCAGCGTATCAGGTCAGAAGCCAACTTCTCTGAATTGCATGGATAATTGGCATGACTCTTTACATTAATTGAGATTTCTGAAATATGGTTTAGAAAAGATGGAAAGGTTTCTTCAAACAATGGAAATATTGGAGTGAAAGAAACTTTGTCCAATTAAAAAGCTCGTGACTCTTTACAGAACTTTCTTGTAGGCTACTAGAAATTTAATTTAACAACCTTGTTGTGACTTGGAGAAACAAGAGCAGGTGAGGCCAGAACAGCAATCAGTTGTATGTGCTTAATATTTTGGCCAGATCTCCAAGTCAAAAGCTTGTTATCCTTGACAGATTATTATATTTTATTACAATAATTATTTATTTAAGCTTGGAAACATGAAACAAGGAGAGCTCATGAAAAGATGAAATGTGTTGATAAAAATCGATATAGCAGTTTCAGATATATCAGTTTGTTGAGCTAAGTTGGTCACCACGAAACCGACATGCATCACTGTTCTAAGTGCATGACATTTAAAGATAATTTTTATTTTTTGATAAGTAAAATTTTAAAGATAAAAATTGGAATATTATGATACAGTTGTTACACACAGATAGTGAAGTTGCATAGACATTGGCATTTTTGTTTCGGTAATCCTCTTTCTTTCCTACAAGCTGTCTTACTGTGTTTTTTGTTGTAATTCTTTTTGTCTGTCCACTTTTTTACCTGTTAACATTATGGGTACTCATAGGAATCCTAAGTTGCTTCTTTGGGAAGGTTATAGTCTTACAAAACTCATTGTTTCGTATTTCATGTATTTCTATTTGTCATTCGTAGTCAAATTGTATTAAAAATTTTCTGCATCTTCTTCCTTCCCATCTACATTGGTTTTAATAAATGTATTGATATGCTTAATGTAGTTTACGAGGAAAGCAGATATATCAAGTTCCACCCGACTTTGTTGGTGGTGAAGAACATGTTTTGGCTCTTTGTAGTGCTGCACAACCAATTATCAAGGTTGTAATTATGTCTTTATAAGTTACTACAGAGATAATGTAGCTACACCATACATTTGATTATGATAGAATCTCAAGGGTGGAATATCAGTTCATATCAACTTTCATTTTTATGTAGGTTGTGGAGGATGCAAATGCATTAATATTAAGATGCGATTCAGATGATTCAAGAAAAGCTTGGCACAGCCGTTTGCAGGGGGCTATTTATCGTGCATCGGTAGATCAATTATTTAGTTCAATTTACCTAATTTGATTTTCTATTTTGAAAGTCATTATCGTAATCGTCGTAGAAAGTTTCATGATATGAGTGGGTATGCTTCTTTTTGTTTAGGCTTGAGTTGTTCCTTAGGGTGGCAGGACTTTCCTTAGTTGCATTTTAATGATTTGAGTCTTTAGTTGATAGAAATTTGTTTTACAATTTGGTTGCTTTGCTTTGTGTAATTCTTGCTGGTGGAAGTTCTTCTTTACTTTGTCTCCTTATGAAAAGAATATATTTTTGATCAGTACTTCAAATCTCATTAAGAGAAAAAAGTAGCAACCCAAGTACTCAAGGTGTATATAATAGAAAGCATCCAATTAGAAAGGAGGAAAACAAAAACCAGCCACTGCTACTCTGAGCTGACATCCATACACGGCATTTTTAGCACTATGGAATTAAGCTCCTCCACAATCTTCTCACATCCTTCAATTATTTTATATTTTGTTCCTTCTATAAACACCTTATTCAACATGATGGAATGAACCTCCAAGCTTCCAAGCTGCAGTGGCCCACATAATGGCTTCTCCAAATGGGTAGTAACTCCATGACCGTTGGGGCATCACCCAAGCAATGCCGAAATATTGAACGCCGAGGTCCATGCTCTTTCCGATTCATGCAGATTCTTCCACTAACTAAAGAAGACATCTGGGTGAAATTGCTACAAATGAAATTGAGCACAATTTGCAAAGTTTGAGAAATGATGGGAAACATGCTCAATTTCATTTGATTGAATAGTTGACCGAGCTACTTGTTTGAAGAAATCCTCCACTTCAATTGGTATTTTTTCACTAGAAGCGAATATGAGATAATGAATCTAGTCTTTCACTAAGATTTCGAATAGTTGTCCCAAATTCAAGTTGGTTATGTTTTGCCTCTTCCTCAGAGAATGGTGTTCAAATAATTCCCAATCATGGCCCTTGCAGATCAGATCATCAATATAACATCCCAAACTGTCCACAGTATGGATCCTCCCCAATGTAGCTATCGATACAAAGAATGCCACCTGCAATGGGGCTTTGTTCCTCCTGATGACTTCAAGGAAAAATAATATCTGCAGGCCATAATGCATGACAAAATGTCTCGAACCCCCCTTTTAATTGGACAAATCCACCTTATCTTCTCTAACACCTCCCATCCTGGTTGAGTACAATAGATTGAAGCCTTATGAAAAGGACTCACTCCACTTCCTAATCATTTGCAGATTGGATAAAGGTGATATTCCTTTGGCTAGTATCATTAGTGCATTGCCAAGTGTTTGCCACTGTTGTATCCTTATCACAAGAAATTTTTTATGACTTCAGGAGTATATCCTTCAATGGGCTATTGCTGTACCAAACGTAGTGCCAAAATCTGATCCTAGCCTTGTCTCCCACCTTATGTTATTCTATCAGCCAACCCCTTAGGGACCACTGTCTTCATTAGAGCTCCACTCTCCCTAACAATGCAGGACTGAATACCAATAAATCCCGAACACTAATCCCCCATCCAAAAATGAGTACAAGCTTAGATCAGCTGACTAGATGAAACATGAACTCCTCACCAAGTCCCCCAATAAGAAATCGCTCTGAAGCTTCTTAATTGTATGTGCCACACCAATTGGTATTGGATATAAAGATAGATTATAAGAAGGAAAGTTAGATAAAGTATTTTTTATCAGAGATAGCTTGCCTCCTTTTGATTGATAGATTCGATTCCACCCTCCCAAATGTTGCTACATGTTCTCAACGATGGCATCCCCTATGATTTTTGCCTTGATTGGCATCACCAAAGATAGTCCCATGTACCTCATGGGTAAAGTTATCATCCTGCATCTCATACTAGCCAATCCACCGATATCTTCAATGACCATCACAGAAACTAGTTTTTTGGCAAAGTTAATCTTGAATCCCGATGTTGTTTCAAAGCATAATAATAGGCAACATCATTGGTGAAAAGGAGATGCAACACAAGCTGCTCTTCATAAGTTTATAGCTTCCCAAAAACCTGGTTAGAGTCCTCTCTTCACAGCCATGGCCAACATTCTGCTTAATGCATCCATGGAAACTACAAACAATTACAGTGATAGTGGGCCCCCCTTTTTTGGCCTGTAGAGTTGTAAAAGAAACTTTATGGAGAACCATTGATCAAGATGGAAAAGGGAAAAAAGGAAAAAAAGGTGGGAAAAAAAGGATGGAAAAACACTAAAGAAATAAAATGTGCGATCCACCCGCACAATTTCTTTAGCAAAGCCACATCTCTTTAGCAAATACAACCAACAAATTAACATGTCATACACCTTCTCCAAATCTAGCTTACAAAGTACTTCTCGAATCTTTGATTGTAGTCTACTATTGTTGCACTTGTTGGCGATAAGAACCAGGTCTAGAATTTGTCTCCCCCTAATGAAAGCATTTTGAGTTCTAGAAATGACATTTTACAACCCCTTTCATTTTATTAGCTAGAAATTTATAATTGTTCTTGTATACAACTTCGACTTAGTAGATAGGACGAAAACCCTTAATATCTGAGGCCCCTGATTTTTTTAGGTATAAGAGATATAATTGTGGCATTGAGACTTTTCAAATTTCCAACATGTCTGAAAGAACACCAATGAATACCCATTGAGTTGTTAATAAATAAAATTTAGAGGTTTATAGTAGAAATCATACTGTTTTGTTAGGTTGATGGAGATGGTTTTTTTTATCTTTTGTATTAGTCTAGCATTGTGTTTGGAGAAGTGCCAAAATATGTGCCTTTTCATCATGGTTTCCTTTTAATCGTTTTATACAACTACTAACTAGTATGTGCAGGCTTTATTTTTCATATCACTATATGCCATGGGATTTTCTGTTTATGTGGTATAAATATAATTTTGATCTTGAGAGAGCATCACAATTGAATGAAATTTGAACTTCAACTTACCGAGCTCTGTTTTTAGTCTATCTTTGTGTAGGATACCTCTTTCAGTAAATGTTTTCAGATTCAATACAAATTCTATTGCTACAGTATGCCTATAGATTAGCAACATTGTTATGTTAACTATAATAATTTACCGGTACTACCACTAATCTACTATTTGAATTGTTACCAATGGTGTTGTCTGTAACAATAACTACTGACTAGTATTAGTAACTATTTATTTCTTGGCTCTTTGATTCATTTTTATGATGGGTGATCTTGTTCTTTGATTTATAAAATAGCTCAAGGGTTAATTTTCCTATATGACTGAAGAATTGGAGGGAAATTGGGGGAAGAATATAGGAAAGGGCTGTTAAAATTACATAAATGATACAATTCAGTATCTCTCCAATTCAAGTTTTTGAGACAATTAGTGACTTAATATGTTATTGAAGCAGTAGTTGTTAGTTTGAATTCTGACTTCATAGTATCTCAATTACATGTATCACATGTTCTGCCCATTTAGACCCGCACACAGGAGGAGTGATAAAATAGTAAATGACTAAATTCACCTATTCCCACTAGTCGAAGCTTTTGGGACATTTGTGCTTTAATAGAGGCATCCCCTTTGCAAAGTTTTAGAATGTGCTAATACCTTTTAGCAATCTTCCTTGCAACTTCAGAAGTGAAGGTCGAAAGAAAAAACCATAAATGAAGTATCAAGTTTTAAAAAACCAAAAAACCAAGGCTAATGCTGGTTGATGTACTTTAAACTCAGCGCTGTAGAACGAGGCAGTAATGGTGCAAGATAAAGCTTTCTGCTCAAAACCAGCTCCTGCATTTGATCAGACATTGCCTTTAGCTGCAAAGAAATTAATATGGATTTTCTCTCATTTCTCTGCAGGGTGCTGCTCCTATTACTAGTTTATCAGAAACTTCATCAGAGCCAGAGGATTCTGAAGCTGAACTTGGTGAAAACCGTGATGCGATTGATGTATTGAATACAGAGAGGCTATTTGTTGCAGGTGTTCTTGATGAACTAAAGGTTTCCTTCAGTTATAGTTATCAGGTAAGCCTAGGCTAATTATACTATGTGAAGTTGCCTTGTGATGGAAGTTCTCATAGCCCTGAGAGATATGCTGCCTTTTCTTTAGCACGACCACAGCTACATGAATGTCCTCCTTGCTGAAGAGAGTAATCTATTTGAGTTTCGAGCAATTGGTGGTCAGGTAATGTAGATACATAACTGTATATATTTAGTGCGCACACTTATTTTTTTGGATTTAGCGTACTTCTTGTTTTCACTCTTTTGAGGTTCTTCATGTTACAAACAGGTTGAGCTGTCAATCATAGAGAATGATATGTTCATTGGCACTGTGCTGAAATCTTTGGAGGTTGAAGATTTAATTTGCTGCAACAAAGTGTCTTGTCCTTGTTTTCTGGCAAGGTCATTTATCGGGAGTACAGATGCAAATTCATCCTTCTATGATGTTGGGGATCAAAGTGCTGATAATTGTGTAACTCCAAGTGGAGACGATACGTTCTATGAGACCGCGGAGAATTTGGTCGATTCTGTTGACAATCCACCATGGTCACCAAAAAATGAATCTGAGTGTTTAGGTTCCTCAAATTTACCCCGATCTGAGATTTTATCATTGAAGCCCCCTAGCTTTAACCGTATCTCTGGTCTACTGCCCACTGATGCTATTGGAACTAACAGGCAGGACATCAAATTATCTGATACTTTGGATAGTTTTGTGAAAGCCCAAATAATTATTTATGACCGGAACTCTCCTGGATATAATAATATAGATAATCAGGTTGGTTTTTGAGTGTGTAAATTTCTGCCTATGGTCCATTATTTGGTTGTGAGTAGCTTATAAAATGAATTTTCAGGTCACGGTGACCCTGGCTACCCTGTCTTTTTTCTGTCGTCGGCCAACAGTTGTTGCCATCATGGAGTTTTCTAATGCTATTAACATCAAGGATGAAAGTTGTGAATCTTTCAGTGACAGTTCTTCTGCAGCCACTGGGAAACAGGAAGTCTCCAAAGATGTAATTGATGATAAATATTCAACTACAGTTGGGGACCCAGTAATTAAAGGTTTGCTAGGAAAAGGGAAATCCAGAATCATGTTCAATTTAAAATTACACATGGCACATGCTCAAATTGTGTTGATGAATGAAGATGAAACTAAGTTGTCCTGTCTGTCGCAAGATAATTTGCTGACGGATATTAAGGTTTGGCTGATCCTCCCAGCCTCAAGGCTTCAAAGTTTGTTTATCTTTTCTTAGTTGTGAATATTTTCTCATGCTTATAACATATGTTTCTTGTTCTAGGTGTTCCCATCATCTTTTAGTATTAAAGCAGCCCTTGGAAATTTGAGAATAAGTGATGACAGTCTTCCTAGTAGCCATATGTATTTCTGGGTCTGTGACATGAGAAATCCTGGGGGCAGTTCATTTGTTGAGGTTCTCTCTCTCTCTCTCTCTCTCTCTCTCTCTTAACAAGAACAATTGTCTCTGAAAATTTTTGAGTTTATGAACTTATAAGTTAAATTTCTTAAAAAAACTTATCTTTCTTTCTTTTTGTTTTGACATAGGTCTTCACCAGTTTGTTCTTTTCCTGTGTTTCCTTCTCCAAAAGCCTTATGTTTTCTTTTTCTCCATTCTGAATTTGGAAACTTGCTTTCTACTGATTTTGGTTCTTGAGTTGTTTTGAAGGTGAGTATGTTTGATGGTAGTGGACAGTTCTCATGATTGGTTCCTTTTACCGCCTTTTCAACTGGTGCCTAGTTAGGAGACTCTGGAGTATTGGAATTCCAAAATTTATCTTTGTTTTCAATAAAAATATAGCAGTCCTGTCTGCCTTTATCAATAGGAGATTTGTGGGTTTGAAAGTTATTCTATTCAAGCATGCCTCATTGGGGAAATGGTTATGTCAGTATGCAAATGAGTGAGAGTTTGTGGCTGGTGGTGGTGGGTGCTAAATATGATACTTACTGGTGTGGGTGTGGTGATGAAGTGAATGGGCAGCTTTGAGTTGGTATTTGGAAGATTATAAGGACGTTTTGGAAGGAATTTGCCAGCTTTACTAGTTTAAATATGGAAGAGGGTCCTAGGATTTGTTTTTGGCGCGATGTGTGGTGTGGAGATTGGACTATCAATGTAACTTTTCCCAAATAATTTAGCATTACCTGTTCTAAGGAAGCGTCTGTGGTGGATAATTTATATCTTTTTATAGGTTCTCAACAATGAAATGTATTCTTCATTGGGTTGGGGGCAAGACTTAGAAGTGGATCTTTTCAATTTCCTTCTTTGATAAACTATATTCTTTCAGGATGGGGAGAGATGAATAACAGAAGATTCAGTGGACACTTCCATAGTGTGATTGCTTTGAAGTTAGATATTTCTACCATGCTCTATATCCAATAGTGTCAAAAGGTCTGAATACCTCTTTCCATTGGTTTCTTTCCTTTATATAGAATAGAGTTACAACAGTGAGCCGGCATTTTCAGCAGTTGATTGCTGCTGTTTACACTGTACACATTAAGTATCTACACATTAAGTCAATGGTACAGCCACCTATTAGGTCAATGGTTCAGCAGTTGATTGCTGCTGTTTACACTGTACACAGTAAGTATCTACACATTAAGTCAATGGTACATCCACCTTATCTATGTAACATCCCCCCTCAAATTGATGCTGGTGGATCAATAAGCATCAATTTGTCAACCAAGAATTGATGCCCGTGCCGAGAAAGAGCTTTAGTGAATATGTATGTAGTTTGGCGTTCAGTGGAAATGTGAGGGAGAGTAATCATATGTTTGTCAAAGGATTCACGAATGGAATGACAATCAACTTCGATATGTTTCGTATGCTCAGGGAGGACAGGATTAGCGGCGATCTGAATAGTACTGGTATTATCAGCATGAAGAGGAGTGGGATGCAGCTGAGGAAAACCAAGTTTCCCCAATAACCCACGAAGCCATGTGATCTTAGAGCATGCAGAAGACATAGCACGATACTCAAACTTAGTAGAGGACTTGGAAACTCTGTCTTGCTTCTTACTTTTCCAAGAAATGAGTGCATTGCCTAAGAACATGTACCAGCTAGTAACAGAGCGGCGAGTATTCGCACATCCGGCCCAATCAGCATCACTATACCCCACCAACTGTAAGGAGGATTCTTTAGAAAAGAACAACCCATGTGTAGTGGTCCCCTTCAGATATCAGATAATGCGACGGACAACAGCTAAATGAAGATGTCGAGGAGCCTGCATAAATTGACTGACTTGCTGCACGGCAAACGAAATGTTAGGACGAGTAATCGTCAAATAGTTCAAACTCCCAACAAGCTGCCGATACAAAGATGGATCTGATAGAAGTTCCCCTTCTTCCTGACGAAGCTTAAGATTTATCTCCAAGGGAGTAGCCAGTAATCACAATGTCATCGACATATACAAGAAGCAATACGATTCCTGCAGAAGTCTTGCGAAGAAAAAGAGAGGAATCAAACTGACTCTGAGTAAAATGAAAAGCAAGTAGGTTAGAGTGAAATTTGTCAAACCATGCATGCGAAGCTTGTTTCAGTCCATATAAGGATCGGCGTAGCCGACAAACCTCTGAGGAAAGTGTAGCGAACATGCCGGNTGTTTCAGTCCATATAAGGATCGGCGTAGCCGACAAACCTCTGAGGAAAGTGTAGCGAACATGCCGGGAGGCAGGGACATAGAGATTTCTTCCTTCAAATCCCTATGTAGAAAATCATTCTTCACATCTATCTGCCGGAGAGACCACCCTTGCGACGCAGCAAGTGCCAAGATAGTCCGTACAATAGTCATTTTGGCAACAGGTGCAAATGTCTCTTCATAATCAATACCATACTCCTGTCGATTCCCAAGAACTACGAGACGGGCCTTATATCTGTCTAGTGAGTTATCAGCTCGAAACTTGATTGAGTATACCCATTTACAACCAATAGGTTTGACATTAGAGGGACAAATTACAATGTCTCAAGTGTGATTGTCTTGAAGAGCTTGGATTTCCTCTTGCATGGCTTGCTGCCAACATGCTTGGGTGGATGCCTGAGTATAAGAGTGAGGAACAGAAATAGTGTCGAGAGTGGTAGAAAGTGAGATGTGAGGAAAACTATATCTATCTGGTGGATGTGTAACCCGGGTGGAGTGCTGAAGTATAGGAACCGCATAATCAAATGACGGATCAGTGTCTGGAATGGGCATTGAAGAAGGAGGAAGACGACGATGATACACCATACCTGGTTGAAATCGCTTAATAGAGGAAGACACATCATCAAAAGCGGGAAGAAGAGTAACAGGAGGATCAGAAATAACCTGAGATTGAAAGAAATATTGATTTTCGAAAAAAATCACATTCTGTAAGATTCGGAATTTATTTGCATGAGCATCATAACAAACAAATTCTTTCTGAGTAGGACTATATACCATAAAGGCACATGTAACAGACTGTGCAGCAAGCTTGTGACGCTCAACAGGTGGCAGATGAACAAAACAAACACACCCAAAGGTATGAAAGGATTGATACTTAGGAGATATGTCAAATAATCGAAAATAAGGAGAATCATAATCTAGTGTGTCAGTAGGCAAACGATTGATCAAATAGATAGTAGTAGATAAAGCTTCTACCCAGAACTTCAAAGGTACAAAAGAATCAATCAACAAAGTACGGACTACATCTAAGAGATGATGATTTTTACGCTCAACGACTCCATTTTGTTGAGGAGTATAAGGACAAGAACGTTGAGAAATGATCCCCTTTTACTAAAAAAAAGTTTGAAAAGGATGATACATGTACTCCCTCCTTGAGTCGGAGCGTAAAGTTTTGATACAAATGCTGAACTGTGTCTCAACAAGAGCAACAAATTTTTGAAAGACAGAAAACACGTCAGCTTTAGAATGGAGAAAATATATCCAAGTGAATCGACTATAATCATCGATAAACGTCACAAAATAACGATATTGACCATGAGAAATAACAGGACTTACACCCCAAATGTTAGTATGCACAATCTCAAAACAGTTAGAAGCACGACTACCATGCGCAGGAAAAGGTAAGGTTTTACTTTTACCAAGACGACAAGTAGCACAATCAAAAGATACAGGAGAAGAAGAAAAGGAATCTTTATTGCCCAAAAAACCATGTTTCATAAGATGGGTCAAGACAACAAATTAGGATGACCTAATTTCTTATGCCAGACTTCATTAGTATTGGCAGTAGCCGTATAAGCAAGAGAAACAACATTAGGAATAGAAAACTGTAAGGGAAATAAACGTCCTATTTTAGGCCCCTTTGCGATCATCGTCCCCAACACCTGATCTTGCAAAAGACAACCACCACGAGAAAAGTGAATATCACAATTATTATCTACCAATTGTTCAACAAAAATCAAATTGGTAGATAATCCAGGAGAGACAAAAACATCGCAAAATGAAGAGCTCAAATTACCAACAGCAGTAATAGGAAGATTACTGCCATCAACAATCCAAATATTTTGCATGCCGCAATACTTACAAACATCATGTAGACCCATCGTATTACCAGTCATATGATTAGAAGCGCCCGAATCAACAATCCAAGAAGTTGAGTTAGTACCCGTACCTTGCTGGCCTAAGGCCGTAAAAGCAGATACAATCATTTGTTGGACCATTGCTGGTGTGAGAACAGATGAATTAGAGCTTACAGTAGGTGGCTCAGAAGAAGAAGAAGAGGACTGAACAGCAGCCTGAAAAGCTTGGGATTGGCGATTCTGAGGCTGTACTCGATAGTCTTTAATGATATGACCTTCTTTCTTGCAGTAGTTACAAACTTTCTTAGGACAGTTATGAGCAATATGACCAAATTCCTTGCAACTGAAACATTGCAAGTTGTTCCTCCCTCTTCCTTGTGCTGCATAGACTACATTCATAGTCTCAGAAAAGACCTTCTCAGAAGTCATACTCATCTGAGTGGATAACCGCTGTTCTTCGTGCAACAAATCTCCCAAACAAATATCCAAAGAAGGAACCGGATTACGGTTCAATAAACCAGCTCGAATGGGATCAAATTCAGGTCGAAACTTCATTAAAAACTGATCGCGTTGACTCTCAGCATGAACTGCTTGAAGAGCCGCGAGTGCCGTAAGAGGAACCTTAGCATGAATAATGGCAGAATATTCGCTCCAAAGGTTAATAAAATCAGAATAAAATTGTGCAATAGGTAAATTGCCTTGACTATAATTACTAATTTCCAACTCTAATTGGAACTTCCAAGCACTATGATCTTGGTGGTAAATACGGTGAAGATAATCCCACATAGCCCGAGCCGTAGTAAAACAACGAAGATTGGTCACAAGGTGAGACTCAATCGTCCCTAATAGCCATGAGATCACCTTAGCATCATTGACTTCCCATTGGGCAAATTGTTTTTCATCAGTGGGAACCGTAGCAGAACTATCAATATGATTTGATAATTCTTTCCCTTTCAAAAATATCTTAAACTAAAATTCCCAAGTAGAAAAATTCTTTCCAGTAAAGCGAACAATAGTATTTTCAAAAGACATGATCAAATAAGCAATAAATCCAACCCAAAAGTAAATCCCACTTGAAAACAAATAGCCCACAGCAACCCAAATATAAACCAAAATCAAATGGCCCTCGGCAAAACAAGAAGAATGAAGTCTCATGGCAAAAAAAAAACACTGCTTGAGACAACAGAAAATGCTGACACAGCCAAGAAACCACAAAGCAAGCACGGGAAATAAAAACACTGCCCAGAAACAGAGAGGAACTGAACCAGAGAGAAACTGAACAGCCACACAGAAGTGGTCGATCACCACACAACTACACACATAATCTGCCGACAGCTACCAACAACCACCAAGGTGACAAGCCCAAAAATCGGAACCCCACAAGCACCGAGAAAACACTCACCACAACTCAGAAACTCACCAACGTGTGAGAACAGAGAAGAAAAAAAATATTGTCGCAACTCAGAAAATTAAGACCACAGAGACATGATAATCAGAATAGTAGCTCTGATACCATGTCAAAAGGTCTGAATACCTCTTTCCATTGGTTTCTTTCATTTATATAGAATAGAGTTACTACAGTGAGCCGGCATTTTCAGCATGATTTCAGTAGTTGATTGCTGCTGTTTACACTGTACATATTAAGTATCTACACATTAAGTCAATGGTACAACCACCTATTTCTCTGCTATTACATCTAGAAATAGAATCCTTAAAGTCCATTTACAGCCACCCACTTTACATGTTTAGTCAATGGTACAGCCACCTATTTTACATGTTCAGTCAATGGTACAGCCACCTTATCTCAGCCATCCATTTTACACGTTAGGTCAATGGTACAGCCACCTATTTTACATGTTAAGTCAATGCTACAACCACCTTATATCTGTAACAAATAGCGGGTCACTTATTTATAAATATATATATATATATATATATTTGGCCAGCTGCTCTTGGGAATTCTCACTTTGGACAATTTACAGAAGAGCTGTGTCTTGGTAGTTGATTGGTGTAGTATGTGCTGAAGTAGTGGAGAATCTGTTGAGCATCTTTTGCTTCACTATGGGTGGCAAATGCCTCGTGGATTCTACACTGTTTTTTTGAATTGCTTTGGATAATACCTAAGAGTGTAGAGGATCACCTTGTGTGTCGAGAAGAACTATTTGGTCTCCACTGTTGTGAAGAGGAAAGTGACTTGGCTAATGTGGTGTTTACCGGTGAGAGAACAATGATTGGAGTTTTGACGATTGTAAGGAATCTTTTGACTATATTAAAGTTTTCCCCCCTTTTATCTTTGGGTGGACCCTCATATTTATGATACCGTTCATGGCTTTCGTATTTCTCTTCTTCCTTTCCCTTTGAATGCTTAGGTGTGTGTTGTGTACACTTGTAACACCTGAACTTTTGAGGTTTCTATTTTAGGGAAGCTAGATATCTCTCTATTTAGGGTTTTTATTTATAGAAGGTAGTTAGAATAAGAAGTAGAACTTACACTTTTAGGCCCGTGTCTATTTTCTGAGGATTATTAGAGGGTAGATAGGATTGTACATATAAAAACATTATAAATTTAGATTTGGTGGTTGGCCCATTAGGCCCAATAGGAGGTTCGGCCCATAGGCCCACGAAAGGGTGGGCAAGCCCAAGTATTTCTTTGCCAACGCTCCCAAAAAGTCCATGAAACCCAATCCCCGGGATTAGTTGGGACTTTGTTTTCATACACCTGGTGCCAATAAAAAAAGTCCATAAAATCCAACCCACTAGAGCCCTAGCCGAAACCCACCTGCATGGTCCAAGTCCAAGTCACTTTCAGATCACCTAATCCTACTTAAAAAAAAACTCCAAAGGTAGCACTAACTCCTATCTATGTGATACTCTATCCTCATCTCATAAGCCCTAGGGCTGCTGCCCCCACAACCCTAGTTTACCCACATTTTAATACCCACCTTAAGTCTAATTCCCTCATCATTCTTGCCCATAAACCAAAATCCCTAGCCCTTATGCACTTTGCTGCAACACACAAACCCTAAAGCACCAAGGTCAAGCATCCCTAGCAAAGCCTTGTACCTCAACCACTCATTGGAGGAAGCTTCTACTCTAACACCCTTCTCTTCCACTTTTGTGGAGGTATTTAGTTGTTGTTGTTATGGGTTAAGGGAGGGGAAGAAGGATGGGTGATAATGCCATGAATTCATAATAGTGATGCTTAAGTATTTGGTTAAGGCACTGTGGGATGGTGTTTTCAGTAGAGTTGGGATGGCTTGGGTGATGCCTATGAAAGTAGTGGATCTACTTGCGTGTAGGATTGGACTGGAAAGTTCTCCTCAAGTGGCTGCTGTGTGGAAGATGGTTCCCTTGTGTCTCATGTGGTGTATTTGGTGGGAAAGGAACGAGAGATGTTTTAATAATAAGGAGTGCACTATGGAGGAAATCTGGAAATTCTTTGTGTTTTCTTTATTTCAATGGTTTTCAGCTATAGTGCTTAATGGACATTCAGTTCATGATTTTCTGTTTTCGCTTTCTTCTTTATAGAATGTAATTAGGTGTTTTCTTTTGTATACTTTCTGTATGCATGGGCTGTGCCTATTTCAATCGATGAATAAAATTCTTTCTTACTTTAAAAAAAAAAGTATTCGGTTATATGAAGGATTGTGAATGATATTTTACAATTAAAATCCATATTTTCGTATTATGTTTACAATATGATGTTTATAGTATTGAGTATTCGGCTCATTTTTGTATGCTTTAATTGTTTTAAACACCCTAGGTGATGATCCATTTGAGTATGAAGCTGCAGGACAGGAATTGACTCAAGTTGAAGAGATAGGCCTAACTATTTCTGAGAAATTTTTTGTTTGTCTCAATTATTTTTAAGTGTTTTTCTAGGCACAAGATTTTAAACAATTTTAAGTAGTGCTACCGTTGACTCTCTTTTAAATTTAATGAAGTAGGTTTTATTTTAAATTATGGAATCTTTTATGCTTGGCTCCTAAATGATTTTTAAGGAAGTTTGTAGCATCTCGTTCCCTCTATTTTCTAAAACTATTATTCTTTACCCCTGAGGGACGGGGTGTTACAACACTCCCTGCATACTTGGATCTCACCACTTTTTGGCAACTTCCTGCAGTTATTTGTTTCCACTTATTACTTGTATATTTTATTTCGTGAATGGGCTATCATGGTGGTGATACTAACATTTACACTTGATCATGCAGTTGGTTTTTACGTCTTACAGTGCTGACGATGAAGACTATAAAGGTTATGAGTATAGCCTTTTTGGGGAACTTTCTGAAGTACGCATTGTGTTCTTGAATCGGTTTCTCCAGGAGGTAATGTACTTTTAGATTCATATATCAAGTTTTGTTGTAACCTGTAGCTAGGTGTTCCTCATGTATACTTCCTGTGTACCTGGGCTTTGCCCATTTCTATGAATATAACTTCTTGATTACCTGTTAAAAAAAAGATTCATATATCAAGTACATACACATAATCTGAATGCTCGTATACCTGTAAAATAATATGTAGGTGGTCAGTTATTTTATGGGTCTGGTTCCCAACAGTTCAAAAGCTCTTGTCAAACTAAAGGATCAAGTTACAAATTCTGAGAAGTGGTTTACAACTAGTGAAATTGAAGGATCACCTGCTGTAAAGTTGGATCTTTCTTTAAGGAAGCCCATTATATTAATGCCGCGGAGGACAGACAGCCTTGAGTATGTTGATCTTGGCTTTATACTTGTATTTTCCTTTTTGCATAATTAAGTTTCTTGTTTATGTGAGCCCCTATGGCAGTGAGATATCTGATCCAAGTATTTGTGTTCTGTATTATACAGTTACTTGAAGCTTGACATTGTTCACATAACCGTCAAGAACACATTTCAATGGTATTGTGGACATAAAAGCGAAATAAATGCTGTGCATTCGGAAATATTAACAATTCAGGTCAGAAAAAGTTGTTACCAATTGCTTGTCCCCATTGATTTCTTGCCTTTTTTTGGTTACAAGATAAAGTTTTATTTACCAAAAAATTGTTCTTCTAGTACACCACGGATGAGAATCATGCAGGAGGTGCAATGATCCTTCACATAAGCATCTTTAAAACTTTTCATGTTGAATAGCTCCAGGATAACACCTTTCAAAGATTGATTTCCACACCACACATCATGCTAAAAATGGACTGTGGACCTATCACTGACCACAAATTTAGTGAAGTGGGAAAAATGCCCTTAATCTCTCTATGGGTCTTCCAAAGACAACGTTGAATGACCCATTGACCTCGTGAGAAGATTAATCTCCTCCTAAGCTCTTTTTTTTTTTTTTTGGTGCCAAATCCAATCAGCATTCTCTAAAGACCCTCTCTTTCGGGAACGTAATGTTATAGCTACTCCAAAAGTGATTAGGTAAAAAGAATTAAAATGCCTCACACCTAAACCACCCCCTGCACTTGTGAATGCAGCTTTGATCACTTCACAAGATGGAATTTAGACTTTTTCCCCAAACCTCACCAGGAAAAATCCCGCTGTAACCCCAACTGGGAGTGGAAACAAAACACATATAGGTAAGTTTGATGGCACGCTCTTAATTGTACTTTTACCCTTGTTGGACAAATACAGTCATTTCCAACCAGCCAAGTGTCATTCCATCTTCACAATATTTTCTTAATAATTCCATCTTCCAATATTATCATCCATAATAGATTTGGCTTTGAAGGGATATCCAATGGGAAGACCAAAGTAAGCCATGGATAAGGCCAAAATCCATTGCTGCTTCACTTACCTTGTTGCCTGTTGGCCTTCTTTGGTGGATAGGTTGAGGACATCAATTTAAATGTTGGTACCGGAGCCGAACTAGGTGAGAGCATAATTCAAGATGTGAAGGGTGTTTCAGTCATCATTCAAAGGTCACTCAGAGACTTGTTGCATCAAATACCAAGTACTGAGGTTACAGTTAAGGTAATACACTGCATATATTTACTGGCATGTCACATCAAGAGCTTATTGTTGTTTCCCTAGATATTTTTAGATAATTGCAAGTTAAATAAGCACTCATTTTATATGTATTGGCTTTTTTGATCTCGTGCTTCTTCAGATAGAGGAATTGAAAGCAGCTCTTTCGAGTAGGGAGTACCAGATTATCTCCGAATGTGCACTTTCTAATATTTCTGAGACTCCACATGTTGTGCCTCCACTGAAACATGATTCTAGGACATCTTCTGTTGGTGCAATAGAACCCATCATTCCTCAGAATACAGCTGGCGTTGAATCAGAAACTACAAATGGGGAAGCCTGGATTATGATGAAGGTGTCCGTTATTATTGATCTGGTGGAATTGAGATTACATCCAGGATCAACAAGAGATGCATATCTGGCTACTGTGCAGGTATTTTTCTTTGCATTCTTTTCAAGATTAATTTTATCAACTTCCAAACAAAATGGCCATTGCTTTGATCTGTTGGAGTTTCTCAACGTAAATTCTTTTTAAGGAGGTTTAAATTACTTGTCACAATTGGTTAATAAGCCTAGTGTGAATGCAGCAGATTATGACCTAGCAAGGTAATACCACCCCCACCCCCCCCCCCCCCCCCCCCCNCCCCCCCCCCCCCCCCCCCCCCCCCCCGCGTCTAATTTCACAAGTTATTTTGTAAGGTTAAACACACTTCTGACATCTTGTAATTAAACACCAAAACCATTCAAATAGCTCTAATACATGAAAAATAAGCCAAAATATAAGATACCAATTAGCGTGTGAACATAGGGGACTAAATAACAGACATAAGTACCTCGTTGACAGAACAACCATGTAGGAATATAACTCCCTGCTTTTGACCCTTTTTGGTAGTTTCTCAAAAAAAAAAAAAAAAAAACGACTCCGAATAAAAAATCTCAAAAGATGATGAAAAATATACAAGGAGAATGAAGCTCTTATGCTAGTTGAAAGAGTAGGTAGTGCCAAGGATGGTTTATTGCAATGGAAGTTGCCTTTGAGACAAGGTTCCCAAAGAAATGCAACACCATATAAAGGCTATACTCCAAAATGGCTATTTAAGGTTACAATTGGAGCTCCTATAATTGTTTTGATGAGTAATATAATCTCATTAGAAACCATAGAGTGGGGCAAGTACACAAGAAATTAAAACATACAAGAGAACCCATATTCAATTGGAAAAGAAAAACTCCAATTCGAAAAATCTGAAAAACTAGGAAAAAAAAAAGGTATCATGAATTGCTATCCAAGTACAAAGGAAGTGTACAGCGACCTTTTTAGCTTTTCCACTGAAGCTTCCTAATCCTCCAAAGACCATGAATTTTGCTCTCACCAAAATGCACCGCATTATGAATAAAGGAGCCAACCTCCACACTACCAAAAAATTACTAAACACCTCCTGTCCTCCCCATCTAATCAACAAATCTCTCACCTTGCTAGGCGTAACCCAATCAACACCAAACCCTGTAAATAGCAAACACCATAAATCTCTCACTACTTTGAAATGAAGAAGATGCATGGTCTCCTCATCAATCTTACGCTACAACAACAATTAATCACAATGACAATCCACTTCCTCAGGTTGTCTAATGTCAAAGTGTTACCCAATGCTGCTGTCCACACAAAGAAAGCCACTCTCAAAGGGGTCTTCACTCTCTAAATGGTCTTCCAAGAAAACCTGGAATCTATGGGTAAAGTTAGAACATTACAGTAGGACTTCACTTCATAAAGAAGAAACCGGATCCACCTTCCACTCTTGCATAAGTCTAGTAAGATGTATATTCCATTAATTACTTCCATTTCGGATTTGCACATTCTTTGCCACTCACGCATCCTTTGAATGAGCGCAACTATACCCAAAGCCCAAATGTCTCAAATGAGGAGGCCATAGAGAAACTATTTTTTTTCCTTTGTCTTGAATCCCGGACAATATATCTTTAAAAATTTTTCCTCACACATTGTGGCCAAAAGCTAATTCCACCCCATCCTCATACATTTCCAATTTTCCACGGTCCTACGTCAAATGGCCTCTCTACGTTCTTCAAAACCTTCCACCCAAACTGTTATACTCGGTACCAATCTCCATAGTGCCTTCTCGATTAAACTGAATTATATTTGTAACCCCCAAACTGCCTGATTTTACTGTAGTATAAATACTCGACCAAATCACTAAATGAAATTTGAACTCGTCACCAATTCCCTTATAAAAAAAAAATAAAAACAGCCACCCTTAGACAAACAAAGCCTTTTCCAACCAGCCAATAGTTCCATTTTTTGCAAGGCCATTCCAAATACTTAAAAGAGTTGTATGAAGCACCCAAAGACACCCTAGTATTTAATTGGCTACGTAGAAACTTTACAACTAAAAATATGAGCCAAACTTTCCACATCACCGATAGGAATAATCTCAAATTTCACTAAATTGATCTTCAACTCTGAATCCACTAAAAATGAATTTCACTAAAAATGAATAAAGTCATTTTTAGAAATCTTCGGGACCTGGTGTGCTACTAACCTTGATTTAAAAAGTTTTCTTCTTAACAAAACAACAAAATATTCCATAAATAAATAAAGTCAATATTTATTAAAGTACTTAAAATCTAAAAGAGTGTATGCGGAAGCACTTATTAAAATCAATCAAGTCTCATGTGCTTATAAAAAATAACTTATTAAACTGAAATTATGAAACTAAGCATGTCATAAACTGTTTAAGCCTCTGCCTCATCTCCCTGGGCCAAGGCCAAGTATTGTTCTGCAGCTCCATCCTTATAAAGATCCTCACCTGGGGAGGTTAAAACTTAAAAAACATACAAAAATGAGTCAAATAGTCGCCTGGGGAGGTTAAAACTTAAAAACATACAAAAATGAGTCGAATACTCAATAAACAACATATCGCATAATATTAACCTAGGGTTTCTTGGAAAACATGCATACTCATAATTACTTACATAAATAGCATGAAAATGAACATGAACATGATCTGTGCATGAAATGCCTTTAACTTGTATTTCACTTGTCATAGGCCGGTACTCACCGCTCCTTGTGAGTTAGGGTTAGCGAATCTCGGGTTGTGAAATCCATACATAAGGAAGACACACTAGTATGGTACCGTCTTCATATCGTAACATAGGCCGTTACGTATCTTATCATTATACTTTATCATAATCATACATGCATACTTTCTTGTCATCTTCTCCTATCATATAGTTAGATTTCACATGAAATCGTGACTTATCATATCATAGGCTTCAAATGAAATCATAATCTTTCATATAATGTTGTGATACATATTTTCTCACATAAAATCATGACTTTTCATAAATATTTTGATGCATAGCTCTTCACATAAAATCACGACTTTCATAAATATTTGATGTATAACTAACTCCATATAAAATCATGGCATTTTATAAAATATCGTGATGCATATGTCGTGCAACTAACATGAAACTTATGCATAAAATCATGACATTTATAAATCTATCATGGTAGTAAAAAATTATTTCTTTCATGACTTGGGTATGTAAAAAGAGCTTCCAATGGAAGGCATACATGCATAACACTTTTTATAAAAGACATGTCGTTTACCGTACATACTTGTAAGGGTATGATCATGCTACTCACTTCGTAGCGTTAATGCAATATTTCCAAGGTGAAGCTGATTATCTATAAAATAGGCACGTAACTTACATCAATTTATAGCTTGTGTTTTGTAATTAAAACCTGAACTTCTAAAATAACCCTTATTTACATAAACCTCAAGTCCTCATAACCCTAAAATCACATGATTCCATAATATTGACATCAAATCCGTAAAATTACTGTTCATGTATCCAACTTCAATTTCCAGACATTGTGTCAATTATCCTAAAATAGTCTAACCTTTAGGCCCCGTTTGGATTCGGAAAGTATCTCATCTCATCTCATCATTACAACTTTTTCAAATTTTCACACAAAATATAATAAACAATTTAACATTTTCAAATCCCAATTCAACTTTTTCAAATCCCAAAACAATAATAATATTAAAAAATAATATTCTAACAATATTTTATTAACTTTCATCTTCGATCTAAAACCATCTCATCCCATCTTATCTCAGAATCCAAACCAGCCCTGAACTCTCACAAATCGATGTACGCCAATAAACGTATAACACAAGTCCAAACTCATGGCCTATTCATAAAAAATCCGTATAACCTATAGAGTCCACCCACGTGCATAACCTCAACCCTTATATCCAACACACAGAGAGAGAGAGAGAGAGAGAGAGAGAGAGAGAGAGAGGATTCATGGTTGGGCGTTTTGCAACTTTGGAGTAGAGAGGGGCGTTGGACATGAAAGGTCTTATGGTGCTGCGTGGAAGTTGGAGGTGGAATAGTGAGGGACTCTGAGAGGCACCTTGGTGGCTGGGCGATGCAGAATCGGCGACTGGCAATGGCTGGCCAGCGTCTCCAGAAGCTTCCACAACGATAGAACGTGCATGTGTTTGCTGGTGGTTCAAGCTTGTTTCGACGTGGACTTCAAGGCTGGGCTACGGTGCACGTTAGGTGGTTGTTCCTTGGCAAGGAGCAACATGGGCTTATCCAAGTGGTTTATAGTGGGTGGACAGTGGTATGGGCACGGGGAAGCTGTTGGCTTTAGGGGTGATACCTGCATATTTGGGGGCGGGGTCACCCGTTCCCTACACCCCGCCCCCGCATATGCGGGGGGGTGGTGTTTTCCACCCCCGGGAGGTGGAGGCGGGGGCGGACATCCCATTTGCGCTGCCCCTTGCCCATTTCAAGGGTATTGATGCCCCCATTGGGCCTAAAAATTATTTTTGGTCAAAAAATATTATTTTTGACCCAAATTATTATATAATTTAAATTGTAAATTAAAATTTATGGATATAACAATAATTTAAAAATTGATAACATAAAAACTATGTTATCAGTTTTTAAATTTGTAAGACTTGTTCACAAGAGTGGTAGACTTGTTTACAAGATTGTATTGCATTGGCCTCCTGGTCCAACTTTTATATAGGAGGTCAAGGCAATACAAGAGTCTTACTTGAGCATTTTGCCTTGGCCTCCTATATAAAGGTTGGCCTAGGAGGCCAATGCAATACATGTACAATCTTGTTAACAAGTCTCACAAATCGTAATATATATTTATATATGCACAATTTGTAATATATATATATAAATATAAATATATAAGTGGGGGTGGGGCGGGGGAAATGCCGAGCGGGATTGGGCCCTGTCCACCCCTTCCCCTTGCTAGGGGCTAGATGTGGGGCGGGTGGCGGGGTTGGTATTTTGTGCGGTTGGGTAATATAGTGACTTACGCCGTGAGAGAAGAAAAATCCAAGGGGCTGGTGAGAAAGGTGATGTAAGGCTTGCTCCTGGTTTCATAATTTTGGCTTGGACTTTCATGAAGGAGAAGCAGGATTTTATACATGGTTTGTTTAAGAAATTCTAAGGTGAAGAGGACTGTAGATTTGTAACCCTATTGGGAGAAAGCTATATTGCGGGTTGCTTGTCAAGCTATTCACTACTGGGTTGGGCCTAAAATAAACGAAAGAAATCCGACTTGTCCAAAATATCTAATAATCTCAATTGGTCTTACCAAAAATATTAACCTATTAGTACCATCCAAAAATCATCCCTTAAATCTTGAAGGGCCTTAAAAAAAACTTTTGTGGTCTTGGGCCTAATTAAAATCCCTAATCAACCTCAAAAAAATAAATAGCTTGTGTGTTTATCCATTATGACCCATTTAACTTAATTTAGGCCCAATAAAGTTTTTCATATTTCATCCCTAATAATACTGGATCGGGTTGTTACAAATAATGAGTCTTTGTTTCTTATTTTCCTTTCATCCTTCATCCAATTTCACTAAAATTCAACTTCCTTAAAAAATACTAGACGGAACACTAACGGCTTCTCGTTATCCCTTGACTCCATTGAGTAGCCAGGCAACAAACCCCTATACACTTAGCATCTCTCTCGTAATTCCTTTGTAACAATCTCAAACAACAATTGAAAAAGCTTATCCCCTAGACCCCTTGCTTGATACCATGGGAGCTACTAAAAAATCCATATGTTGAACGATTAATAAAATGGAAAACCACACTATAGAAATACAATATGAGATTCATTTCCTCCATATCTCTCCAAAACGTCATCTCTTCAACAAATATTGCAATTCTGATTGGGGATTGGCTTTGATAACATTTATCAATTAAAGGAATGTCGCGAAGTCATATGTGGGTCTTACATTAAAAAAGAACTAGTCCAAGTTACAATAGCTCCCTAGAATCATTATAAACGGAAAAAAATTTGTATCTACCAGGTACATGAATTGTTACATATTCTTAGAACGATGCGACGAAAGTAAGCACGAAACAAAGATAGAAGAAAGAGCAAAGGAATTCAGATTAGCTAAGTGAGTAAATTGATTTTGTGTCATTAGTTTCCAATAATTCTCCTATAAGAATCATTATTGACATTGGATGATCATCATGCCAAGATAGTCGTCACCAATGATGTTGGCTGAAATTTCCTTATCATTGAAATCAAATGGCAAAGGTGGTTATGACTAGAAGAAAAATAGCAAACCGACATTTCAAATTTCTTTCTTCACCAATTTAGATCACCTCCTTTAAATAACTAAACTAGCTTGTACCATATCATATGAAAAAGACCACCGAAAAGAAACCCAATAATTCGTTGAGTATAGGAAGTGTTGACAAAAAATGTATCAAACAACCTTTAATTGACTTCGATATTTTTCAAGTAAGAAGCCTATGAAATGTTGGTCGTAATTTCAGGCTTCATTCTGCTTGTTGACATCAGCATCCGATGGTTGATGCTTCTTTGATGGATTCTCTAGTTAGGATGGAATATGCTCTGGTACTTGATTTGTCATTTGTAATGAAAAAAAAGCGAAGAATAAGATGAAAGCAAGACATAAAACAACAATACATCCCATCAAACTTTCACTCCACCACCCATTGTGATGGAGCCTATGTACTGTATTGATGATGAAAAGGAATCCATATTTCTTGCCCAACTCTGTCTGAGACAAGTTTTAGATGGTAAAGGCTCAATGTGTTGAGTTTTTACAAGTGCAGTCAGTCATCATTGCTAAGTGTTCAATAACAATAAAAAATTAAAAACATATTAGAAAAGGTAAACTCCCTCCACCCCCACACATTGGAGGAATGAAGGTTGAGATCCCCTTAGACCCCACTGTGCAGTGGAGGTTCCTATCATCATCTATCATGCTGTGGGCTGTGAATTCAACCTCCATATTGTGGGAGAGGGTTTTGGGTTTTTTGTTGGGGGGGTTGAAGGATCCTCCTTTCATACCTCCAATGGGCAGTGGTTGGAGGTTGGGTGGATCCAACCTCTCCATCGTGAGTTTATGGATGGAGGGTCCAACATGGGGGTGGATGGAGGATCCAATTCTCTCTACCTTGCTCTTATTTTTTGGTATTTGTATTTCTATTGGATTACTTTTGGAGGTATTTAGCATATGAATGGTGTCATGCGTAAAGAATGACGTGACACCTTTATCATTAATTTCAGGCAGAAAAGTTGTAGCACCCTAGTCCCACCTTGGGAATTTTAAATATTCCACATTGAGTGATAACTTGCAAAGGTAAGTTATGGGTGCAAAGTCCACGATGGACACTTACTAGGTGAAATGAGGGTTGGTAAGCGATTTTATTCTTATAAAAAAATAAGGTGATTTTATTGAAACTTCAAATTGACTAGTCTTTTTGGGGTTATAATTAGGGGTGACAATTCATGTTCGTGTCGTGTCAAGTCATGAATATTCAACAATATGGGTCACCCGAGCTCGACCCGTTTAGTTGAATAAGTTAGATCTAAAACTCTAACGTGATCCATATAAATAATGGATGACACAAAATGACCCTCATAACCCGTTTAATTATCAACTCAAGTTGGGTTAATTCAAACATGACCCATTTCAACCCATTTTATACAAATGGGTTGAATGGACTTGTATATTTGTTTTGACCCGATTATCATAATTTCATATACAATACAAAGATAACAATATAAAAGATTCACAACTATAACTAAGTTCATGATAAAATATTTCATAATGAATTTCCAAACCAGTAATACATAAGAAAATTAATTTTAAAATTTTTAGTAGTCACATCATCTCCAAAAAAAAAAAAAAAAAAGATTACATACCAACAGAAAACATGTTAATATTTTTGAGATAAGTAGTAGTGAAATAATAATATCAACGTTAAATCCCAGCAACAAGAAGCATAAATCTAATCATTTATAGAATTCGAAGACGGCAATGGAGTACCATCCCTAGGGGATGCTTGGGTAGGGGGGAGTTCAGTCCGCCAACCGGACCTATTCAGTCCAAGGTTTTTCCAGCCTGGACCGGACTGGACCGGACCTATTCTGTCTAAGGTTTTTCCACCCCGGTTCCATTCGGGACGGTCCGGTCCAGTCGGTCCTTTCAGTCCACCTTATACCTTTTTTTTTTAATCCAAGGGCATTTTGTTTAATACTTATGTAATTATATTGTGATATATTTAATATATATATACATATAGTATACTATTATATATATATATTAGTAATACGCTAATACTATTAGTCTATTAGTATATAGTAAATTAGTAATAGTTATTAACTTATTTACTATAACTAATAATACACTAGTACAAATATTATAACTAATAATACACTAGTACAAATATTATAACTAATAATACACTAGTACTAATACTATAACTAATAACTACAACTCTTATAATATATTAATATATACTACTACTATATATTATAGTTATACATTAAAGAATATAATAATACATTCATACTAAATATATATAGTTATATTTCTAGTGATTTAGATATTTACTTATTATGATTAGTATAACTATATAAATTATAGTAGTATTATACCATTAATATAGCTAATTAGTAATATTAGTTATGGTGAATCAGTGCTTTAGTATAACTATATAAGTATTAACTATAGTGATTAGTATAACTATATAAATTATAGTATAGTGATAATTATATTAATTAAATATAAGTATAGTGATAATTAAATTATATTAATTATAGTGATAAGTATACTATATAGCTATACATAGTATTAATTATAGTGATAAATATACTATATAGCTATACATAGTATTAATTATAGTGATTAGTATAACTATATAAATTATATAATGGTATATGAGTTGTAATAGTAGACTATTAGTATAGGTCACTATAGCTATTGTTGAAGCATATGGCTTATACAGTGAAAGTAGGCAGATGCCAGAGCGAGCAGTCATAGTATTTTTTTGTAATTTTTGTATGGTACTGGGGTATTTTTGTAATTTTCTTTAAATACGTTCGTATGTGAAACAATAGCTATATATTCGTATTAGTTAAAGTGATTTAGTATAACTATATTGGTATAAGTATAACTATATTCTATATTAGACTATTAGTATTTTTTTTATACCATATATAATTATATAATTAATTATATACAACTATTATATAAATAATAATAATTTTTTTTTAGATTTCCATTTGGTCTGGTCCGGGGTGAAAAACCCCTGGACTGGGACCGGACTGAATTCATTCGGTCCCTTGAAAATTGGACTGGACCAGACCTGACCGGTCCGGTTGAAAAATGGCCAGTTTGGTCGGTTTATCCGGTCCGGACCGGCCGATTCTCAGCCCTATGCTTGGGTAATGAGATGATATGATAAATTTGTGAATAGTAGTGAAATGGTTTGTGAATAGTAGTAAAATGTTTCAGCTATGATGTGTTATTTTTTAATATAATTTTTGTTTTGAGATTTGAAAAAGTTAAATTTTTTTTGTGTTTTGTTTGGAAGTTTGGAAAAGTTGTAATCATTAGGTAATGATTAGATGAAAAATATGAAAATATGAAATTGAAAAGTGTATATTTGAGTGGTGTTTGAATGTTGAAATGTGATGACATGAGATAGGATGAGATGAAACCATCGCAACAACCAAACAACCCCTTAATCTCGTTGAAGATAAAATTTATTCATGTTATAAAAGTTGACCTGCAATTGACATTTATTAATCGCATCTTATTGGGTAAACCCATTTTGATTTGAATCCACTTACATTAAATCCAAACCCTCTTATTTCATGTCAGGTTCATAGGTCGCATCACATATTGTCACTGCTAATTATAATGTGTATGTGGCTTGTGCTTTCTTTGGATAATTTCATATGTTATCAAAGCTACCTAATAAGGTCAACCATGTTGTACTGGAGTACTGCTTGACATGGCCCTGGCGATGAATTTAAGAGGGAGATTTTGTAACACCCTAGCCTGACATTAGGAATATGAATAACCGACGTGGAATGGTAAGTCTTAAAGGTGGTCATGAGTGTTAATTCTCACATTGGCAACTTGCCATGTGAAACTATGCTTTGTAAGTGATTCTTGGGCATCTTCAAAATTGAGTAGTCTTTTTGGGGTTATTGCATATGTATCTAGTGCTTTATCTGGTTCATTTCAAAAAGGATAGAGGGACCATTTTGGCAAAGGGCCAAAACCAAGGTCTTAATTTGGAAAAAGGAAAAAAAAAGAAAGAAACTCAGGTCCAGATTCAGCGAAGGGCTAAAACTATAGGACTAATAGTTGACTCTTCGTTTTACTCTCATGAAGTTTTTCTTGGTAAATCCTACCCAATTAATGGTATGCACAAATTTTCAGTGTTCGTTATATAGATTGGATTGATAGCCGCTACTTGAGTATATTTGATGGGAAATCAATAAAGACTCAGATTGTTATTATCCTTTCATAGTAAAATTTATGTTTTTCTATTGAACTTAACATAAGGTGCTCTGTTTTCCATTTCAAGATTATAGAATGTCTAGTTATATTCATTGCACTGGAAAGTTTTCAGTTTTGGACGTAAAAGATTTTCTGGTGTAACTTCTTATGCAGATTAGTGATGCTTGGCTACTCTACAAGTCCAGTACCCTTGGAGAAGGTTTTCTCTCAGCAACACTAAAGGGTTTTACTGTGATTGATGACCGTGAGGGGACCAAACAAGAGTTTAAGCTGGCAATAGGAAGGGCTGAGAACAGCTGTCTACACATAGGGACTTGTGATGAAAATGAGCACGTGGTTGTTGCAAATGTTTTTGGGGAGAATGATGTTAAACCAGTTCCTCCAATGCTTATTCTTGATGCAAAGTTTACAAAGCTTACAACATCTGTTTCTTTTTGTGTCCAAAGGCCTCAAATGCTTGTTGCACTTGATTTTTTACTGGCTGTGGTTGAGTTTTTTGTTCCATCTGTTGGAAACATGCTTTCAAATGAGGAAGATACGAAATCTGTAGTCATTGATGCAATCATTCTGGATCAGTCAATTTACCGGCAGCCGTCGGCTGAAGCATCTCTCTCGCCTGAAAGACCTTTAATAGCTGATGATGAAAGATTTGATCTCTTTGTTTATGATGGCAATGGGGGAGTATTGTTTTTGAAAGACAGGCGGGGGTTTAATCTTTCAGCACCTAGTACAGAACCAATAATATATGTTGGGAATGGGAAGAAACTGCATTTCAAAAATGTTGTGATCAAGGTATTATACTTTACATTAATGCTTTCTGGTTCACTCTCATTTTGACGATAAAAATACTATATGTTTGCCCAGAACTTTGACCCTTCCAATGATTTTGATGTTGTAGAATGGGCTGTATTTGGACTCTTGTGTTTTTCTTGGAGCTGATAGCAGTTATTCTGCTTCAAATGATGATCGTGTTTACTTGGAGGAGAATGAGGCTCCTCACTCTAGCACCTCAAGAGAAAGCGTTAATGATGTACCATCTCAAGATAATATAGCTGACAGGTCAATGGAGTTTATCATTGAGTTGCAGGTTAAGTATTGCATCATTTCCTCTCTGTCGAGTTTGTTATAATTTCCTAGGGGCCCTAATTTGTATCAGTGATTCAAAAGTCAGTGAGCGTTTCTAATTATTAGCTGCATAATTTATGGAAAAGTGGGTTATTATTATGGGATGGAGAGTAATTTTATTTTCTTGATTAGCAATGAGTATTATTATTGGAAATTAAAAGAGGCTGTCTCTTAGAAAAATAAAGATGGAAATAAGAAAAATAAAAAATCAACTGCGCGCGACCCCAAAGTTTTGGACATCTGCAGAATTCCTAGAACAAGTTCTAAGAACTGAAAACTGTGTTCTTTAATAAAATCTTCAGTTTCTTATAGAAACTAAAAACTTTGCTGAAGCAAGATTGAGCTTCCAATGGATAACTTAAGTCCAGCTTGAGTAGTGGTAAGGGCGAACTTGTGTGCATGTACCCCATGTCTCAGGTTTGATTCTCCCGGGATCAAACTACGGTTTAAGTGGAAGGCCATGGTGGTGGGTTGCTGTGTTAGTTTCACCGGGGGTTTAGGTTCCATGGGCGAGTCTGAAGAGCTTTGCCTTGGGGTGATTCCCCTGTCATTAAAAAAAAAAAAATTGCATGTTTTTTTTGCAAAATTAGAAGTGACATGGGCATTTTGGTCCACGTGATTATAAAGTAATGGTGTCCACTCAAGCAGATTTTTAAGGTTAGATGTCATCACAAAAATAGAGGAATTTCTTTTGATCTCTCTTTTGACAACAACTGTGTTTTAAGTTTCCCTTTTCCACAAGTTATTTTAACCCCAAGGGGTTGGCCCAAGTGGTGAAGGCCTTGGTCTTGGGATATCACTCCTTTCAAGGTCCAAGGTTCAACACCTCATGGGTGCAAACAATCCTTTGGGGCCACACCCCCTGGTGAAAAGCCAGCGATTTAACCAGTTTCGTGTAGGGAAACTTCTGAGGGTGTGGTACACTGGACCAGGGTTTACTCTGCAGGAATTAGTCCGAAGGGCCCTGCCTTGGAGAGATTCCCCGACATAAAAAAAAAAAAAAGTTTCCCCTTTACACAAAATTTCTACTATTGAGGCCAGTTGTTTGAACATGAGTGATACAAGTTCAGTAAGCAAAATTTTTTTTTGGGTTTGAGGTAGGCAGAGAATGTCATAGTGCGACAGATGAACCAAAAAAAGGAGCTGAGGCTATATTGCTACCAAGCGTCTTAGTGCATTTTACTACCCTTTCTCTTACTCTGTTGCCTCTGCAATTATGATATTCCATGCAGGCTATTGGCCCGGAGCTGACCTTTTACAATCCATCAAAAGGTGTTGGGGAATCTTTTCTTCTCTCTAACCAACTTTTGCATGCACAGTTGGATGCATTTTGCAGGTCAGTTCCATTGTGCATTATATATATATATATATATTTTTTATGTAAAAATTTTTATTGATCGAAAGGAGGCAAATGCCCAAGTATACGGGACATATACGGGACATTGTGCACTATATTGGGGCTAGTTTTTTTCTCTGTTTAACTTCTATGCTTGATGGGGTCTGGAGTTTGGTGAAGGGAAGAGCCTAGTTGCTTGGAGAGCCGTACCTATTTTTGATGTGGTGTGTGTGAGTGGAGAGGAATAAGCAGGTGTTGAAGGCACAGAAAAGTAGGACAAATTGGGTTCTCTTCAGGCTCGATTTGGATGGGTTTGGGTTTATCTTTTCTTTTAAGTTTGATTGGGGCTAGCTTTTTTGGATGTATGGTTCTTTTAGATTGATGTTCTCTGGTTTAGGATTCCCAAGTTTTTTTTTCAGTGTTGTTTTTCCTTAGATGTACCATTTATATACCTGCGTTGTGCATGGGTTTCACCCCTCTGATGCTTTTAATTATTTTCTACTACTAACAGGGAGAAAATATAGATATTTTGAATTGTTATATTCCATAACTACATGGTTGGTATATTTATGGACTAAAGCGTATGTATCTATTGGTCTATATTGTATAATTACGATGAGTTAACCTAGAATACCTGTTTGAATCTGATCATTTTAAGCTATCTAGGGTACCAGAATATTTTATTTTTTGATCCCATGGTCACATATTTCACAAAAGAAATCTCTTTTTTACTTGTAAAAAAAAAAAGTCACATAAGAATGTTTGATGGTATGCATTTTCACTTGTCTCCTTCACTATGGAGAATTTATTTACTTTGTTGTATTGTGCCTTAGCAAGTGATTAGGAGTTTTGGTCCATGTTGTCTTCTCTTTCACAATTCATGTATGGTTTATATGCTAACATCGTATACATTAATTCATTTATTAAAAATGTTTAGATATGCTTATCCTGGTTGAAAATCGTCTTCTCTTTCTCTTTGTGTTTTTCTTAGGTGCATTTTTTTTTGTTCTGCTAATTATACATAACCAGTTGTCAGCCTACCAAAAGTGACAGACTAACAGGAAATTTAATCCCTTGGTTTTATGATGCTCAACTTAGCTATATCCACAGCCTATATGGGCATATTTATTTTTAATATTTTGAAAATTCTCGATATGATTGGAAGTATTTTTTTCTTACTATGACATTTCTTTATGCCGAGTCCCTTGACCAGTAAGATAGCTACTAGGTGATCTATCTTACAAACTTTTGAGATGGTTTTTTATAATTTCAGAAACTTGTTTTATGAATTAGTTCCATTATTTTCAAAAACGAAATGGACCAATATTCCTTTTTTTTTTTTCAATCCTTTAAATTCTTGCATACTGCTATTAGTTTTCCAAATATTGGATGTTAGGGAAATTTTGAACGAGGTAATGAGAAGATTGGCAGAAAGATGATGTTTGATGTGCTTATTGCTGCTGTCAGGCTTGTTTCAAAGGCTGATAACATTGAGATGAACGCAAATGCAATTGGCTTGACAATGCAGAGTAATGGGATCACGATATTGGAGCCTTTTGACACCTCCATCATTTATTCAAATGCTTCTGGAAAGACCAATATGCATTTATCTGTTTCAGATATACTCATGAATTTTTCATTCAGCATCTTGAGGCTTTTTTTAGCAGTTGAAGAGGACATCCTGGCATTTTTAAGGACGACTTCAAAGAAAATGACGTTTGTCTGCTCCCAGTTTGACAAGGTTGGAACAATAAAAAGTATGTCAACACGCTGTTTCATTATTATTGGTTAGCACTGTCAGATATTGACAGAGTTAAATATAGATCACTTATGACTTATTGTTGCACCCTGCAGATCCCTATACTGATCAAATATATGCCTTTTGGAGGCCTCATGCACCACCTGGTTTTACAGTTCTTGGCGACTATCTGACACCATTGTCAGTGAAATCTCTTGGCTAACGTTATCTACTCAAGACTATTGATTTTTTTTTTCTCTATAGAGATTGATGCTTTTTCTTTGACTATCTGACACCATTGTCATTGAAATAGCTTGCTAATGTTATTTTCTTTAGACTATTTATTCTTTTCCATAGAGATTGATGCTTTTTCTTCCTTTGTGTAAGTCATTTCTATGTTATCTCATCAGTCTTTCACATGACAGGGACAAGCCACCTACTAAAGGAGTTCTTGCTGTGAATACCAACATTGTTAGAGTTAAAAGACCTATATCTTTCAAATTTATTTGGTCACCTTTATCTTCTGGGGACATTTCTGATCAAGGGGTAAATAATTCTGATTTGGTACCAAATGGTACGAGTAAAGGAGACAGCAACTTTTCCATCTGGTTACCTGAGGCACCGAAAGGTTATGTTGCATTGGGCTGTGTGGTTTCCCCTGGAAGAACACCACCACCGCTATCTTCTGCTTTTTGTATCTTGGCCTCTTTAGTTTGTCCTTGTTCCCTGAGGGATTGTATTGCAATCAGAACTTCCACGTATGTGAAACTCTCAAGAGTAAATTTTCTGTTGCAATATCGGTTTTATGTTCAACTTTTACAGAAGCCATGGATTTTGAATGGTAGTTTTATATTGCATTCTGAGCTGTCTAGATACATTTCTATCTAATGGATTTGATTAACCAACATTAGGTCAGTTTGCCATCTTTATGCTTTGGACATAGTAAGGCTGCCTGTTATTGACAGCACACATCCCATCCTAACCACCACCTGCTTTTGCTGGGAGAACCACCAGATAACTTAGGCTAATAATAGTGGGTGTCCCAACCATATATATATGAAAAGCATACTACACACTGTACTTGGGAGGAATCACCACTCCCAAAAAACTTCTCGCATGTGCAGACCTTGCATGCGGGATGGAGTTATAGGAATAGGGTTGCTAGTGTTTGGAACCAAGGACCTTGTAGGCAACAGTGCTCTGATATTGTATCGAAGATCATCTGTCTGAAAATCTTAAGTTGTAAGGAAACCAAATGACAATGTATATCAAGTATATTTCATGTTAACAGCTATAATAAAAATGTGATTTTGACTTGACTTTTTTCCTGGTTCGAGTTGTAGATCTCTCTCAAGTGTGGCATTCTGGCGAGTGGACAATTCTGTTGGCACTTTCTTGCCAGCAGCTCCCACTTCTTATGGCTTAACAGCTGGAGCATATGATTTGCGTCATATGGTATTTGGGTTATCAGAAGGCTTTGCAAATGCAACCTCAAGTTCAGATGCCCAGGCTTCCCCTTCTAGTCATATACACTCACAACAATCGCAAAGATCAGCAGCTGCAAACTCTGGCCGGCGTTTTGAAGCTGTTGCTAGTTTTAGATTAATATGGTGGAATCAAGGCTCAAACTCAAGGAAGAAACTATCCATATGGCGCCCAGTTGTCCCTCCAGGGATGATTTATTTTGGCGATATTGCTGTTAAAGGGTGCGTGATACTTTTAATTTTCATAATGATAAATGTCCATGTTTTTATGGAATCTATTACATTTGGACTGTTACTTGGACTTAGGTATGAGCCTCCCAATACTTGCATTGTTCTTCATGATGCTGAAGATGATGAGCTTTTTAAAGCTCCTCTGGGTTTCCAGACTGTTGGGAAAATCAAGAAACAGAAGGGAATGGATAGCATATCTTTCTGGCTACCTCAACCTCCCCCAGGTTTTGTTTCCTTAGGTTGCATTGCATCTAAGAGCACCCCAAAGCAGAATGAGTTCAGCACATTAAGATGTATTCGCAGTGATATGGTCACGGGGGATCAGTTTCTGGAGGAAAGTATATGGGATACATCTGATGCCAAATTTACAGCAGAATCATTCAGTATTTGGCTGGTTGATAATGAGTTGGGAACCTTCATTGTACGTAGTGGTTTTAAAAAACCTCCTAGAAGGTTTGCTTTAAAGCTGGCAGATTCAGGTGTACCAAGTGGTTCGGATGATACTGTCATTGATGCAGAAATCCCAACATTTTCTGTGGCACTCTTTGATGACTATAGTGGCTTGGTAAGAATTACCATTCCAAGGAGCTTCATTTAATGTAATTAATAAAATGTCAAACCCATCTGCTGTGTTTGGAAATTAGTGCTGGTGAAAAAATGACTGAATATAGTAATTTATTATTTATAGGGGTGTGCAAAAACTCCAAACTTTGACTTACCGGATTTCGGAGTTTGCGTTTTGGTTTCTGTTTTTCTGGATTTTGTATAATCTGTTTCATTTTTGTCTCCATGTCCAATTTCTTCTCTGATCTCTGCCTTTTTTCTTCTATTTGGCGACTGCAAATTTGGACTCTGACTTCACTTTGACAGGAGCATCCAGAGCCGTAGTTAGCTCCTAGTCGTAGTCCACAAATGACTCTGATTCCAATTGAAGTTCAGATTCCTGGATTCTGACTCCATTGGAATCGGGGGCAATCCCCTAGTTATATAATAGTGTGTAAAGATCTTTTGAAGAGGGAGCCTTCTAGTTATAAATATAACGAATGCTTAACTTCATATATTCCCGCACAAAGGGTGGGATGAGTTGTATGGGGCGGTTTCTTAACAGCATGCGAAAGCACCATGTGTGAAATTTTTTGGATATGCACCCAACCTCCTTTAAAATGTCTGGGCCAATGCCTTAAGAGGTGGCAATATGGGACTATTCGTTCTAGTGAGGGACAGCTGTGATCCAATCACACCACAATCTCTCCTTGATGCTTTCCTTTTTCTAGGCAAGTGGCTAACTATTTGGAGAAAAAAACATGTGGACCTCATCCTCTGCTTATGAGCTAGTAATTTGTTTAGTTGAAGTTTACTTGTCTTTTTTTGGACACCTTCGATATTTCCTCTGTGTAACAAGCATTCATACTAATAATTTGAAGTATTTCTTTTGCCTGACAAATAACAATAGAGTTTTATGACCTTTTTTTTTGTTTTTGTTGTGTTTGGGTTTGTTCAAATTGATTGCATAAAGATGGCTTCTTTCTGAGGAGTTATAGTAGTTGGTCTAATATTTAAATATATGGCTATCTTGCATTATTTTTGTTTCTTTCTAGATTTCTCAGCAAGCAATGCAAGATCTATTTTATTTAGTACCTATGTTTTTTGGGCTTACATTTAGACCTCTCCACAGAATGCAAGGACAATCTAATTTTCCTGAACATCTAATTTTATTGTTGTTTGTTGTGACATATGAACTCATTTGTTATAGTTGTCTGTCTCTCTCTTTTTTTTTTTTTTTTTTTTCCGGGAACAGTGTAGAAACTTATGTTTCTTCTTGTTATGCTGTTTAAAAAACTGTTGATTGTTCCTTAATAGATGATCGTAGCATGGCCATCTGGTTGTAATAATTTTCCAATGATTTTGTTTCCTGGAATTTTGCAGATGGTTCCATTGTTCAATGTATCTTTTAGTGGAATTGGGTTTAATTTACATGGACGAACAGACTACTTGAGTTCCACTGTCAACTTCTCCTTGGTTGCGCGTTCATATAATGATAAGTATGATTCTTGGGAGCCTCTCATTGAGCCGGTGGACGGATTTTTAAGGTAATTTATTGTACTTTAAGCTTCTTATTATATGTAGGATAAACTACAAATTTATTCCTCTGATCAGTGATCATTACTATTTACTGTCCTATCTTTAGAAACCGTCACCTGACTCACCTAAACTTCCTATGGTTTGGAGTAAAAGTGAAATTTTCATTTAGCAGTTAGTGTACATTGGGCTTAGTGTATTTGCTGAGGATGGCAAGCAACACTATCCTTGGATTTGGAGTTGAACATTTTTATTCTAATGCATTCTCAGGACCAACCATGGGTTAAATTTTTCGTTGTGTGACCTGGCACTCCACATGAAAATTTATTAACTAGGATGGAAAGTATAATGCTTTTATTTAATTATAAACCACAGAATGGTTTAGTAGCGATCTACAAAAGATGGAGTTGTTTTATGATAGTCCCAAAGCAGATTTGTATTTTGCTCTCATTTTATTTTAAATGCTTGTGCAGTGGAAATTTGTACGTGGATTAAGCACAAGCTTACTAACATTGAGACTCTACTTTCTTATATCAAATAATGGATTATGTTCTGCTTCTACAGTTTTGTACAGTTGTTGAACTCCTAAAGTCTCTCGCATTATCTCCCTTCCTGTTCTTCAGCTTTGTAGTTTCTTGATTGTATGGATTTTTTTTGTACTCCCCCCTATCCTGAAAAAATAAAAAGAATGAACCCTCAGCATAATAGCGGATGGATCAGTTGGCAACTGCACAAATTTTGAGGAAAAGAAATTAATTTTAGAATGAATTGAACATTGGGAAAATCATTAAGGCCCTACTTGAGCACCATGCTCGTTTAGTATGTTCTTTATTTCATCCTTTAATGTGCTTTTTTTAACAATAATTATTGCATTATCATTAAAAGGGGAAATTCTTTATTGTGTATTAAATAAAGATCCGTTTCTTTCTAGTTTTTATAACCAAGTTCTTATGCGTAAGGATAGGTTTGGATAGTGAGATGAGAATTTTTGGTTTTAGATGGAAGGTTAAAATATTATTTTTTAATATTATTATTGTTTTGGGATTTGAAAAAGTTGAATTGGGATTTGAAAAAGTTGAATTGTTTATTATATTTTGTATGAGAATTTAAAAAATTTGTAATGATGAGATGAGATGAGAATTTTGTGTCTCATCCCACTTGCCAAACCTGCCGTAAGTCACACTTTCCAAGTACATTGCCAAAAATTACGACAACAAATAGACTGGAAAAAATTGGAACAGAATTTCGTGTTGGGTATTGGGTGGGATAGATGCGGACTTCAAATTTCACTTGGTGGAGTGGATAGTTGGGATTAAGGAAGCTAAACACCTTTGTCATCAAGAAGATTGATGATGAAGTCTATTTGGGATAGTTTCATTAAAAAGATCAAGTGTAGATTGGCTCTTTGAAAGGGGATGTACTTGTCAAAAGGTGGTTGAGAGGCTGCAACTGGATGGATAGGCGAAGAATTAAAATTTCACCTTGAATATTGAACCAAGGATGCTCATCGATTTCTAGGGGAGGATTGGATATCTGCAATTTGATGTGTTCAATAGGGCTTTACTTGGAAAATGGTTGTGGGGATATGAACTTGAGAGTGGAATCTTTTTGGTAAGCTGTAGTTGATTCCAAGCATTTTGGTGCTTGGGTTGAGTAGTGCTCCAATTAGGTATACAAACGTCTTGGGTAGGCTTGTGGAAAAATACAGAAGTGGACGGGCAGTCTTCACTAGACACACCAGACTTGAGGTGCGGATGACTCTAGGATCAAATTTTGGCATGATTTATGGTGTGCAGAGAGAGCCCTCAAGGAAGCTTTTCCAGAAGTATACAGGATTGCGAGGGTGCAGAGGCTTCAGTGGCGGATCTTATGATATTCTCCAATGACTCGTCTTTGTGGAATGCCAATTTCTTCAGAGTGACCCAAAACTGGAAAGTTGACAGTTGACAGTTTTTTATTTTTATTTTTTTATTTATTTGTTGTACTCTATGAGAATAAGGGTTGGATATGTAGACAAGCATCTTTGGAATCCATCTTAGGAGTACCCTCATTCTACCCAATTCTAACTATTCAGGTTATGAAATGCTTTCCTTGGAAGAATATACGGAAGACTAAGGCTCATGTAAAAGCTGTCTTTTTTATTTTTATTTTTCGTTTGGACAGCTACTTCATGTTTGGAGGGATATTGTAGGATTCGATATGGGGTTTATTTGGGCTAGTGGACAAGAGACTTGGTTTAAATGGCTCATGAACTATTATTTCTTCTATCTGTGCTGCTTAACATTGTTCATCCATAAAACTTCTTGTGTGCCAATGACAGTGGAGAAATCCTATGAAATTTTCTAAATAGTTTGAACTGTATTTTCTCTCTGTACAACCCATATTCAGTTGATGAAGATGACGTTTGGTGGTCTATTACGGAGAGATTAGTATGAATTTAGAGTTGTCAAGTGTGATCACGATGGGGTTTTCAAAACACTTAGTGATAGAATCGAAGGTTTTTTCGTTATCAAAGGAGGGAAGCTTTTTGCTTATTATTGAGAGAAGCTGGAAGGTGATGAACAAGCTGAGATTGGGTTTGTCCACAATTCAGTGGCTTGCTAAAGCACTGGAGGACTGTATGAAATGAGTAAAAAAGGACTTCTACACCATGGTAAGGGAAGGGAATCGCAGCTTGATAGTGCAGTGGTGCTCAAATACTCTAGGGCATTTCACGGCGATAGTAGAATATGGGGGTGGAAGCAGGCGCAATTTTATTTTCATTCCAGAAGATATGAAGGGGAAGAGATGGAGGATGATGATGGAGGTGCTGTGGGAGTTCACAAACGAAGTGAGAGGCGGAAGGCACAACACAGGAGGAGAACCTTTGAAGCCATTGGTGGCGGTGCTTCAGTTGCAGAACCGTTCCTATAGGGAGGCTCTGGAGTTGGTGCAAACCCATGAAAATAGGGGTGGAGGCAGAGGTGACGTGAAGGCTTGAGCCTCTACAAGTCAAGGTAACGGGCATGGGTTGGACAGAGCTCCTCGTACTATTGGAACAGTCATTGTGCAGTGGAAGGGTGTCGGTGGCAAGTCTGTTGTTGGCTTGGCAGAGGGAGAGGGGGGGCGTACTCAATACGCTGATGGACGTGAAGGCACAATTGGTTGTACTTTAGGACAGAGTGGATTATTTGATATGGTGTGAAAAGGAAAAAAGAGATATGGACACGGGCTTGGAGATCAGTGGGCTTGTTACGGGCTTGGGCTTGGAGGAAACTAGAAGTAATGGAGTCTTAGATGGGCATTGCAAAAAGGATGAAATGGGCCTAGGCTCGGATGCTGCAGGACCCAACATGGCAACCCATGTGGAGAGTAGCCTATGTGGACCTAGCAGAGCCACAACAGTAGAACGTGTGGGCCGTTCCCTTAGGGCCTTAGCCCATGGGACAAATAGGAAGAAAGGAAAGGCATGGGACGCAGCCCGTGTGGAGGATCAGAGAGGGGGTTGACCCATGACCCTCGAACAGGAAGAGTTTGGCTTCCTCGCTGGAAAAGGCTTTGCAAATTGCAGAGGGACACCCATTAGTGGCCTAGAGGGTGGCGACGATGGTGGAGGATCCATCATAAGCCATTTATGTTAGGGCTCTGGATGTCTCTTCATCATTAAGCATCGGATCTCCGACGCATCTTGGCTAGAAAATGCCGATGAGCAACAGTGAAGTGGTGCCTTGTCCAAGAAAAATCCTACGAGCAGACGGAAGAAGGTCGTGATGCTTACTCCGATGCTTATGCTATCCTTGGAAGTGAAGAGGGAGCTGTTGAAGGGGGCTCTCACATATGCTTATCCCAATGCAAGGCCCCTCTGAATGGGAGGGTAGGAATCTTTGTGGAGGAGGAAATGGGCATGTCGATACCCCTAAATTGCATGTTACCAAGTCAGTCTAGTGTTTCTGATTGAGTTCTACATAAGATGAAAGAAATTCAATATTGTGTGGGGATGGAGTGTGAGGGATTTGAGGAACAATTTATGGCTTTGCTTACTGCCATTGAAGTGGGTCATGCTTAGCTTAGGATATCTGGTTCCAATAAACAAAGGGAGTTAAGGAGAATTAAGTGGTCTCTAAATTAGGAGGGCAGCTCAAGCCAAGAAAGATCTAACGGGAAAGGGTTAGCCTCTTCTTTATGAAGCCCAAAATTGTTTCGTGGAATGTCTGAGGGCTCAATGAGGCCAACAAGTGAACGTTCAGACATGGTCTAGATTGGACAGATTTTTAGTTTCATCGGAGTGGGAAATTCACTATCTAGATGTCAAAAGAGGCTGCCTTGTCTTTGTTCGAATCATTTTCCTTTATTGTTGAATTGTGGTGGGATCCAAGAAGGACATCGATATTTTAAATTAGAAAATATATGGCTGAAATATGAAGGTTTTGTGGACAGGGTTAAGCAATGGTGGTCTTCACATCATTTCATGGTACCCCTAGCTTCATCTTTGTTGGCAATCTGAAAGCTTTAAAAAAAGATCTAAAGCTTTGGAATACTCTATCCTTTGGCGATCTAGGCTAATGTAAGAAATCCATGTTGGAGAAGTTACAAGAGTTAAAGAGGATACAGGAGGCTGGGTCCTTATCTTAGAAGAATTATCACGAAAGTCAGAGTTGGTCTCAAAATTAGAGAGGGTTACATTATTGGAGGAGATTCATTGGAGCAAAAAATCTAGAGCATTGTGGCTGAAAGAAGGGGATCAAAGTACAAAGTTCTTTCATAGAGTGGCTATCTCTTAGGAGAACCAATAACATTGAGATGCTGAATATAGATTGTGGATTGTATCAAGGCCCCTGTGATTCGAGAACATGTTGTTTTTTTTGAACACCTGCTTACCGAGCAAGACAGGTGGTGGCCAAGGCTTGATGGACTAACTTTTGAGTCTATTGAGCCGCATAAGATCTCTTGGTTGGAGAGGCCTTTTGAGGAGACTTGAGGTTCATGATGTGGTGAGGAGAATGGTAAAAGACAAAGTACCAAGTTCATAAGGATTTTCTATGGGTTTCTTCTAATCATGTTGGGAGGTGATGAAGGAGGATCTTTTTTTTTTTTTGATAATTAAACCATTGTATTAATAAGAATAGGCATAGTACACTAGATGTATACAAGAGGTAACGAGGGGGAAATGGAAATAAGAAAATCATGAAGATCAAGGCCATTAAAATCAACAACTTTGGCTTGGTTTTATGGAAGACAAGTTGAAAGAAGTCCTCAAATCTATCAACTTCTCAATCTTGGGCAGCCTTAGTAAAGCTCACATTCTATTGGCCTAGGCCCCCAGATATCTCCATGAGTTCTGCCACTGAAGCTTCTTTCTCACTTGTAATCCTGAAGATTGAAGGGAATGAGTCCTTGAGGGCATTTTCTTCACACCATAAGTCGTGCCGGAACTTTATTCTTGAGCCATCCCCAACACAAGTCTAGTGTGGCGGGCAAACACCCCCCCATCCTCGTCTAATACACCTTCACACTTCACTCCATTCGCCCTTTGTACCTCCCTAGTGCTCCATCTCGCCCACATACCTTCATATTTACATTCAATCACCGACTTCCATAAAGTTTCCGGTTCTTGATTGTATCGCCACAACCATTTCCCAAGTAGGACCCGATTGAAGACCCTCAGATTTCTAATGCCCAACCCACTAGAAGAAATTGGGGAACATACCTTATCCCACTTAACTAGGTGGAATTTGAATTCATGTCCTAGACCACCCCAAAGGAAATCTCGATGAAGTTTCTCAATATGGGCCACCACACTCACTGGAGTTGGGAATAATGATAAAAAGTAAGGTGGTAAGTTTGACAGAGTGCTCTTTATTAGCATGATCTTGCCACCTTTCTATAAGTACAATCTCTTCCAACCTGCAAATCTACGTTCAGTCTTCTCATGAAGGAGGATCTAATGAAGGTAATTCATGAATTCTTCTCGGTTGGAAAATTTGAGAAAAGTCTCATGAATTGTTCTTGGTGGTTAAGGATTATCGGCCCATTAGTCTTGTGAATGGGGTGTATAAAATCATCTCTAAGGTGCTTGCAAATCACCTAGGGTAGGTAATGGTAAAGATTATTATTTTTTTGATAGGTGAAAAATAGAAGAAGATTATTACAAAATCCCAAAATGCATTTGTAAGGGGTAGGCAAATATTGAACTTAGTTCTCATTGCCAATGAATGCCTAGATAGTAGACTAAAAGTTGGCAATACAGGGATCCTATGTAAGTTGGAATGTTGGATATGGAGAAGGCCTATAATCATGAAAACTGGGATTTCTTACTTTACTTGGGAGTTGTGGATTTGGGGAGAGATGATGTTCGTGGATCAGATGGTGTATAGCAACAACAAATTTTTCTATTTTGGTGAATGACAGTCTAGTTGGTTTCAGCTCCCGAGGCCTAAGGCAAGGAGATTTGTTGTCCCCACTCCTCTTTGTCATTGTCATGGAGGCGCTTAGCAGAATGATAATGGCTTTGGTTAATAATGGATTTGTGGCTAGATTCTTGGTTGGTGACCCCAATAGAGGTACTCTTTAACATTTCTCACCTACTATTTGCAGATGATACACTAATATTTTGTGAGGCAGACCAAAACCAGGTTTGGGCATTGAGAGCACTTCTACTCTGTTTTGAAGCGGCATCAGGTTTGAAAGTGCATTTTGACAAATCAGAGTTGGTGTCAATTGACAATGTTCGTAACATCCAGTAGCTGGCTAACACTCTTGGATGTAAGGTTTCCTCTCTTCCCATGAATTACCTTGGCCTTCTGTTAGGGGCTGCCTCAAGGGCTAAATCAATTTGGGATACAATGATTGAGAAGATGGAACGTAGATTGGTGGTTGGAAGAGACTGTACTTGTTGAAAGGTGGCAGGATCACCTTAATCAAGAGTACTTTGTCTAATTTACCAACATACTTTCTATCTCTATTCCCAATTCTAGCAAATGTGGTGACCCGGATTGAGAAACTTCACCGCGATTTCCTTTGGAGCGGCATGGGGGATGACTTCAAATTTTATCTAGTTAGTTGGGACAAGGTATGCTCTCCATTATCCTTTGAAGGGCTGGAAATTAGAAACTTAAGGATTTTCAATTAGGCTTTATTTGTGAAATGGTTGTAGCGATATAATATGGTACCGGAAGCCTTATGGAAATTGGTGATTGACTGTAAATATGGAGGTTTGTTTTTTTTTGAGGGGGAGGGGGGGGGGGGGGGGGGGGGGGGGGTTGGTGCACTACAAAGATAAGTGGGGCTAATGGGGTGGGAGTTTGAAAGCACATTAGACGAGGGTGGGGGGTTTTTAATCGTCATACAAGACTTGTGTTGGGAGATGGCTCTAGAATAAAATTCTAGAGTGACTTATGGTGTGGGAATAATGCCCTAAAGGAATTGTTCCCTTCAGTTTTCCAGGTTACATGCGAGAAAGAAGCTTTTGTTGCTCATTTTATGGCGATATTTGGGAATCAAGTCCAATGGAACATCAACTTCACTAGGGCGGCCCAAGATTGGGAAGTTGGCAGCTTTGAGGACTTTTTTAGTCCCTTATAGTCCATGAAACCAAGCACTCAAGGAGCTGACACGGTGAATACTTGCAGGCAATGGTACATTCTGGGTTCACTCTTTCTATAAGTCTCTCACACAGCCGAATCAGTTTCCATTGATAAGGATTTGGTGAAATAAGGTACCTCCCAAAGTGGCATTATTTTCTTGGACAGCTTCTCTAGGTAAGATTTTGACGATGGGTAACTTGCGGAAATGCAAGGTGATCATAGTAGATTGGTGCTGCATGTGTTAGAAAAATGGCGAGACTGTGGATCATCTCTTACTGCATTGTGAGCTTGCTAGAGTGTTATGGGATGAAGTGTTTTGCAGATTAGGGCTAGCTCTGGTAATGCCCGCCACAGTGGCTGTGTTGTTGGCCAGATGGGCAAACTTAGGAGGTATTCCACAAATCAAAGTTGTGTGGAAGATGGTTCCTATCTATATTCTGCTTGTGGCAGGAGCGAAATGACTAGACGTTCTAAGACAAAGAGTGCATGATAGAGGAGCTTAGATCTCTTTTTATTAGGACTTTATTTCTATGGGCCATAGCTATAGATTTTAATGGCCTTGATGTTCATGATTTTCTTGTTTCCATTGCTTCTTCTTAGATAGGTGTTACCTCTTGTATACCATCTTGTGTACTTGAGCTATGCCTATTCTTATTAATACAAGCTTTTACTTATAAAATAAATTTGGAAAAGTATCAGGGGGTTGGGTGTTTATTTAGGCTAGGAATGGTGGGATGGTTTAGTTTTGGCATGTGGTATAGGGAGCTGGTGGTAAAGAATTAGCACCTGATTTCTTTTTAATTACTGTGAATACGAATGCTTTTATTAATTATTAGTTTGAATTCTGCTACTTGTTTGGAATGCTTAAAATATTGGAAGATCTGTTCTTAGAATCTTAGGTTTGCTTTGAGCTTCCCAAGTTGGAGAATCAAGACTGTTGAATCTTTCGTGTTTCTATAGTCTAATCTCCTAGTGTAATACCTCTTTCCCATAACAACCCACATCTATTGGGAGGGTGTTGAATGGGGATCTCATATTTTCTGGAGGGAGGTGTTCTTGACCTTTGTACTGATTTCATGAAGTTCCAAATATAACCTTGACTAGTCCTTAAAAACTGATCATACAAAGAAAATATAGTAGAACTAGATTTCTCTTAATCAATAGTCCAGGAATCAATGCATAACTGAAGAATGCATTGTTGTAAGTCGATGAAGCATTTCTATCGTTTCTTTGCTGGTGCTACATTTTTAGAAGTTGAAGAAATGATAGCAAGTGGGGGAATGCTCATCCTTATTGTTGATGCTTGCGCAACTTTCCCTACTCTGAAGCCCCCAACTAGTCTCTTGCGTATGTCTAGACTTGTTAAAATGATTAAAGAAGAAAATAGCCTTCTTATATAGGATAGTGTCAGTCAACTTTCTTCAATCGCATGTCCTGTAACCCCTTTCCTGCATCACGAGTGTAGTGCCACTCTGATTATACTCATCTTTTGATGTGTCAAAATATTCTTCAAAAAGTTTTGGGTAATGTCTCAAGAAGTGGTTGAGGCTTACTTCAGTTGAAAAGGGTTGAAGGCATTGGGGGTAGTGCCATTTGAAGAGCATTGCCCCAATTTGGAGAGAGAAATAATCACACATTTAATAGCATTGGGTTCTCGGTTCTTAAGTTGCAGTCCCCCAATATAGAAGAAGTTGATTCTTTAAATTTGATCCTGTAATTCTTTAGAAGGATTCTCCCAATTCTAGTTTTATATATTGATTCCTTCTTATATTTAAAAAAACACCTCTTCGGGTTTTTTTTTTTTTTTTCATTACCTTCTCTTTGTTACTGTCTTTAGAGGTTTGTTAGGAATCTCCATGTTGTAGGAATCCTGAACCATGTTTTCTTCTCTGTTAGTACCTTTCTCTGCTTCTTGATGCTCCCAACACCCCCATGGGGCCCGCAAAAAAAAAAAAAAAAGAAAGAAAGAAAAAGAAAGAACATTGTCATCGAAATAAACTAAATTCTTCCCTCAAGATTGAAGGAAATAAAAAATTATTTGCACATGCATTTTTGTTGATGATATCCCAATCTCAAGTGTCGACTCTATATGTTTTTTATAACAAAAAAAAAAAAAAAAAACTTCATCTCACAACGCATCTTGGATTTATGGATCTCAATCTTGAAGGATTTCAATCTTCACCTCTAGTTTATAGCTTCAGATCATTGGCAAATTTCAAAGTCACTTGAAGCAAGATAGTCTCACCTTTTTATTTGTTCCTGTATTTCTTGATTTTTAAATATTTCTTTAAGGCTTTTGAGAATTTGTTTATGATACTTTGTTTAATCTTTACTATAAAATCATTATTTCTGTGCATTTCCTAATTTATAGTTATTCTTGTAGGTACCTCTACGATTTTAATGCCCCAGGTGCAGCTTCTCAGTTACGTGTTACCTCAACTAGGGATCTAAACTTAAATGTTTCAGTCTCTAATGCAAATATGATCATTGAAGCCTATGCAAGCTGGAACAATCTTAGTCATGTCCATGAATCTCAAAGAAAGAAAGTAAATCTCTATCTTCTCTCATTGTTTGTGTTTTTACATGTGCACTGTTTTTTTTGTTGCCCCTTATGTCTGCATCTACTAAAATTTCTACTTTTCTGTTCTTTTGCCAATGCCTCTTATATTTACATTGCATCAAATAGGAAGCATTTTCTCCTACTCATGGTGGAAGATCTGTATTTGATATTCATCACTCGAGAGATTATTATATAATCCCTCAAAACAAGCTTGGTCAGGACATCTTCATTAGAGCTACAGATATAAGGGGAATTCCAAATATAATTTGGATGCCATCCGGGGATGTGAAGCCTGTAAAAGTTCCAGTCTCAAAAAACATGTCAGATTCTCACTTGAAAGGAAAAGTTTGCAGAAAAGCTAGAACAATGGTGACAGCCATTATAGTGGATGGACAGGTATGTGAGCTATTTTTCATTCATAGATGGAGGAAATTGCATGTAATTTGATTAATTTCTTTATGATGTTTTGCAAAATATTACCTATCGATTTTTTTTTTGGCAGAATATGGGAAGTTTTTTTCATTCCATTACCCTGGGCATAAAGTTAAACTATTACTAATAATTTTATTAACACAGACAGACAACTATACTGCTGTTAAAATATCTATGGCTACAGTGATTGCTATACTTCTTTTAATAGATGTGATTCTTTATATCATGGAATGCCCTGGATAAGTGGCCACTTTCTAGAACTGGAGGCATGGGTTTTTACTTCCCTGTGCTTCCGTCGCCCATTTTAAAAAATAAAGCATCTCACAAGAAGTAATGCTCGTGTTATATAGTGAAGTATATTCCATGAAAATTATAATCCTTATTCCTTTTCCTTCATACTCGTGGCATTTTTTTTTATTGGTGTACTCATGGCATTTAAAACCAAAGCATATATTTTGAGATGGAGGGATCACGAATTTATGGCATGCCTTTCTCATTTTGCAATTGATTTTACTTTTTTATTCATATGCATGGATATACCTGTAATGCAGTTCCCAAGAGTTGAAGCCTTAACTTCTCACCAATATTCCGTAGCAATTCGTCTTAGTCCGGTTCAGAACCTCTCTTCTGAGTCACAGCTTCACCAGCAGAGTGCACGCACATGTGGAAGCAGTTCCGATAACGTCTCATCTTCTGAGTTTGAAATGGTCAACTGGAATGAAGTATTTTTCTTCAAAGTTGATTCGCCAGTAAGTGGATAAATCTTTTTTCCTTGTATCATTACATTTTCAAGGAAATATCTTTTACCTGTGTTTCTTTTCATGAGTCTTCACTTCCTGATCTTTGAGCTTACAAAGAATAGAAGATCCTTAAAGCTCTATTATTTACATTCCTGGTGTTTCCCAGTGGCATGGAAATTTCGACAGTTTAATTTAAACATCGGCTCTGCATAATTTTGTCTCTTCTCAAATCTACTTTGATAAATCCTCTACAATTATATTCCTTGCTAGCTGAAAAATTGTGATTGAATGTACTTATGAAGGGACTTAAGCTGAAAACTTGTGATTACATGTGCTTAGGAACAAACTTTCAGGCTTCTGATCATGAGTACGTAGCATCATAGATTAGCTCCATAACTAATTTGCTTAATCTGACGATCTTGGGATTAATATATTATAAGCTGGTACTGTATTTTGGCAAGCTCCATTGTTGAGCAGGTTTACCTGTTTAATCCTTTAGACTTATTTTCAAAATTTTACTTAAAAGTTTTCCTTCAGCAGTCCTTTGGATTCTGCAAAAGAGAATCTGGTTTTAGATAATGGATAAGCTCTCTCCACATATTTTCAATTCATTTCAAGCTGTAATTATAGTAGTTACCTCATTTTGTGATGACATTTTTGCTTTCACAGTTATGAAGTATTTCAAACTTTTTTTATTTTTTATTTCTATCACCTTATAATTTCTTATTGCCCAAATTTGCACAGGACTACTACTTGGCAGAATTAGTTGTGACGGACTTGGCAAAAGGTACTTCTTTGAGCATTTAGATCTATTAGCCAATTGTGTGTTGTTTCCAATTCTCAGATGGTTCAATTAGGACTCCATGAAATTATGAAGAGGAATTTAGCATATGACAGGCAAACACACATTTGAGATCCACAATGCAGCAGCAGCACATGAGGAGGGAGATCCCCAGTTCAACTCCATGCATTGTTTTTTTTCCAGGATGACATTATTGGAAACATATTTGGAAATTTTTTGTTTGGCATGTGGAGGAAACGTCTTTATTTCTATGGAAAGATAGGGAATGGGATGATCTTGAATAATAAAAATGTAAACATGTACTTGAGAAAAAAAATTGATTCTCATGGGAGCTCATCCTTTGGTGCAAAGATCATCTTTTATGTTTGCTGATTAAAGCCTCGTTTGGGGAATAATGAGATGAGATGAGAAATCTATGAATAGTAGTGAAATGCTTTGAGTTAAGATGTTTTATTGGATTTTGGGAAAGGAGAGAGAAAAAGTTGAATTAAAATATTATAAAGTTAAAATATTGTTAGAATATAATATAAGTTTTTAAAATTATTTTTGTTTTGGAATTTGAAAAAGTTAAATTGTTTTTTGTGTTTTGTTTGGAAGTTTGGGAAAGTTGTAATGATTGACTAATAATTAGATAAAAAAAGAGTTGAAGATTTGAAATTGGAAAGTGTTTGTGTTTGAGTGATGTTTGGGAAGGAAATTATGAGAGATTTTGAGATGAGATGAGATGTGTTCCCAAACGAGGTCTAAAAGTTCACCATGTATGAATCTGCAGTTCAATTGGGTCCTTGTTGTTTCAAATAAGATGCTTGGTGAATAAAGTACTAGTTATATAAACCAAAGAATGATTAGTTTAACTTCAAAACAATCTTGAATCTAAGGGAAAGCATCAATGTCAATTGAGTGGTTGACTGTATTTTCTGGTCACTAAAATGTTGTTCTAACTGATTTTAACCCTTTGGAAGCGATTGTATCTAATGATAATCCGATTTATCTTAGCCCAAGCTCTTGAGCAGATTTCATTTCCTACTTTTAATTAAAATATATAAAAAGAAAAGAAAGAAAGAAGAAAAAGAAATCTGAACCACTAAAGTACTGCTCTAGAACAGCACTAAGGAACCTCATGTTACTGTGATTTATGCCATTAGTTCCCCTGAGATAGAGATTGTCTTTTGACTGAAGATATGCACATGTAATCAGTATGGGCTTAGGCCCTTGATTTGTAGTTGATACAACGGACAACTCACAATAATGTAATTATCTAGAATCTCTTACCTAGTAACAAATATAAATAAAAATGTTCTGTCTCTCTCTCTCTCAGGTATCTGATGCTTATGGTGATTCTTGCCTGTGATAACTCTCATTTTTTTTTTCTTTCTACGTTGGTAGTCTAGTTAGTAGATACTTTGTTGTGGATTAACTTGTGGTTACAATTACTTGTGTGATGGGTTCTGTTTTTTCAAAAAAAAAAAAAAACTTTCAAATGGGTTTGCTGAGCATTTTTGGGGTCTTTAAGCTTTCACTGAAAACAAGGACTTCTACGTTCAATGTTGTGGAGCAGAGCAAAGGGATGGGAGACTGGTTTTATCGGGGTCAGTGTAGGATGGTTGGCAGCTAAAGTTGAAGTGACGGAGCAGTTCTACGTTTACTGAGCATTTCAGTTTGAGGCCTAAGTTGGATGGCCTCCTTTGACTCCTTGGGACTGGAGAGATCATCTAAGGAGGAAGAGGTAATAAAGGCTTTGAATAGAGATAAGGTCCCGAGCTCAGATGCATTTTCCATGGAGTTCTTCCAAGTTTGTTGAGTAGTGATTGAAAATGAATTGATGGAGGATTTTCAGGACTTCCCTGGTAAAGGTGACTTTTTAGAGTTATAATGTAACATGCATAGTCATTATCCAAAGAAAGCATGAGCAATAAATATAGAAGACTTCCAACCAATCAGGCTTGTAGGAGTCTATGAAGTGTTTGCAAAAGTTCTAGCGAGCACACTATAAAAGGGGCTGGGAAAAATCATACCCAAATCCCAAAACGCTTCCATCAGGGCCGGCAAATATTAGACTCTCATGGTCATGGAATGTGTCACTCCCATTGGTTTCTTTCATAGCTCTCATGGTCTACTTCATGTTGAACACTTATCCCCCCTACCATTTCTTCTTGTGATTGAGGCATTAAGCAGGATGATATCACCATTTGTGAGGGAGGGTCTATCATCAGGCATTCCTTAGGAATTGGGAATGCAGAAGGACTTGGCATCTCGCATCTCTTCCTGTAAATGACGCCCCCTGGTCTTCAGTGAAACAAACCTGAGCATACGCATTCTTTACACTGTTTATTCCTTTGTTTCAAGGCTGTATCTGGGTTGATCATGAACTGTCAAAATTGGAATTACTTACAATGGAAAATGTGGGTGATGTGGATGACTTGGAGGCATTCTTGATAAGGTTGCTTTACGGCCTATGGCATATCATGGCCTTCCATTAGGAGCTCATTTGAAGACCTAGACCATTTGGGAGGATATCATTGAGAAGATGGAAGATGAGTGGGCTGAAAGAGGTTATACTTTTCAAAGGGAAGAAGAATCAGCTGATGAGAAGTACTTTATCAAATTGCCCACTAATGTAATGTCACTTTTTTCTCTTCCACCTGGTGTCACCAATCGAATTGAGACATAGAGAGACCAAAACCGTGGGGGTGAGAGGAAAAGGGGATCAAAATATCCTATCAATGAAGTGAGGGCTTTCCGAACCTTCCCCACACCATTTCCATTCTTCCTTCCCCTCTCACTCCCCCTTTTTCAATAAATAAGCCCGCTCCCTAAGGGTCCTTGTCTGATAAGGAAGGAAACAAAATAATCTCAATTCATGACAAATCCAGTCCGATGGCTGTTCTCCATTAACCGCACGGATATAGGGATGGATATAGGGACTCTTTTGGGGAAGTGGTTATATGGTACTCTTTCGGAATAGAAAGCCTTTGGAGAGAGGTAATTGATGCGAAATATGGTGGTATGTGGGGGATTGGTTCTTTGGTGAGGCTATAGGGGTTTATGTGTTGGTCTTTGGAAAATATTCATAGTCGTTGGGGAAGTTCTCTGGAATTACCAGATACAAGGAGGTAAAAGGCTTCTGGATCATTTTCCGGCATGATGTATAATGTGGAGGTAAACCTCTTGAGGAGGCATCCCTAGTCTTTTTCACTATCACATGAGCTAAGGCAAATAATTTGTGGAGCTCAAATGAATCCAATCAATGAGAGAAGGGATTTGTTAGAGCTTTACAAGATTGGGAGAGGCCTTTTCCTTGTTCTAGGGCCTTTTGTTTTTGTTTGATTGAGACAAGAAGGAGAAGATGGGATTAGTGTGTCTATCAAAGATAGGGATAACTGAAGTCAAATTTTTTTATTGGGTGTTGTCTCCATAGTTCTCTTTCATTGAAGGATATTTGGAGTAAAGATTTGTGATTGGCTTTCCTAGCTTGGGTGGTGGGATCAGGAAACTCCTTATCCTGGATAATGAAAGGAAGCAATGGGTTATTGCGATAAATTGGTATTATATATACAAGAAGAATGAGGAAACTGTGTGATCACTTGTTAGTGCATTGTAATATAGCCAGTGCCTTATGACAAGCTGTTTTCAGCCTTTCTAGGGTGGATTGGCTCATGCATACTTGGTGGTGGATTGTTTTAAGTGCTGGAAAGGTCAGATTGGTTGCCAACATAGTGAAGATTTTTTAATATGATCTCGAACTGCCTCTTGTTGTACATTTGGAGGGACCGCAGTGATCTAAGCTTCGAGGCTTGTGAGAAGGTTGCGGAGGAGGCTGAGGATTCCTTTTTAAGATCCCTTTCTTTGTCTTTTTTTTATTAGCACCGGGTGTCTAGGAATAGCGTCCCGACTAATCCCGGGACAGGCCCTCAGCAAGGAGTTTCCCGCAAGTGCAATTCCTTTCTCTTTCGTCCGTAGCATATTTATGCTTTTCCTGTTTCAGTTTTCAGGATTTTTTTAGACCTATTTACTCTTCGTAGTTAAGTGTTTCTACTGTATGCTCCTAGTGTACTTGGATAGTGCCTTTGCATCAGTAAACTTATTCTGCTTATCACAAAAAAATATAAATTCTCTTATGTTCTTATTACCTTAGAAATCTGAACATAAACTCCTTTAGCCTTGCATGTTGATCACAAACTGCAATGTATGTTTTAATAATGAATATCGTGTGTTACAGGTGATCCAATTGGATACTTTTCAGCGCCCCTGAAGCAGATAGCAGGAAACATCCAAGGCAGTTCAGATTCTGATAATTATGTGACCAGATTGACCTGGATAGACTTATCGTCAACAGAATCTGTGGTGAATTTTAATTTTCTTGTTTCATTTTGCTTTCTTCTTTTATATATATTATAAGTTTGTTTAGATTGTGCATCTTGTATATACATTATAAGGTTGATTAGATTAGTGCATACTTTCTAGCTGATAATGAAGCACCAATTAGCAACATTCATTCTTCACGACCACTATGCAGAGTATGATTGAGAGTGACAAATGTAAAGGTTCATGTGGGAGAATAAGATGTGCCATACTCCTCTCACCAAGATCTGATGATGAGGACAGCAATCAACCCGTTGTTAGCAATAGAAAATCCGGACATATTCAGATTAGTCCTAGCAGAGAAGGGCCTTGGACTACTGTGAGGCTAAACTATGCTGCACCTGCTGCTTGTTGGCGGTTTGGCAATGACGTTGTCGCCAGTGAAGTAAGTGTCAAGGATGGGGATAGATATGTGAATATTAGGTCGCTGGTTTCAATACGTAACAATACAGATTTTATACTCGAGTTGTGTCTTGCACCCAAAGCTTCCACAGAGAACATGAAACCACAAGATAAAACAACGAATCAGAAAGGTTTACAAATTGATGGTAAAAGCATTCAAACTGATGAGTTCATTGAAACTGAAGAATATGACCCAAGCATTGGTTGGGTTGGTAGAGTTGTTCTATCAAGCCAAGATATCTCAGAAGGTGCAAGCTCCCATCAGGTGAGTACTTAAATTGCCTTGGAACAATTGTCATTTAGGATGCATCTTATGCTAAAGGTTTGCTTCAGTTTTTGCATTCGTTAGTTTCCAGGATAAAGCCATAATCCCTTGTTGGCAAATGGGTCATGGCACGCAGTGTTTTGCTAAAAGCATTAGTAGTTCATAATAATGATAGTAACTTTTTTCCTACTTTTTGTAAGTGGTTCTCTCTTCTTTTTTTCTTTTTAGTTTATGTTGGAAACTGAATGTTATCAGAAAAAGACATTAACAAATAAAAGTTTGAGAAATCCTTCAAAATGGATTGGAGAAGAGAAGTACTGAAAAAGTAGCACTAGAAGTGGACATATGTGCAATGACTCAGAAATTTATGGGGGGTTAAAATAGCCTGTAGATTTCTGCGGCATGATGACTGCCTCTTAGCTGCTTTCGAAACTTATCAGAACAGGTGGTCTACAATCTTGTGTGACCATTATGTTAAAGAACAAAGAACCACCCAACTCATAATAACAGGAGTCATTCAATATCAAATGAACATCACCAACAAGGCAGACCAGGGTCCTGTGATATGACCTTCATATTGGTATTATGTTGTGCGCGAGCATATGCAAAAATCATTGCTAATATGCATTGGAAAGACAAATATCATAACATCATGTTTTGTATGATTAAGAAGTTATCAAAATCACCATCATATTCACATTATGGAAAATGTGATTGTACAACTTGTATATAGTAATTCCTGCTCACATTTTTTTTAAATGGACATGGTTTAGATGTTGAAGGGCTCATACAGTTTTTTCAGAACCATGTGATTTTTAGACAAGTTCATAATGAATTTGGAGCTGTTAGCTTGTGTCTGACCACCAACAATTATGCAGAAGGCAATTTCTGAAGTTGAGTTGCCATCAGGCTGGGAATGGATTGATGATTGGCATTTGGACAAGACGTCTAGCAATGATGCTGATGGTTGGGTTTATGCTTCGGATGTTCAAAGTCTAAAATGGCCTGGGTCTTTGGATACTCAGAAGTTTGTGAGCCATGCGAGGCAAAGGAGATGGATCAAAAGTAGGAAACAAATATCATGTGAGTTCAACCGGGACATATCTATTGGACAGTTGAATCCTGGAGACACTGTGCCTGTTCCCCTCTCTAGCTTGTCACAATCTGGAATGTATGACTTGCAAGTAAGGCCTTTTAATCTCACTAATCTTGATGAATATACATGGAGTTCTGTAGTGGACAAACCTGGCAAACCAGAGGATAATGGTAAGCCAAAAGTTTATTCTGGAATATGCGTATCAAGTCTTACCGAGTGTGAGGAACTGTTATACTGCACCCAGATAACGGGGACTTCATCTAGTCGTTCCCATAAATTGTGGTTCTGCTTGAGCATACAAGCAACAGAGATTGCGAAAGACATTCATTCTAATCCTATTCAGGACTGGAGTCTTGTGGTTAAGTCACCACTTTCTGTTACCAATTTTCTTCCTCTTGCAGCTGAGTATTCTGTTCTTGAAATGCAACCAAGTGGTCATTTTGTTGCCTGTTCTAGAGGAGTATTTGGTCTAGGCGAAACTGTAAAGATTTACAGTGCTGACATACGAAATCCTTTGTTCTTTTCATTGCTTCCACAAAGAGGATGGCTTCCAATACATGTAAAACTTATAATCCCTGCTTTATGCTGCAATGCGTTCCTTCTTGGAATCTGTTAGTGGTCCAATTTGACCTTTCCATTTTTTGGTTGTTATAGGAAGCTGTTCCCATGTCTGATCCTAATGGAGTTCCAGCTAAAACAATAAGTTTGAGAAGTTCAATATCTGGAAGGTTCTAATATTTGCTTAATTGCTTCATAGTTTTAAGTTTGTTAAGATTATTTGCATTTGAGCTATGTTAGGCCAATAAATTGAACTATTCTTTTTGTTTTTTCTAATGTGCTTCTGAAATATGGCATATGCAGGATTGTTCAAATCATTCTTGAACAGAATTACAACAAAGAGCAATCGTTGCTGGCAAAGATCATTAGAGTCTATGCTCCTTATTGGTTTGAAGTTACTAGGTGCCCCCCACTTACATTTAGGCTTGTGGATTTGCCAGGAAAGAAACATACATGGAAGATTGCTCTTCCTATTCAGTCTAAGGACAAAAAGGAAGTATTATATGAGGAAATCACTGAAGACGAATTATTTGGAGGTCACACAATAGCTTCTGCCATGAATTTTAATACATTGGGACTTTCCGTGTCTATTGCCCAGTCTGGTGACGAACGGTTTGGTCCAGTTAAAGATCTTTCACCCCTAGGTGACATGGTATTTCCACTATCAGCCTTATTTGGTGTCATAATATTTTATCAATCAGAGAGAATGTTTGTTAAGAGCATAGTTAACTTTTGTCTCTAGGACGGATCGTTGGATCTCTACGCCTACGATGCTGATGGCAACTGTATACGGCTTTTGATTACTACAAAACCATGCCTATATCAGTCTGTTCCTACAAAGGTAGTTAAGAACTTAGAAGCTTCTTATACATCATGTTGTGTGGCTGTTGACTCTCTCTTATGTACCATTATAATTACCATCATCATCTTGTTAAGTAAATGTGGTTTTGGAATTATTGCCTTCTTTATAGGTAATTTCAGTTCGACCATTCATGACATTTACAAACAGACTTGGCCAAGATATATTTATTAAGTTTTGCAGTGAAGATGAACCAAAGCTTCTCCATGCTTCTGATTCAAGAATCTTCTTTGTGCATTCAGAAACAAGCAGTTCAGATAACCTCCTGGTTAGTTTACTGCTTATTTTTGCAATAATGTTAACATTCTGTGCATGTTTCAATACTCGTTCATTTTTTATTTAGCTCAAAATACTACATCTATTTTTGGATCCCTAGTGCCTTCCGCCTTGCCTTGGATGACAGTAACTTTCAATTTGATATGATATGTTGTTTTGAATGGTTCCCTATGTCGGTCTTTCCTTTTTGGTAAGCATATCATAGGTTGGTTGTGGAGGCAAGGCTCCATCCAATGGAGCGTATAGTGGCTCTTGCCTCCATTGGTTGGAGTGTATAGTGGCTCTAATTATGTTGAGTGTGGAGTCCAACCTATTTTATGTCCTTGTTCCCGCTCCTTACAAAGGTAGCCAATCATATTGAGAAGTTACAACGAGATTTCTTATGGAGTGGGAAGGGGGACGAGTTCAAATTCTATCTGGTGAATTGGTCATTCATTTGCACACCAATATCTCGGGGTGGATTGGGGATCCGCAATTTGATGAAATTCAATAAAGCTTTGTTGGGTAAATGATTGTGGCAGTACCAACAAGAGTGGGGGGCCTTATGGATGTCAGTAATAGATTTGAAGTTTGGGGAGTCTTGGGGAGGATGGTGCTCGAATTTGGTACGTGGTGTAACATCCCGTTCCCGTAGGATAGAGATGTTACTAACATACATGACAAAATGCCTGGTAAAGAGACTCATTATTCTGAAATACCTCATTTATTGAAAAAAAAAAACTTAATTGAAAGGACATAAATAGTCTTGAAACTTGAAATTGAAATACAGCAAAACATGAGCTAGTCATAAACAAGACTAGTTATTGAAATGACATAAAAGAAAACTTAATCCTTGTGTAAATGACACTTATTCATCTCTAAGTCTTTATACTAAAACTACTCCTGGCCATCCAGCTCTGCATCATCATAATCACCATCTGTGGCAATCGAAGAAAACAAAAGAACAAACAACAAAAATGAGTCGAATACTCAGTAAATAGCACATCATACCGTAAATATTATTTAACAAGACTTAATTTTTGAAAGACTCTTCAAACAAACGTATATCAGTCACAGATTCTCATAACATGCTTTACATCATTAACATGAGCGAAAACATACAAAATCATGGCAAACATGAAACATGAATGCATGAGTAACTTGTTTATCTTGAATTTTACTTATTACATGGTGAGCCACGCTTGAGTCCATGGCACCCCATAACTTGTCATGTAGTGAAACATGCTTGAGTCCGTGTTTCACTTAACTTTCATAAAATGGAGTGAAACACGCTTGGGTCCGTGTTTCACTTATCTTGCATAACATGGAGTGAAACACGCTTGAGTCCGTGTTTCACTTAACTTGCATGGCATGGAGTAAAACACTCTTGAGTCCGTGTTTTACTTATCTTGTATAATATGAAGCGAAACACGCTTGGGTCCGTGTTTCACCTAACTTGTATAACATGGAGTAAAACACGCTTGGCTCCGTGTTTTACTTAACTCGTATAACATGAAGTGAAACACGCTTGAGTCCGTGTTTCACTTAACTTGTGTAACTTGTACATGGTATTTTCTTGTATGTGGTGTAGCATGACATGACATGTCCTAACATGATCTAAACATTTTATAACATTTCATGGCATGCATGATCTGAGAACTACATGAACATGGCATACATGATCTGACTATTTATTACATGGCATGCTTGACTTAAGTTATTGCATGAACAATACATGACATACATGGTCTAAGTACTACATGAATATAACATACATGATCTGGCTATTTATTACATGGCATGCTTGACTTAAGTTATTGCATGAACAATACATGGCCTACATGGTCTAAGTACTACATGAATATAGCATGCATGATTTGGCCATTTTAATTCATAGCATACTTATCTTAAATTATTATATGATCATATCATGGCTTCCATGTGATTTTAATAGCATTCAATCCATCAATCAATAATCCATAATAGCATAACATATATAAGCTTACTTTCATGTAAATCATCGTAATTCATAGAAGTTCGTGAAAGCGATCTAACCTTGACTTGGCTCTTAGCGCAACGTAGATAACCATCAAAACCATATCATATTATCATACCCAATTATAATATTTACATCACGCATACATTTATATGATCATATACTATTTACCTCTTAGCGTTGCTTCCGAAAACTCACGTCGTAGCTCATGACCTATACGAGGCACTAGACGTTACTAAACTTTCTAGAAAACGTGTCGTAGCAATCTAATTACTTAAAATCTTACCATAGAGATAATTTAATAAATATTCAAATATAAAAAGATTACATAAATAATATTATTCCAAAACTCATATCATAATACTTAATATTTTGTGCAAACATATAACTTAATAATTTTATAAAAACTATTTAAAGGTTAATTGGAATATGAACTAAGATAATAAGCTGAAAAAAAGAATACTTTAAGGGTATGCTTAAATGAAATATTTTCTATAAAACAAGTCTATGACTAATATATTTATTTAAGTAAAATAGCCCACTCAAAACACTAAAACAGTTCCTCGTGAAACACCATCAACTCACATTAAACAGTATGATAATTATAAAATCAACCTACTTAAAATAATAAATATTTTCTGAAAATAGAATCAGTCAAACAAGCCTACCCAAATTAAACAAGCCCAGTTAAAAACTAAGTCTAATAGGTTTATAAAAAAAACTAGGCCCAACACCCTTAAAAGAAAACTCTTGGTCAAAAGGCTTAGAGCCCAAAGGCCATTGTAATAAAAGAATCTGGTTACGTTCAGGAGGGTAAGCTAAGGGTCAAGGGCTTACAAGTAATTATGGAAGCAATGAAGGGGCTTTTTGGGAAGTCTGGAACAAAACAATTAAAATGAAGGACAAAACTTACGGGAGTGGCTCACATACGTACACTGGAAGTCTGGAACCAAACAGAAAAAAAGAAAACAAAGGCCGTGCGATGCTTACCGAGAGGAAACTGAGGCAACAATGGCTCGGGGTGGCTGGGAGTGACCAGCGACACCATTGGCCTTCTCAGAAAGGTGGTGCGATACAATAGAGAGAGAGAGAGAGAGAGAGAGAGAGAGAGAGAGAGAGAGAGAGAGAGAGAGAGAAATCTGTCAAACTGTAACAAAGAATGGAGGGAGAGAAAAGATTCCGGCGTGGGCTTACCGGAAAGGAGTGGGTTTGTTGGAGATGAACTGGCCGGCGATTTCTGTGGCTAATGGTGGTTCTCCGGCGTCCTGGGGGTGGTCGGCTGAGGGTGCAGGAAAAACAGGCCTTAAGCGTGAGTTTTCTCCAACCCGTGTAAACCAGATTTTTGTGTGAAGAGTCTGAGTGTATTGTGGGATTTTATGGAGAAAGGGTTTCTTATTTACGTGGGTCTTCAGGAGTTTAGATAGGATCTGATTTGAGTGTTGTTCTGATCTAAGAATCTTTTCAAAATTTTTTTTAAACCTATCCGATAATAACAGAGAATGTAAGATAAAGGAAACCTCTTTTAAAAACTCTAATTAATCTGGTTTATTATCTCATTTAACAAATAAATAATTATAAGCATTTGATAAAAATATAAGTAAATAATAAAATGAATAACTAAAATAAATAGATTCTAACTGAATTAATCTAAGGTCCTATTCTAGGTTCGTATGTTACACGTGGACCATGTGGGGTGGGTTTGTACAAACACATTAGAAAAGGATGGGAGACTTTCCTAGGCCATTCCCGTATTGAAGTAGGTGATGGTTCTCGAGTCAAATTTTGGCACGACAAATGGTGTGGTGAACAAACGGGCAAAGGATGCTTCAGTCACTGATCTCTTGGTCTTCTCTCGTGGTTCCCCTCAATGGAATGTAGATTTCATTAGGGCAGCACAAGATTGGGAGTTGGAGGTTATCATCGAGTTCTTTGCCTTACTATATTCCACCAAGGTGACTGAGGGCAACATAGATAAGATCAGGTGAAGCCCCTCCAAGAAAGGTAGATTCACAGTTAGATCGTTCTACCAAGTTCTAACTAGCCAAGGTATGACAACTTTTCCATGGAGGAATATATGGAAGACGAAAGCTTCTTTGAAAGCAGTTTTTTTTTGTTTGGACATCTTCCCTAGACAAGATTCTTACTACAAACAATCTGAGGAAACTTCATGTAATGGTGTTGGACTGGTGTTGCATGTATAAGAAGAATGGGGAATCAGTAGATCACTTGCTTCTACGTTTTGAGGTGAATAGGATTATCATGGGCCATGCCTCGTAGGCTGGTGGATTTTCTAGCAAGCTGGAGAGGGCTCCAAGGCAATCCTCAAGTGGCAGCAATATTGAAGATGGCTCCTATATGCATGTGTTGGTGCATTCGGTGGGAGCAAAATGATAGAAGCTTAGAGGATCGCGAGAGGACAATGGATGAGCTTAAAGTTCTTTTCTTTAAAACTTTGTTCTTATGGGCAGGGGTCATTGATTTTAATGGACTAAATGTCCATGATTTTCTACTTTCAGTTGTAAATCTAATTAGGTACTTCTCATGTATACCTCTTGTCTACTTCGGCTATGCCTCCTTTTCTTATGAATAAAGTTTTTTACTACCTATAAAAAAGAAGGATTTGCATGGAAAATGTCAAAAATATTGTTTCAAATGATTATATTCACCCTTTCTTATCAGCTCATGCTTTTGGGTTAATTGGTGATTTGACATGGTATAATAGGCTGGTCACTTGTTTGGGTTTTCTTTTATTCCTTCTTTCTAAAACCCTTCCTTTTAGTGCTAGTATGATATGCTTAGGGTGTAACCTATGCCCAAGGTTGGAAGCAGTGGCACAATGATAGTTAGTTGTCATCATTGTTGCATGTGGTAGATATAGCGGACACCAGAACCATGTCATGATTACTATGATAATTTCCCTTCCTTGAGAAATCAATTGACTTAGGGGTGTGGGTGCTAATCTTCACTGTGCTTGTCGAAGTGAAGTTCTAGTCTCCATCAGTCACCATGTGGGTGGTGATTCTTTTTTTTTTTTTTATATAAGTAAATGATTTTATTAAAGATGATAAGCATAGCCCAAATACACAAGATAGTATACAAGAGATAAGGCCTATCTAGGTCGCAATAATGGAAACAAGAAAGTCATGAAAGTCTAGGCCATTAAAGTCTACAGTTATGGCCCATAGAAATGAAGTTCTAAAAAAGAAAGATCGAAGTTCCTCTATTTTCCGCTCCTTATCTTCAAATGTCCGATCGTTACGCTTCTGTCATATGCACTACATAACACAAATAGGGACCATCTTCCACACGGCTTTGATTTGACTCACCACGTGATGGCTCGATCTTGAACTACCAATGGATGGCTCGGGAGCATGCCAAGAGGGGGTTCTTTCTTCCTTTCTCTTGTAATTTAATTATTTATTTTTATTAAAAAATATTATTATATTATTATTATTATATTGAGTTTTATTGAGGCCATTTTTCAGACATTTAATTGAGGGTCAGCTAAACCTAATAGAAACCTAGTTGTTCAATTAGGTTTAACAGTGTGGTGTGCAAATTGTTGGTTTTGGTAGTTTGAGGTGCAGTAGTTTGAGGATGAAAATGATATTTCCCCTATATGTTGAAAACATAGTCAAATGACAAAATATCCTTATAACAAATTCTTGTCACTTTTTTTTATTGTTAATTCCTGTCGCTTTCTAATCCTGAATGATAGGATAGGATGCAGCTTATGTTGAAGTTTTACTTTGAGATGTATCCAACACATAAAGAGGGAAGTTTGCGAAGGGTGTATATCTCTTTAGGGTTTTGTTTCTTCTTTTGAAGGGGGGGATGCACATATATTTCCGCACTATATTGAATTGATTTATTGTCTCCCTTTGTCAATATTACCCTTGTCTGTTAAGAGATGGATATCCTTGCATTTTGTTTATGATGTCTTTAAAGTTATCCCATTGTTTGTACCCCTGGGATTAGTCGGGACTTTGTTCCCGGATCCCAAAGCCAAAAAAAAGAGTTATCCTATTGTTTGGTGTTTCACTGAGTAGGGAGTGGGGGAGAGGAAGGTTTGTAGAGTTTGCATAGCTTTTTAGGATTTTTTTTCTTCTTCTTTCTTTCGTTTTTATTGTTTGGGATTTTCTATATATGTCTGCACCATACCGAATTGATTGATCATCTCCATTTGTTGGCATAAAACTTGTTTGGTAAGACATACATATCCTTGGATTTAGTTTGTGATCTTTTTAAAGTTATGCCATTGTCTACTGTCTCATTGGGTTGAGAGTAGGGCTCATGTTTGTACTTTCTCTCTTTAGCAGAGTTCGGAATTGAAGATCTTTAGCAACCATAGAGTGTTGGAATTTTCCCACCAATCTGATAAAAATAAATACAAATTAATAACAAAAGTAGTGACTTTGGAACAATAGGTCTTGTCAACAACTATTTTTAATATTTTTTTTCTTTTCTTGATATTGTTGTTGGATTTGTTCTGCACACATAGTAATGTTTGATAAGTGTTTTCTAAAAAGATTTTTAAGTGAGGAACATTTAAAAAAAAAAGTGGAGTGGAGTATTTGGAGGTCTCGTGTGCCTTCAAAAGTAGCTTTTTTCATATGGACTGCCTCTCTTAGGAATATTTTGACCATGGACAATTTGAGGAAGTGGGGTCTGATTGTTATGGACTTATTGTTCTGGTTTTCAGCCATTGTGTTTAATGGAACTAGTGTTCATATTTTCTGTTTTTAATTTCTGGTTCCTACAATGTATTTAGGTGGTGTTCTTTTGTATACTTCCTATGTACATAGGCTTCGCCTACTTCATTCATATCAATAAAATTTTCATTTTACTTGTCAAAAAAATAAATAGAACAGTGGAGTGGAGGAGATCATCGCAACCACATGCAATGGAGAGGGAATCAACACTTCTTCTCCACACCATAGATGGGGATCTCTCCCCACTGCTGCTCAGTGAGTAGAGATCCCCTTCCATTATGCCCATCTTCATGTGACGGGGATATCTCTCCAATTTACAGAATTTTTTTTTTTTTTTTTTTTTGACCGGGGGGGGGGTTTATCTCCCTTCTCCACCTTGCAGTGGGGACATACCCCTTAATTGTGCAATCAATGGTGACAATTCCTACTCTGTGTGGTGGAGGCAGCAGATCCAATGGGGAGAAATATCCTCCACGCGGCCAATGGGGGGAGATTCCCCTAAATGGGTATAGCTAGGTGAGATCTTCCTCCCACTGTGTGCATGTAGGTCTAGTATCTTCCCTCTCAGCCGTAGAGGGGCCACATGATATGGGAGAGTTATGGAAGGGGCAGATCTGCCTATCGTGCACATGTGGTTGAGGGGGAGATCGTCCCTCCACTCTGCCCTTCCGTTCGGGCAACAAAGGGAGATCTCCCCCCACTGTGAGGTATCTCTCCAACCCTTGCGAGGTTGCGTAAGTGGTTCTCCAGGTAAATAGAAAATTTACCTTCTTTTTGAAACTTGTTTGATTGGTTTTCCAAGATGTAATTGAATTTTGCATTTGTAGAATCTTGTAATTGTATATTCATAGAAAATGCTATCCATGATTAGGATATCTCTAATGATAATAGGATGAATGATAATTGAGAACTTACATGGTTCTGTTTTTATAATGTATGCTAGGTCCGGTTAGAGGATACCAATTGGTCATTTCCTATTAAAGTTATAAAAGAAGATACCATTTCCCTGGTTTTGAGGAGGCACAATGGTACTCGGAGATTTTTGAGGACAGAAATCCGGGGCTATGAAGAAGGATCACGTTTTGTTGTTGTATTCCGTCTTGGGTCAACCAATGGTCCTATCAGGTATCTTCCCACTTGTGTTTGCCATATATAGTGCTTCACCCTGTATATTTGAAGTATATTCACACCACACACACGCATTACTGTGACTAACATATGAAATATTTCCTTGTATAGAATTGAGAATAGAGCACTTCACAAAACAATCAGCATTCGCCAATCAGGACTTAGTGAAGATGCCTGGATTCAGTTGCAACCTCTTTCAACCACAAGTTTCTGCTGGGAGGATCCATATGGCGAAAGATTTATAGACGCTAAGGTAGTTGGTAATGATATCAATTGTGTATGGAAACTCGATCTGGAAAGGATTGGGTTAGTTTCAGCAGAGGAGCAGGAACTACAGTTGAAGTTCCTAGTTTTTGAAATGGGTAATGTCAAGGTTGCTAGGTTCATGGAAGATGGGACACTAACTGGAATCTGGGGAAATTATCACATACAGAGCAAGATGCAGAATGATGCTGCACCTGTAGAGCTTATGATCGAGTTGAGAGTGTTTGGGGTGTCTGTTGTCGACCATATTCCAAAAGAGCTCTCCTACCTATACTTGGAGAGAGTTCTTATATCTTATTCAGCAGGCTATGATGGTGGGAAAACGAGCAGGTAACAGAATTTTATGCGTGCTTTAATCCTCTATCCTTTATTCTAGGCACCTAAAAAAGCCGTGCCTTATACTTCTTGGTCCTCGCAGTAAGCTTGCCGGTATTTTCACCGTGATTGAACTAAAAGAATCTATGGTACTTCTGCAAGATGTAGAACCCTGGGTTACTGTTTTACTACTTTCCTTTCTGCCCTTTTTGTATCTCAGTAGATTCTCTGAACTGGTGCTTTGGATGGTTCTGCAGTGAGGTGGACTGTCTCCGTATTGCAAATCTTCAGAGGCTACCTTTTTTTTTTTTCTTTTCAAATAATTATTATGTCTGTTAGATTAAAAAAAAAAAATGCTGATTAGTGAACACTGGTACATGTAGTTGTGAGAGGAGAGGCTAAGCAGCAGTCGTTTGGAAGCTGAAAATTTTTCATTTTTGTCCTTCCTTTTGGCTTGACTGTTACTAGTCATTTGTTACTTTTATTTTGTCGATATCTTCAAGCCACCAGTGCAACCTTTTTTTGTGTTGGTCCATATTATCAAGAGGGAGCGGGAAGAGTTGAACCAGTGACCACCATTTCTCAGGCCTGGTCCCTGGCTGTGAGTCATCCCTAGGGATTAAGGCATTGCTGTGATTGTGGACTGCCTTTTGGGTTTCTTTCTTTCTTTTCTTTTCTTTTTGTCCTAATGGTGAACTCTCTATTCAATCTCTTTGATGAAAACATGTCTCTAATTAATATATTGCTTAATGAGAAATGGTAGATGAACTTTATAAAAGAAGTGGCCATGCTGTATATATAGACGCTCAGATAGCAATGAGATTATTACCTTCTAGCAGGTTAAGGGAATCCTTCAATAGTACTGTTTACAGCTCACTTTTCCCTCTTAATTGAAGCAAAAAATCTGTCTTTTGTTATATCAGGTTCAAGCTGATACTGGGTCATCTGCAGCTGGACAACCAACTCCCTCTGACACCAATGCCAGTGCTCTTGGCACCTGAGCAGACCTCTGATGTGAATCATCCAGTATTCAAGATGACTGTTACAAAACGCAATGAGAACACTGATGGCATCCAGGTCTACCCATATGTTTATATTCGGGTAATGCTTCATTAAAAAGACGTTTGGAATTATTTTTGTACATGGTATAAATGAGAAGGTGCATATGTCCACCATATGACTAATATTATGTTGTCGCTATAGGTGACTGAAAAGTGTTGGAGGCTAAATATTCATGAACCAATTATTTGGGCGGTGGTGGATTTCTACAACAATCTTCAGCTAGATCGTATTCCCCAAAGTTCTAGTGTCACAGAAGTTGATCCTGAGATACGTTTTGAGTAAGAATCTTGTTTTCTTCCCTCCATTATCTACCAAAAGTGAAATTTTAATTGATTACCCAAAAAGATTATTCTGTTATGAAATTAAGTCAAAATTGTTGGCTGAGTGATGCCTAAGAAGCTATGTTGTTTGGTAAAATATCCAGCTCCTGCTTTAGTATTCATGATTTCTGTTTTATTATGTTTCTGTTTCATGTATGATCTCTTCTTCAAATCCCAATTTGTTTCTTTTACTATATGAGACTTGCATAAGAACTAAAGTTGTCAAAACGAGTTACATGAGTGTGTTTATTATGTTAATGTAATTTTCCCAATTTTGTTATTTGTCATAATCAATGCCTTGATAAAAATTTTACAATTTTCATCTCTCTCTCTCTCTCTCTCTCTCTCATGGCATGCATTATATCATTAAGCTTTACCGGATCATGTTCTTTTTACCTGTGGTTATTTGTATGTTCTTTTTTAGCATAAGTTTAATAAAAAGAATTACAATATCTTCAATGCTTAATTAATTATAAGAAACTCATCTCCTTAGCAATGACACATCATTTGGCAGTGTTTTTCTAGCATGAGCTCATCATGTGGACCTTTGACCATGCTGTAGGCAAGAGATGCTTCTGTTAACATTTTTGTATCACCAAACGGGTGATAGTAGCTCAAAAAATACAATTGTGTTTCTTAATATAGTATTGAAACGTATGCAACTTATCTTAAGAATACAGTTTTTTTTCTTTGATAAGTAGGATTACTGTTTTTTTTTTTTTTTTAAATAATAATCTTTATTGAATATGAAGAAACTAGGCAATGCCCAAGTACACAGGAAGTATACAAAGTGAGACACCTAGTTACATTCTAGGAGGCTATAAAGAAAATAGAAACTCATGAACATTCCCGCCCTTTAGAACAATAGCAGAAAACTATTGAAACAGAGAGAATACAAAAAAGTTCCAGATTTCCCCCACTCCATGCTCCTTATCATTAAAGCACCTCTCATTCCTTTTCCGACTATAGACACCACATTAAACACAAAGGTATCATCTGCCACACTGCTGCCATTTGAGCGTTGTTGTGAGATCTATTCCAGCATGCAAGTACCTCCACCACACTCCTAGGCATAACCCATTTTAGCCCGGCTCTACTAAGGATTCCAGTCCATAACTCCCCAGCCACCTCACAATGTAAAAGCAGGTGATCTATCGATTCCCCACTCTTTTTACACATATAGCACCACTCCATGACAACCATACCTCGCTTTCTAAGGTTATCAATTGTTAAAATCTTCCCCTGTGCGGCTGTCCAGATAAAGAAAGCAACTTTAGAAGGTACTAACACCTTCCACATACTCTTCCATGGAAAGAAAGTAGGATTACTGTTTACTAAGCCATACTTCAACTGGTTGACCTATGAAGTCAAAAAGACTCACATGTTAGAATCATTGCCATTTTAAGCCATGATGCAAGAATATAGTGCATTCTGTCCCTTGTGCAACATGACAAGTGGTTTTTTAATTTGAAACTTTCTTAAAAAGTTGAGGATTGTTTTGGTTGTTCCAAAGTTTCAAGTCAAACAGTGACAAGATAATATTCTGTGATTAGAGTTGGTGTTCTTATACCTTTATTCCTTTTTTTTCAGCCTAATTGATGTCTCAGAACTAAGGTTGAAAGTGTCCCTTGAGACAGCACCAGCTCAGAGACCTCATGGGGTTCTTGGTGTGTGGAGTCCCATACTGTCAGCCATTGGAAATGCATTCAAGATACAGGTCAGGTGGCTAACCTATCTGGGGAACCAGATTGCTTCCATATTTCATTGCCAAATCCTACTGTAAAATTTATTAATGGGATTTAATCTGCTGTTCATGAGTATCTAATATGCAGTTAATTTATTTAGACAAAAAGATATGCAAAAGCCTTAGAAGATACCATTACTGTCTGGTGTGCTTTACATGCAATTTGGCCAGGAACTACTCAATCTAAACTATACATTCTGAATAATTGCTATTTAGTGGAAGCACTTTCTTCATTGCACTTCTGGTTGATGCCGGCATTCGTACCTACCATATCTTGTAGTATGACAAAGATAAATATTAAGACAATTTGAAAAGTGGAACTTGAAAGCTCAGACCTTTCAGCTAACCCCAGGCCTATGTAATTCCAATTATCTGAGGGAATTTTCTTTATCAGAAATATGAATCTGCTCTCTGTTACAGGTCTGCAAAAAGAAAATTAAAAGGAGCCTGTAAATCCCTGTTCTTTTTCTTTATTTATTATGTATCCCTCTGGCCCGATCTATGTCTGTGTTTATTTATTAAAACGACATGATTACCAATAAGAAAGTAAAACTTAGTGAACTTCTGATAGTATTTTTGGCCTTTTTAAAAGGGTTAGGGATATAGGAAAATGCTGAAGGACCTTCGCTTTCAGAAACTGGATGGATTGAGTATTTTGTTTCCATGACACTTGGGAAGTGACTTAGATCTCCTTATTGCATCTGGAGTTTCAGCTGTATATACTCAAGACTATGATGGAACCAAGCTATTGTGTCTGCATGGCCTTCGATAGGATTAATGTGAAGATGAATTGAACTGTTTATTCCAACCACTACTGATATAGAAAGGGATAATTGGAGATACCTTATGTTATTGTTGCTGAGACTTCCTACATATAAATTGATGTCAAAATCTTTGTTTATTTGATTTTTTATATCCTGGGGGCCTTGTTAAAAGGATAAGAAGATGACCTCTTGAGGTGTCACTTATTCATAAAAAAGGAGCAAAACCCTAGTACACAGAAGTATACAGGAGAAACAATAAGATAAAAAAAAAACAAAATTCTAGAATCCAAGAAATCCAAAACTCCCCCAACTTTGGAAAGCAAAAAAATCATAGTTGACATCCAATCATGGGAGAAACACAGGAATAAAAACCTCAACTTCAGCATGGGTAGTTCTGAAATTTTCGCTTTCCTCTCTCCACAAATGCACCACATGATACACAATCCCAGAGAATGTTGCTATATGAACTTTAATATGGTAGAGATATAAGTCTATGGCTACTTATAACACTGTAGTCCCTTTATTCCAGGTGTGTCTAAGTTTATAGCTTCTCATAACACTGTAGTCCCTTTATTCCAGGTGCATCTAAGGAGGGTAATGCACAGCGACAGATTCATGCGTAAAAGCTCCATTATCCCTGCAATTGGGAACCGAATCTGGAGAGATCTGATCCATAATCCTTTACATTTGATATTTTCAGTAGATGTGCTTGGTATGACAAGTTCAACATTGGCTTCTCTTGGTAAAGGATTGGCAGAGCTATCAACAGATGGGCAGTTTCTGCAATTACGTTCAAAGCAGGTAAAGTATTCTTATTCTTAGGCGGCAAGCTACACAGTGTAACATAAACTGAAAGGTGATTTGATTTGGATCAGGTATCATCAAGGAGAATCACTGGGGTGGGTGATGGGATTATTCAAGGAACTGAAGCTCTTGCACAAGGTTTTGCTTTTGGGGTGTCAGGAGTAGTGACAAAGCCTGTTGAGAGTGCCCGACAGAATGGTCTCTTAGGACTTGCTCATGGGCTTGGACGTGCTTTCCTGGGATTTGTTGTGCAACCAGTGAGTGGGGCATTAGATTTTTTCTCATTGACCGTTGATGGAATTGGTGCAAGTTGGACCAAATGCTTGGAGGCCTTCACTAGTACAACCACCTTCCAAAGAATCAGAAACCCAAGGGCTATCGATTCCGATGGTGTCCTTAGAGAGTATTGTGAGAGAGAGGCCAGTGGACAGGTGCACTTCCGTTGCTTTTCAATTTATCACATTTAACTCATCAGTAGAGTATGAAGAATGTGAACAATTATGTACACTTTATTCCTATGGCGATAATGAAATGACCTTTTATATTGTTCTTTAAAGTTGAGAGGTGAAATATATTGCTAATTAATATTCAGTGGCTTTAGAGTTCTGAAATTCTTATATTTGCAGTTCTTTTTTATTAGTAAAGAAAAAAAAAAAGAATTGCAAATATAAGAAGCATGGTTCAGAGAATGCTTGTCTGTTAGTTCATCAATTGTTTCATTTGGAAAATCTGTCAATAGAATTATTGTGTGTGTGTTCTGCGTTTGTTTCTCACATATATTCTTTTATTTTCTGGTACCCAGATGATATTGTACCTTGCAGAAGCAAGTCGGCATTTTGGCTGTACTGAAATATTCAAGGAGCCTTCAAAATTTGCCTGGTCAGACTATTATGAACAACACTTTTATGTGCCTTATAACAGGATTGTTTTAGTGACCAATAAACGAGTCATGCTACTACAGGTTAGTGGAGTCTTGCTTGTTAATACCTTATAGATCGTTTTGAAGTTTTGTCTTTGATATCCATGCACTCTCCTGCTTTCATCTAGCGTCCATCCCAGGACAAGTTGGATAAAAAACCTTGCAAGATCATGTGGGATGTGCCACGGGAAGAGCTCATGGCAGTGGAATTGGCAAAATCAGGTAGTAACCAGCCTTCTCACGTAATTCTCCATCTCAAAAATTTTAGGAGGTCAGAAAATTTTGTCCGAGTCATCAAGTGCAGAGTTAACGAAGAATCAGAGGGAAGAGAGCCCCAGGCAGTTAGGATCTGTGTGGTAGTGCATAAGATGTGGAAAGCATCTGACAGGAAAGGGGTCAAACTAAAGGTCAGTAGCATGCATAAAGCTTAATTCCTTCTGTGGATGTATATTGATATTTGGATGGATTTTCTACACTCAGGTTCCTTCAAGCGAGAGATATGTGTTTTTTGCTTGGAGCGAAGCAGATGGGAGAGAATTACCTTCTTCAAACAAAGCCATTGTGAAGTTAAGAAGGCTTTCATCAGATGGTTCCACATCTGACGAGAGAAGATTTGTTAAACATGTTGTTAACTTTGTGAAGATCTGGAGTAGTGAACAAGAATCAAAAGGGCGTTGCACATTGTGCAAAAAACAGGTTTTCTATTGATTACCTTGCTTTCTTATTTCCTTTCAGTAGATGTATTACATTCTTACAACACTGCTGACAAAAAAAAGAACTGTCATCTTTTGGTTTTTTAGGCATCGGAAGATGGTGGAATGTGTAGCATTTGGAGACCTATTTGCCCATATGGGTAATTACTTATGTATATTGTGTTTTTTCAACTCGTTTTGGATTATATAGCCATTTTTCTTATTATTAATAGTGACCATGATTGTTGCAAATTGTTTTTTATATAAGTACTTTGTTGCAACTTGTTACAACATATTTGAGCATCTATATAGTTTGTACTGTGCATATGATTTATCATTGGACACAACTCCTGTTTTAGGTGTTTCACTGAAAATCACGAGTTTAGATTTGCAAAAAAGACTCTTGGTTTTTAGTTCCAAAAGCTTCCTTGTCATGGTTGATAAGCTGGAAAGGAACAGAATGTTCACATAATGCAAATGACCTTGAGTAATGCAGCGAAAGGCGGCGAGACTAGATCTTAGTTTGAAATCTTATTCTCATTTTTCGCCCCACCCCCAGCTCCCCTGAATCCCTGACCGCTGAACGGGCAGACGGATTGTACAGCCCACCATCCAGTAATCTGTAACCCAAACCCCAAATCACCAATTCAAACCCCAAATCACAGATCCAAACACCAAATCATAGATCTAAACACCAAGTCCCGGAACTAAACCTAAACTTCTCGATCATTTCATAAATTTAAGAAAAAAACACAGATCAAGAGGAGATAGCCATGCCAAGTCGTGGGTCTCCACAGCCAAGCCGTGCCATGAGTCTCCATGGAGACCCACGGTCAAACAGTGGCCATGGGTCTCTACAGAAACCCATGGCCAAGTAGTGACCGTGGATCTCTAAGGAGACCCACAGCGAGGCATTAGGCTTAACATGAAGAAGAGGATGAGAAGAAGAAGAAAAGGTGGAGTAGGAAGAAGGGCGGAGGGCGAGGGGGAGGGTGAGGGAGATGGAGGGGCAGAGGAAGAGGAAGAGTAGAGAAGAAAGAAGAGAGGGGAGAAGATGAAGAAATAGTGAGGGGTCTGTGGTTGAATCAAAATAAGGGGATGGAGGTAAAAATTAGGGTTTTTTACATTAAATACCATACCGGGTGGGTGGGCTTCTTTATTTTATGTTTATAATCCCACCCTCCCGCCTACTAGTACCAGGCGGATTGTCCGCCCGGTCTATCCCGGAAAAAGAATGTTTGTAGTTTTAGTTTTATTTTCACCTATAACTTGTGGACTTAACCTAGACAATATTAAAACTGTCAAATTTAAATCTTAACTACCTATCAAAAAAAAAATTAAATCTTAACCTTTCAACCATAAAATCTGACTTCATTTATACTTTTAGAACACCTTATGCTGCTAACATATTTGATATCATATGTGAAACTGAAAAATGGCTTGTTTCATTTCAGGTATGTCTCCATTGGGGATATTGCCCATGTTGGTATCCATGCTCCGAATGTTGCTGCTGTTTATCATAATGTGGACAGATCGTTTGTACTTCCAGTGGGTTATGACCTGGTAAGAAATATGTGATAGATTGACCAACTCTAATATGTTTGTCCTCTTAAGTGTCATTGAATGAACTTAAGTCATATCATTGCTAGTTTGATACTAATTTGCTGGTGATGACAGAAACGGTATTTTGTGAAAAGGGAAATGAAACAATATTACTTGCAAAGAGAGTGAGTGCTTTTGTTTAGCCCTTTTACACCAAAAAAAAAAAGAGAGAGAGAAAAAAAGTCTGGATTACATCAACATAAAGTGAGGAGCATATGGTAAATGGAACTTATGATGGGAATTTTGCAGCCAACCTTCCTTTGCAATATATATGTGACGTTGCGGTAATTATAGATTGACCTTGCTGCCTTTGTTCACATGGAGCTTTTTTTAACCACTAGTATGTCCTCTCCATATATCACTAGCCAGGTGACATACTATACATGAGACACAATTTGGTTTATGTGATGATCAATTGTCAAATCATATGTACAACCTTTAGGCTGAGCCGAAGCAAAGGTAGTGGATAGACTGAGGTGATCACTATTCGATGTTGGAAGGTTTGGCACATTGGTGGATATTGGACTGGAATTATGATTGGCATACTAATGGAAGCAGTCTTGTCACTTTTATAAACAATGCGGGAAAAACTTCAGTCAATGTGATGGTCCGGGCAGAGTACTGTCATCACATCGGGCTGAAGGAAAAGTTGAAAAGATCAAGTTTGTTCCCCGAGAACAATATGTTAAGTTGAGGAAGAGCGAAGCCTAACTGCACTGAGCGCTAAGCTTTCCTTCACATCATAACTCTCAATAGACCTTTTTTCTTCCCAAGCAACCTCAATAGAGATTCGAGTTTGTTAAACACATGCCAAAATCCTTTTGTGTCTCACGTAGTGCAATTAGCAAGCAAATATTTGCATGATTTGGCTGATGATTTATCACTGGCATGTCTCCTTGACTAATAGCCTTTCTGATTTAATATCATAAATTAGAGCAAACATCTAATTACGTGTGTAGGTATGGAGGAACTGCTTAGATGATTACACAACTCCAGTATCAATTTGGCATCCACGTGCTCCAGAGGGATATGTTTCTCCAGGATGCGTCGCTGTTGCTAGTTTCACAGAGCCAGAGCCTGACTCAGTGTACTGTGTGGCCGAATCACTTGCTGAGGAGACGGTATTCGAGGAGCAGGAGGTTTGGGCTGCTCCAGAGTCTTACCCATGGGCTTGTCATATCTATCAAGTTCAGTGCGATGCACTTCACTTCGTCGCGCTCAGACAAAGCAACGAAAATTCTGCCTGGAAGCCCACAAGGGTTGTTGACAACCCCAAGCCTCGGTTGCAAACTTCTGATACTCCGTGAACTTTATCTTCCTATTTGTGATCGGCCCCTTGGATTTCGGTCGTTAAGGGAAGGCCTCTGCTCCATGCATCTACTTTTATTCAGTATGTGCATTCGTTGTAGTTTCTTCTGTCAATTTTGTCACAATGTCCGTGTGTTTATTTTGTCCTGACAAACAAAATAATTCTTCTTCTTAGAGAACTCACCCTACAGAAAAAAGTAAAGACAACATTTGTTTGAATAATCAATAATGTACAGCAGAGTGTAACGGTTTCGCCCCCTTTTTTCCAATTGGGGAGGCCGTGTTGGATAGATTGGTGAATAGTGAGCTTCCGAAAGTTGTCATAGGGGAACAGCAGCCATCATGAACACTTGTACATCACTTTCAGAGACAGTTTTCTTGCTGTAAATGTCTGTCAGAACTTGTGTTTTCATGGTTTTGTTTTGTTTTTTAATAATTTCATGAATGAATCAGTTAAACTGCTAAGCTTTCATGCTGGAGCAATATTTTTCTAATCTTTATTGAGGACATTCTTGCTGTACTTTTTCAGCGCAATTAGCATCATCATATACCCACCCCTGCTAGCAAATGGGTGGAACCCAAAAACAATTGATACCTGCAGAATTAGTTGTCTGAGGCAACACAAGGTGTATCATGACTTTAACCGGAATACTGCACAAAATTTTATTATTATTATTTTTTGTAAGTAATTTTTTTTATTATTATTGTGACATTTGGATTTTTTTAAAAAAATAATTTTTATTATTAATAGAAAAATTCTATTTATAAGTCCATATTTTGACCCATTAAGACTCACCAGTGATGTGGAGAATACACAGATTTAGAGACACATTACATCAAACTAATAAATAGAGTGATGATGTTTTTACAAGTAATTGAGGTCTCACAAGAAGTAATAAGCTCAGTGGCTGGAGAAATATTTTCTAAGTAACAATACCCTCTTAAGTGATATACTTAACTTTCTTTGTGGAGCCCTTTGTGTACTCTTCCATGACAACTTTGCTCCTCTTTGTTGTTCCTTTATCGTCCTCTTCGCTACACGTTCTTGTTTTCTGTCTCTACCCAATACCCATGTTGTCTTCTACTCGGCCCGACATCAACCTTCTCATCTCTCGACTCTGATCTTCATGCTGCTGTTTATGCATCCAATTTCCTGCTGGTTGGGAAGTTGGTTTTGGACAAGCCACTCAATTCCTAGGTTACTGAAAGATTTTATCAGTTATCTTTTTATATTTCTGGGCAAGAAAATGTTGGGAGTAGGGGTGCTACCCGAACCATACAGTGCGGGGTACACCCCTCCCAGCCCCCCGCCCCCGCATGGGGCGGGGGAGAAAATCTCCCCCCATCCCCCGCCCCCGGTGTGCGGGGGCGGGGTACACCGTGCCGCATAGCGGGGTGCGGAGTATTGAGGCAAATAATTCCTCTACACTTAACGTCTCAACACTGCCAGACAGCAGCTCTACAAAGAAGGAAGACTCTGGAACGTCACACAGCACTACACCTGCAGCAGAGAATATTTCTGTTGTAACTGAATGTTGATGTGTCTCACTATCATTGGTTCATGTAAAGGAATTCTTTGTATTCTTTCTTTCTCTTACATAAGTCAGAAGTGTATAAATATACACATTTGTAAAGTCTTGAAATGCAGGGAAGAATTACAACTTCATTTTTCGAGTCTCTGTAATTCTCTGTTTTCATAGTTATTTCATCAAGCACATACTGTGCAAAAACTCTCATATGGTATCATAGAGCGCCCAGGACCAACGTCCCCTCTTCTACAATGGAAGATACAGAAAACCCACAGAAAACCCCTCCTCCCGTACCTCCCAACCCTCCCCTCTTCAATACGACCCCTCCCCCAATTAATCCAATCTCTTCTTCAGCCAACCCAACTATAATTAGTTCCTCCTCTCACTTCATTACAATTAAACTTACCTTGGATAACTACCTCCTCTGGAAGGCTCAGATTGTGCCATTCCTTCGAGGTCATCAGCTTCTTGGCTATGTGGACGGCACCATCCCTATGCTGCCTCCCATGGTTAACAATGCTGTAAATCCTGAATACACAAAATGGGTATTACAGGACCAACTCATCGTTTCCACAATTAATGTCTCTTTGTCCGATACGGTTCTTGCACAAGTGCTCTCCTGCGCAACCTCTTCTGCGATTTGGACCACTTTGGAGAATTTATTTTCGGCTCACTCTTCTGCTCACATCATGCAAACAAAACTTCAGCTCGCCACCTTGAAAAAGGGCTCCGTCACTATAACTGAATATTTTCACAAAGTTACCACTCTCGCTGCTACTCTTAGTGCCGCTGGCCATCCTTTACCCACTTCTGAGTTCACCATCTACCTATTGGCTGGCTTAGGCTTTGACTATGAGTCCCTTGTGACCTCCCTTACTACTCAGCCCGATCCTTTGTCCACCTCTCAAATTTACAGTTACGTTCTGAACCATGAGTCCCGTATTTCACACCAGACCAATGCTCTTCTCTCACCCACCTCCCTTACTGCAAACAATGCAACTACACAGAACACTCATACATCCACTTCTTCTTCCCACCGAGGACGCGGCTCCAACTCTCGTGGTCGTCATGGCCGTAGCTTTCATACTGGTGGAAACTCTTCTCCTCGTCCACCGAATTCTCGCCCTGTGTGTCAATTGTGCAACAAGCCCGGCCACACTGTCCTCACCTGTTATTTTCGTTTTGATCATTCCTACCAAGCCCCACCACCCTCTTCTTTCTCTGCCAATCTCACGGCCATGAACCCAGCACTTCCTTCCAGCTCTTGGTTCCCCGATACGGCTGCCACGAATCACTTTACACCTGATCTCTCTAATCTTCAGTTCAATGTTGCAGGTTATCAGGGCACTGATCAGGTCAACGTTGGAGACGGTTCCTCCCTCCCCATCCATCATACTGGTTCTACTCACCTTTCCTCTACCTCTCACAATTTTCTTCTCCATAAAATTTTTCATGTTCCTTCTATAACTCGTAATCTTCTTTCTGTACGTCAGTTTTGTATTAATAATCCAGTTTATTTTGAATTTCATGCTCATACTTTTTTTGTGAAGGATTTGAAAACTCGGGTGGTACTCTTCCAAGGCCACGTTGAAGATGGTCTCTATACGCTGCCTTCTAATGTTACGACTCCTTCTCCATCCAACCCCACCTCTCCTCAACTCTGTCTTACTGAGCGAATCACACCTGCAATCTGGCACACTCGCCTTGGTCACCCGTCAGCACGCACTACAGATCTTACAATAAAACAGTTTCGGCTCCCTGTTACAGCGTCCACCAATGTCTCTCCACCATGCTTCGCTTGTCCTCAATCTAAAACCCACGCTCTCCTTCCCGATCTACTGCACCTTTTAATCTTTTATTTTTGGACGTATGGGGGCCGGCGCCTGTGCCATCCTCTTCTGGATGTAAATTTTATCTTAGTATTGTCGATGATTATTCTAAGTACCTTTGGTGTTTTCCTCTGCAATCTAAGTCCGATGTGAACATCTTCTTCACGGCTTTTCTCGCACATGTTTCAAATTATTTTTCTTCCAAAATTCGAGAAATACAAACCGATGGGGGTGGGGAGTTTCAGCCTTTAAAAAAATTATGCCAAACTCATGGAATAATTCATCGCGTCTCCTGCCCCTACTCCCATGCCCAAAATGGTACAATCGAACAACGTCATCGCCAAATTGTTGAGACTGGGCTCTCCTTGCTAGCCCACGCTTTTGTCCCTCAATGCTTTTGGGCTGAGTCTTTCCTCACGGCAGTCTATTTAATCAATCGACTCCCTACACCCATTCTTCATAACAGATCACCCTTTCAAGTTCTTTTTAAAAAATTGTAATCTAAAAAATTACTTGATTACAATTTTTTAAAGACATTTGGGTGCCTCTGTTGGCCCAACCTCCGGCCCTTCAATCGCCATAAAATGGATCTACGATCCAAACCTTGTGTCTTTATGGGTTACAGCCCAAATCATAAAGGCTATATCTGTCTTCATATACCCACCGACCGAATTTACATTTCCCGGGACGTACAATTTCATGAGACCAGCTTTCCCTTTGCCTCTACCTCTTTCGAGCCTCAATCTAATTCTCCCACTCGCAGCCCATCAATGACTCTGCCATTCCCTCCCCCCTCATTTATTCCACTTTCCTCTGGACCAACTCTTCCCCCGTCCTTACACACCACTCACGATCAGCCCGTTTCTACTTCTCAAACTCTATTCACTTCTCCTACTCCAGCTTAGCCCACTCAAGCTCAGCCCACTTCACCTACTACCGATCCACCCACTTCCCCAACCCGGCCTTCCATCCCTTCGAACACCTCTGGAACACACAGCAGTCCTATCTCCTCTAGGGATTTTTCTTCCCACACCACTCTCCCTACGCCGCCTTCCCCTGCGTCCTCAACGTCTTCCTCTTCCCTTTCACAACCTCACCATCCCATGACCACACGATCTCGGAATAATATCCACTGCCCTCTCAAACGGACCGACGGCACTATCGCATGGCCAACCCCAAAACCTTCCCTTCATCACACCAATACCATCTCTTCGAATGTTCCAGAGGAACCCTCCTCCTTCACCGAGGCCTCCAAGCACCCTGAGTGGCGTGAGGCGATGGCCCTCGAATTCCAAGCTCTCCTCCTTAACCGAACCTGGGATTTAGTCCCTTTTTCCCCTGCTCTAAACGTTCTTGGTTCAAAGTGGGTCTTGAAGACTAAAAGACGCGCTGACGGTACCCTTGAACGCCGCAAGGCCCGGGTTGTGGCCAAGGGCTTTCACCAACACGCCGGCGTCGACTTATTTGAGACATACAACCCAGTTGTGAAACCTGTAACGATCCGTCTCATTCTTTCCATTGCCGTTTCCTCTCAGTGGCCGTTACACCAGTTGGACGTTCAGAACGCCTTTCTTCATGGGGACTTGGAAGAGGCTGTTTATATGCAGCAACCACCAAGCTTTACAAATCCGGATTGTCTACAGCATCTCTGTAAGTTGCGTAAATCCTTGTATCGTCTCAAACAAGCCCCTAGGGCCTGGTTTTCTAAGCTCAGTAGTAAACTTCTGTCCTTAGGATTTATTGCATCTAGATCCGATACATACCTGTTTATTTTCTCCAACAATGTTGACTCAGTCTTTGTTTTGATATACGTCGATGACATAATCATAACAGGCTCTAGTCCCATTCTTATTTCTCAATTCATTTCTGCTCTGAAAAACTCCTTTCCAATTAAAGAACTCGGTGATTTACATTATTTCTTAGGAATCGAAATTTCTCGATCCTCTAATGGTTTGTGCATGACCCAATCTAAATACATTCATGATCTCTTGAAAAAAACGAACATGCATGAAGCTAAGCCTGTTTCCACCCCCATGTCATCCTCTGTTAAGCTCACGGCAACTGACGGACCATCCTTTGAGGATCCTCAGCTGTATCGCAGCACTGTTGGGAGTCTTCAGTATCTCTCATTTACACGTCCTGATATTTCTTTTGCAGTCAACAGAGTATGTCAGTATATGCACTGTCCTCGTCTTCCCCATTGGCAGGCCGTCAAACGCATTTTGCGTTATCTTTGTTTCACATCTAATTTTGGTCTGCATTTTTCTCACAAGTCTTCCTTTACTTTATCTGCCTTCTTCGATGCTGATTGGGTTGGTTGCCCTGATGATCGCAAATCCACTGGAGGTTACTGTGTGTATTTTGGTTCTAACTTGGTCTCATGGGGTTTCAAAAAGCAACCCACTATTGCTCGTTCCTCGACTGAAGCTGAATACAAAGCTGTTGCTAATACAACCTGTGAGATACTTTGGATTCAGTCCCTACTTAGTGAGCTAAAAATTTTTCTAGCCAACCCACCCACCTTGTGGTGTGATAATCTTGGTGCAACCTATTTGGCTGTTAACCCTGTCCTACACTCTCGCACTAAGCATGTGGCTTTAGACTACCACTTTGTCCGAGAACGAGTCGCTGCCAATGCCCTTCGAGTATCCTTTGTTTCCAGCAAGGATCAACTTGCTGACATTTTTACAAAGCCACTTTCCACTGCTCGGTATTCCCTTATGCGATCAAGCCTCAATGTTTCCCCAATGACGCTTGCCTCGAGGGGGGCTATTGAGGCAAATAATTCCTCTACACTTAACATCTCAACATTGCCAGACAGCAGCTCTACAAAGAAGGAAGCCTCTGGAACGTCACACAGCACTACACCNTCACATTGAATATATCTGGTTTTTTGTACCCTACATCCCATGGATTTTGTCAACAAATATGTAGGGTGAAAGAAGAATTAGAAGATATGCGTAGAGGTTCCAATGAAAGAATGAGGGGGATGACAGTGACCATGATGGTAAAATATGACAAGTATTGGGGAGATTTGACTAGAATGAATATTTTATTGTATGTGGCTGTTATTCTTGATCCCCGTCTGAAAGTTTCAGGCTTGTTATATGGTTTGGGACTTGTTCACAATCAGGCATGGACTGATATTATTGGTGAAATGGCCCGAGAAACCCTAACTAAATTGTACGATGAGTTTAATGCAATCAAGGGTGGTACTGCATCCAAGACACATAAATATACCTCCGCTACAACATAAATATGTGCTCAAACCCGGGCCACCCCAAGTGTCACAGTTGACAGCTCTCTTCAAGCCCCAATTTTTCTATTTGTTCATATTTTGTATTCAGTTATTTGTAATGTTGATACAATGTCCTTTGAACACTTTTATGTTTGTAATTTTATAATTGTTTAGCCTTTCAATTTTGTAATAGATTAGTTATTATTATTAGTTTATTAGGTATTACTTATTAGACTAAACAATTATAAAATTACAAACATAAAAGTGTTCAAAGGACATTGTATCAACATTACAAATAACTGAATACAAAATATGAACAAATAGAAAAATTGGGGCTTGAAGAGAGCTGTCAACTGTGACACTTGGGGTGGCCCGGGTTTGAGCACATATTTATGTTGTAGCGGAGGTATATTTATGTGTCTTGGATGCAGTACCACCCTTGATTGCATTAAACTCATCGTACAATTTAGTTAGGGTTTCTCGGGCCATTTCACCAATAATATCAGTCCATGCCTGATTGTGAACAAGTCCCAAACCATATAACAAGCCTGAAATTTTCAGACGGGGATCAAGAATAACAGCCACATACAATAAAATATTCATTCTAGTCAAATCTCCCCAATACTTGTCATATTTTACCATCATGGTCACTGTCATCCCCCTCATTCTTTCATTGGAACCTCTACGCATATCTTCTAATTCTTCTTTCACCCTACATATTTGTTGACAAAATCCATGGGATGTAGGGTACAAAAAACCAGATATATTCAATGTGACATCATAAAAAAGTACAAGAAAATCAACAAAAGTAGAAACTACCACCTAATCATCATCATTAGGCTTTCCTAATCCCCCCTACTTATCAAAGTATTTGACATATTGGATGTCTTCATCACCCAATAATTGAAAAGCTGCCTTATATTCTTGGGCCGCCTCCAACATCAAGAAGGTTGAGTTCTGTTGAACCTAAGGTTTCAAGTTTCATGTAATTAAAAATCTAAATATGGATTTTGATGATAACAAATGAATTCAAAGAATAAAGGAGTTTCAATCTCAAGTTGTCCACACAATAGAGTCAAGCACATCAAAAAATCAAGCATGAGCAAGAAGGAAACAAGTTCACATTAAAATCATAGAGTAATGTTGTAAATCTCTTAAAATTCGAAATTAGGATTAAGGTTCAAAATTAATATTTTATCATAAAGCATTAAAATATATTTTTCACATGTGCATGAATATTTTGAAAATTAAATTTGAAAATTTTGTATTTTTCATTTGTTTTTTGGGCAAATATAAGCCTAAAGTCACCCAACTTCCTCTCCCATCATTGTGTACAACAAGGGGTTGATGTCTATCTCCTCACATGGTAAAGCCAAAGCGCAAGACAAGGAAATAATGCACAAAAAGGTCATCATCACCTTTGAGATAACTTTTACCTTTGACCTTTCTCTATTTGTCAAGGCTTTGAAATGAGGTTTTCATATTTCAAAACATTTTGATAACGGATTTCATCCTTTCTCCCCACTCATTTCGAACCAATCCACCTTCCAAATTAAATATCATCAATCCAAAAGACAGTGCATGCTAGTCATTGCTTGGAGATGTTTTATTTGTACATGGTAGGCTAACTATCAACATATCTTAGCAACAACCCGTTATGAACAATTGTAGAGATATTTGAGTCATGTTATCATTTAAACTATATTATTCGAGAGGACCACTCGTATCCGGAATTTGAAAAACAGGAAAGTGAAGAGCTCCCTCACATTTATCTACCAAGTTGACCCAAGATTTAGTTTCTGCTCTTTGTAGGTATGCTGCAAAACNTGAAAGATAATTGATTGTCATTTTTCACATGTGCATGCATGATTAAAGGTTTGAATTTTGAAAATATTAAAGATGATTGATTGTCATCTTTCACATGTGCATGTTTTATTTGAATATTTTCAAAAGTGATTGATGCTTTTCTTGACTTATGCAAAATGAAGATGTCTTTGTTTGAAAAATTTGAAAAGTAAAGTGTGCTCCTTTTGTCATATGCAAAAAGTAAAAGATTAGGTTTGAAATTTTTGAAAAGCAAAGTGTGCTCCTTTTGTCATATGCAAAAAGTAAAAGATTAGGTTTGATTTTTTTGAAAAGCAAAGTGTGCTCCTTTTGTCATATGCAAAAAGTAAAAAGATTAGGTTTGAATTTTTGAAAAGTGAATGATGATGTCTTTGATATGTGAATCTTTTTAAATTTGAATATGAAGTCTCATATGCCTATAAATAGATCATTTGAGAGCTTCACATTCACAACACCAAGAGCATACAATATTCATTCAAAGCTTTCATTCTCTCTTCTCTAAGCATTGAGCCTTAACCCTTGTTCATTTTGAGAGATATAGTTTGTGCTGTATTGTTCTTATTTCACTCATTGAGGAGTGTTTTCTGATATTCTACCCACTATCAATTCTTGTATCAGTAAAAGGGTGTGTATAACCCTCCGCTCTTTGTAGGTATGCTGCAAAACCTTGAACACATTGAACATACATGTATTTATACTTTTAAATAGGGGTGAGCACCGATTTAGTCGGAGTGGGATTTCCCTAAATCCGACTTGTAATATGTATGTCAATACATTTCTTATTTGCTGGTTTTTTTAATTACTAATGTTTTTATTCTGTGTTTAAGTGTATGTAGAGCTTGTGGCTCGAACTGGTCTCGTGAAGCTTCAAATCTGTTTCAACAAGCACGTGAGGAGCACGTGCCTTTAATTCGAGTATATGAGCTGAGCCGCTGGATCTAATACACGTGTTACAAATCTGATGCACCATATAAATACATCTTATTCTTTGTAACCCTAAGCAAAACTCATTTGTATGTATCGGCTGAGAATAAGAGGCAGAGAGGGAAAATGGGACGATTTTAGGGTTTTCTAGGGTTTGTGCTTGAGGGAAGAAATCAGTGTGATTTCTTTGTGGGAACTGAGAGTTTCCTGTATATATATGAACTGAGGCTTCTCTGTGATTGATTTGATTCATCAATAAAGATCTCTGAGGCCATTCCTGCCGTGGATGTAGACCATTAGGGTCGAACCACGTATCTCGGTGTGTTCTTTCTTGTTTTATGATTCCTTATTATTCTTGTGATTCTTTCTAATATTCTGTTCTATTATTTTGTTGATCCGTACATCACATTGATCAATAATGTGCTACATATTGATATTATGATCTGTGTTGGTATACTGTTGATTTCTGCTGTGGATGTTGATATCAAACTGAGTCTGTATTGAATCTTGCATATTCTCTGTTTTGGATCAAGAAACAGAAAGTATTTTTTGACTAAAGAACTTCAAAGGTTTTATATAATAAAATAGAGTTGTTCTTTAATAAAATCTTGGTGTTTTATAAAGATAAAACCTAAGAGTTTTATAACAACTGGTATTTAGAGCCTAGGTTCATGGGGATCATGAGATTTGATATAGAAAAATTTACGAGTGATAATGAATTTGGCCTATGGAGAATCAAGATGAGAGCACTGCTAGTCCAGCATTGACTGCAGGATGCTCTCCTAGGTGAAAAACAAAAGGGTTCTTCCTTGAAAGAGGAAGATAAGGGGTCTGTTCATAGAGACATACTCCAGAAGGCCCATAGTGCCCTAATCCTCTCTCTTGGGGATAAAGTCTTGAGAGAGGTGGCTAGTGAGGATACTGCTGCAGGCATTTGGCTAAAATTAGAAAACCTGTATATGACAAAATCCTTAGCTAACAGACTACACAAGAAAACAAAATTGTATACCTTCAAGATGACCCCTGGGACTTCAATAGGGCAGCACTTAGATGAGTTCAACAAAATCATATTAGACCTAGCTAATATAGACATTAAGGTGGAGGATGAGGATCAGGCCATCCTCTTGATGAGTTTTTTGGATTTATCATATCTAAGTCTAAAAGAAACCATGATGTATGGTAGAGACTCTCTAACACTTGATGAAGTACAATCTGTACTTCATACTAGGGAACAACAAAGTAGGGGAGATACCAAACAGAATCATGGGGAAGGCTTGTCTGTTAGGGGCAGAACAGAAAAAAGAGAGAAGAAGGGCAAGAATGAAAATAAGAGATCTAGGTCTAAGTCAAAAAGGAAACAATTCAAGTGTTTCCACTGTCACAAGGAAGAGCATTTTAAGAAAGATTGTCCCGACAGAAAAAATAATTCTGGAAATAAAACCACAGAGGCATCTCCGCCTCTGTGGTTTTAGAGGGGTATGAGAGTGCTGAGGTACTTACAGTGAGTGAGGTTGATTAAAAAACTGAGTGGATAATGGACTCTGGTTGCTCTTTTCATATGTGTCCAATTAGAGAGTGGTTTGAGACATTCTCTGAGCAAGATGGGGGACATGTAATCTTAGGTAACAATAAGGCCTGCAAAGTCATGGGAATAGGAACAGTTAGACTAAAAATGCATGATGGAATTGAAAAAGTCTTGAGAGAAGTCAGGTACATACCTGAATTAAAGAGAAATTTAATTTCTCTTCGTATGCTTGATTTGGCAGGCTACACTTTCAAATCTAAGGCAAGGGTACTTAGAGTTACCAAATGGTCCTTAGTTATTATGAAAGGGGAAATAAAAATGGTTTATATACACTACTTGGGAAAACAATAGTAGAAAATAAGGCTGTGCTATGGCATAGGAGGCTTGGGCATGTAAGTCAAGGGGGACTGTTAGAACTACAAAAACAAGGGCTGCTGAGTGACCCAAACCTAGGGAACTTACCTTTCTGTGAAGATTGTATCTATGGAAAGGCAAAGAGGGTTAGTTTCAAGTCAGCAACCCACAACACTAAGCAAACCTTATACTATGTTCATTCTGACCTATGGGGACCAGTAAGAGTAAATTTACATAGTGGAGGGAGTTATTTTCTCTCTTTAGTGGATGATTACTCTAGGAAGGTTTGGATTTACATCCTCAAAAATAAGAGTGACACCTTTGAAAAATTCAAGGAGTGGAAGACTCTAGTGCAAAACCAAGTAGGTAAAAAACTCAAGGTCCTAAGGATAGACAATGGTATAGAGTTTCTCTCAAATGAGTTTAACATATACTGTCAAAAGGAAGGAATTCTTAGGCATAAGACAGTGAGGGAAACCCCTCAACAGAATGGCTTAGCTAAAAGAATGAATAGAACTATCTTAAAAAGGGTAAGGTGCATGTTGTCAAACTCAGGACTGCCTAAAACATTTTGGGCAGAAGCTGCCACTACTGCTGTACATCTTATAAATAAATGTCCTTCATCTGCCATAGGGTTTAAAACCCCTCATGAGTTATGGTTTGGGAAACCACCAAATTATGACTATCTAAGAGTTTTTGGGTGTGTAGCATATGCACATTCAAAAACTGATAAGTTGGAACCTAGGGCACTAAAGTGCATCTTTATAGGGTATCCTGAAGGGGTTAAAGGTTACAAACTGTGGGTAGATGGACCAGGAAGATATAATTGCATTGTGAGTAGAGATGTGACATTCAATGAGTCACAAATGGCTCGAGTACAGGGAGAAAAGGTAGACCAAGAAACTGTTAAGTCCCCAAGAGGATCTTAGATTGAAGTGGAGCAAGTAAAGGCCCAATCTGAACCTAAAATTGGGGAAAGTAGCCATCCTGAGGGAGAACTCTCAGGGGACACTGTTCAAGGTGGAGCTAACTCTTATAACCTAGTAAGAGATACGAAAAAGAGAGTTATTAAACCTCCTATAAGGTATGGTCAAGCTGATTTAACTATGTATGCTTTAACAGTAGTTGATGAGGTTGTTTATCAGGAACCTAAGACTTATAAAGAGGCAATGGCTAGCAAGGATTCCTCCAAATGGATTCTTGCTATGCATGAGGAAATGGAATCTCTAAATAAAAATGAGACCTGGGTTTTACTTCCTAAACCTAAAGGGGTTAAGCTTGTAGGATCTAAGTGGATCTATAAGAAAAAGGAAAGCATACCAGGGGTAGAGAGGACCAGGTATAAGGCTAGACTTATAGCCAAAGGGTTTACACAGAGAGAAGGAATTGATTTCAATGAAATCTTCTCACCTGTGGTTAAACACAGTTCTATTAGACTACTGCTAGCTTATACAGCTTTTGAAAATTTGCATCTAGAACAGTTAGATGTCAAAACTGCTTTTTTGCACGGAGAACTTGAAGAAGAAATTTATATGCAGCCTCCTGAAGGTTTTACTAATGAAATTAAAGATAATCAAGTGTGTCTTCTTAAAAAATCTTTATATGGTCTTAAACAATCATCTAGACAATGGTATAAGAAATTTGACACACACATGATTAACAATAATTTCAAAAGAAGCAGCTATGACAATTGTGTTTATTACAAGGAAGAAAAAGGAAGATTTGTTTATCTCCTTTTGTATGTTGATGACATGCTGGTAGCTTGTAAGGACATTGCTTTAATTGATCAAGTTAAAAGCATGCTAAAATCAGAATTTGAAATGAAAGAACTGGGCCCTGCTAAGAAAATTTTAGGAATGGAAATTGAAAGAGATAGAAATGCTGGACTGCTATACTTATCTCAGAAAAATTACATTTCTAAAATTTTCAATAGATTTGGTATGGAACATGTGAAACCTGTAGTTACACCCTTAGGACATCATTTCAAATTGTCATTAGATCAGGCTCCTAAAACAGACTCTGATATTAGTTTTATGCAACAAATCCCTTATGCAAGCATGGTGGGAAGTATAATGTATGCGATGGTTTGTTCTAGGCCTGATCTTACCTATGCAGTGAGTATAGTTAGTAGATTTATGGGGAACCCAGGAAAACCCCATTGGCAGGCTATTAAATGGGTATTAAGATACTTAGCTGGTTCTACTAACTTGGGTCTCACTTTTGGGAACAATGTGGAAAAGGGTTGTGAACTGGCTGGTTTTGTAGACTCTGACTTTGCTAGGAGCATAGACACTAGAAAATCTTTGACTGGTTTTGTGTTCACTGCTTTTGGGGGGCTATTAGTTGGAAATCACACTTACAATCTATGGTGGCATTATCAACCACAAAAACCGAATATATAGCATTGACAGAAGCTATCAAAGAGGCCATATGGCTAAAAGGGATTGCTAGTAAATTAAATATTTTCAGTGGCAACATCACAGTACACTGTGATAATTAAAGCACTCTTCATTTAGCTAAAAATCAAGTTTTTCATGAGAGGTCCAAACACATTGAGATATGGCTTCATTTTGTAAGGGATGTTATAGAGTCTAAAGTGGTGGAAAAGGTCTCAACTGAGGATAACCCCTCAGATATGATGACCAAGTCTGTCCCATGGTCCAAGTTCAGACACTGTCTGAACTTAGTTGGTATGGAGTCAAGAGTCAGTCCTCATTAGGGGGACAGTGCAGGAATGAGCCAATGATGAGGATTACTTATAAACACTAGGCAAATAAATGTTTTGCCAAGGTGGAGAATTGTAATATGTATGTCAATACATTTCTTATTTGCTGGTTTTTTTAATTACTAATGTTTTTATTTTGTGTTTAAGTGTATGAAGAGCTTGTGGCTCGAACTGGTCCCGTGAAGCTTTAAATCTGTTTCAACAAGCACGTGAGGAGCATGTGCCTTTAATCCGAGTATATGAGCTGAGCCGTTGGATCTGATACACGTGTTACAAATTTGATGCACCATATAAATACATCTTATTCTTTGTAACCCTAAGCAGAACTCATTTGTGTGTATCGGTTGAGAATAAGAGGCAGAGAGGGAAATGGGGTGATTCTAGGGTTTTCTAGGGTTTGTGCTTGAGAGAAGAAATCGGTGTGATTTCTTTGTGAGAACTGAGAGTTTCCTGTATATATATGAACTGAGGCTTTTCTGTGATTGATTTGATTCATCAATAAAGATCTCTGAGGCCATTCCTGTCGTGGATGTAGACCATTAAGGTCGAACCACGTATCTCGGTGTGTTCTTTTCTTGCTTTATGATTCCTTATTATTCTTGTGATTCTTTTTAATATTCTGTTCTATTGTTTTGTTGATCCATACATCACATTGAGCAATAATGTGCTACATATTGATATTATGATCTATGTTGGTATACTGTTGATTTTTGCTGTGGTTGTTGATATCAAACTGAGTCTGTATTGAATCTTGCATATTCTCTGTTTTGGATCAGGAAACAGAAAGTATTTTTCGACTAAAGAACTTCAAAGGTTTTATATAATAAAATAGAGTTGTTCTTTAATAAAATCTTGGTGTTTTATAAAGATAAAACCTAAGAGTTTTATAACACGACTCCAACCTGTTGTATTCAGGTCTTATTTTTTTAGCTTCATATTTAGCTTATTTAAAAAAAAAAAATTTGTTGTGAGCTTTCAAGTCTCAATTTTTTCAAAAAATTAAAAATTAAAACTAAATCCTTTACTACTTTACTTCTATACTACTATCTAACTTATTTTTATACTAGACTTATACCATAGTGTCTAATCACATGTTATCATACTATAGTATTATATATTATTTTTAGTGTCTAATTACATACTACTATACTATAGTGTTAAATGTTATTATATTATATTAATGTCTAATTTATTTCTATACAAGACCTATACTGTAGTGTTTAATTATATGTTATTATACATTTACACGTTATTATACTAATGTCTAACTTAATTACATACTAGAATTTTTAGTGTCTAATTACATGTTATTATACTTCAGTAAATTAGTATATATATTATTAACTTATTATAATAGACTTACTTTAATACTAGTGTGTAACTTATTTCTATACTTGCTTATGTATGGTAGTAATACTATGATATTTACATATACTAAATTATCATGAGTCTATTTATATTATAGTATACGTATATTATTTTATAATAATTAGTCCATACTAGTATATTATTGAGTTTAAGTGTATAAGTTATAGTTATATACTAGTATATATGATAACTATATAAATAACTATATATTTTTATAACATATGTATAATATTGGACTCTGAGGGTAAAATCGGAATTGGAGTCAGAGCCAAAGCCTAAAGTCGGGTCAAAGTCAGAGACTGAAAAGCTGAAAAGTCAGATTTTTGAATGTAGAGTACACATAATAAAATATTTACCTAACATAATTTGATTTATTAAATTAAATTTATTATTTAAATAACATGGATGATTTATGCGGAGGCTACCTCGGCCTATCATGATAACAACAGGCAAAATATCATTAAAGAAAGCCGTGGGATCGGACATCAGACATTCATCATATTCACGTTCTCTCGAGATATGATAATGACCTTTTTTTCTTTTTTTTTTATCAATTTATCTAAAATCAATGATGAGGACCTTATTACGGCACGATCTTGTCCTTACTAAAATAAAAAAATAAAATGAGTTGGGATATTCTGGACCTCTATTTTTCATGATATATTACATCAGGATTCATGAGTTCCAAAATCCACTTGGATTAAACATTTCATATATAATATCATACTAGAATGACCAGATGTAAGGAGTGTTGTTAAAATAGGGGAGTAATGCTATTTATCATTATTTTGATTATCATTCGCTTTTGTGACTTTTAACTATTATTTGTGTTTGTGAAACAAGATAAGTTGAGATAAAAATTAAAAATTAAATAAAATATTGTTAGAATATATATTTTTTAATATTATTTTTATTTTAGAATTTGAAAAAATTAAATTGTTTATTTTATTTTGTGCGAAAATTTTAAAAAGTTGTAATTATTTAGATGAGATGAAATGAAATGAGAATAGTTGTAAAAACAAACTAGGCTTAAAAAAAGTAATTGTTATTTTCTACTTATTCTCTAATAATTTCATGTCAAAAGACTATGAATATTATTTTTCAAAATGAAAATTAAATTATCAAATACATATCTTCCAAATAAACTTGTGGGTCATAATCAAATCAAATATATGGTTTTTATAATATGAAGGGATTTTATGTTATCAAAGAGATTTGGTTTTTAATGATAAGATATAATTTTTTTTAAAATAAATACTTATATTTTGTATTTAATTCATTATAAATAATCAAGATGTAACTTTTAAAGTTTCTCTCTTATTCTTCATCTGGATTTTCATTATATTTTAATTGTTATCAAATTTATGTCTTCCATCAACACCACCTGAATAAAACAACAATCAATTGTTAAACCACATTAGGTTTTCTTTTCCTCGAAACATTATTGGCTGTCCAAGTTGGATGGCTGCTTTTTGGCAAGCGGGGGAGCTGAGTCAGCAACAGTGAGACTAGTTATGTCACACATGCAAGCAGAAGCAAGAGGTTGTATTTGTCACCAGTTGGGGCAAGTCACCTGCGAATGTGACTTTCCCTAATATTATATATCATGTGCAATATAATTTTTCCAAGAGATCAAGTATCGATCCATTTTTAATGTTTGCAAGCACCACTTGACATAAATAAAAATTCTAGTATAGTTTTCTTGAATCAAGATTCTTACAATTCTATGTTTAAATAATAGAGACTAATTAGTCAACCAGATTGATACTAATATTAATAAACATTGTACGTAGGGCTTGATATATTGTTTCTATCTCTCTTTGAAATCTATAGATTAAAAATCTAGAAAATTGCAAAAATCCACTTTTTTGGAAGAAATTTTGCAACTTAGACTGGCTTTATAAAAGATACTCTGTAGAACAAATATATATATATGATGAGTAATGTTATGTACAGTCATTTTTACTTACTCCACTAATATGATTGGTTGCATTAATTTTTTTGTAATACACAGCCAATCACATCAATGACATGCACAAAAAAATATACAAAGTGACTGTATATAAAATTTTTAATATATTATATGAAGATGTGGCATCGTGTTTTTAGTTCTTACAACTCTTTCCTTGCAAAGACAACCAATTGTATGCCAAAGAGAAACTAATAATTGAAGAAAAAGCAATGAGATCTTATATCAAACAATTTGATTTGGTCGCTTTCACGAATTATTGAGGTATGGTAATGATCTTTTTTTATGAGAACCCAATTAAGCCATGCTCGTGTGTGCACATGGCCCGCTGCGCATCCGAGTTGGCACTTCTCTCATTTTCTTAATCTTAACTTCCAACACACCTTTCTTGCTCTCCTCGAGGTTCGGCCTGCCCTTTGGTCCCGAGACCTTCCTGTCTACTTGTTCTAACTCGGTTCTTCGATGAGCCGTTAGGGCTCGAAGGGTGTCCTCTGCATGAATGAAACCGTTGGGTAGGTCCATGAATTCTCTCAGTGTTGTGGGGGTCCTCCCGCTATCTCTATCATGAACGGATTTTGTGGCCATAACCCTTCCAGCAGGGCGGCCAAGGTGATTTTTTCATCCTGGTTGTCTATGGTCATGCGCTCCTGGTTGAATCGAGAGAGGTATGACTTCAAGCTCTCATCATCCAGTTGTTTTACCATCAGGAGGTAGGCGATAGGGCACCTCCTCTTTCGGCTCGCCATAAACTGCATCAAGAAGAGATGAGCTAGCTCTCCAAAACTGGCTACGGATCTTGGGAACAGGGACACAAACCAGGCCTATGCTGCCCCCTTCAAGGTCAGGGGGAAAGCTCGGGACGCAACCTCTCCTAGGACCAGTGTAGGGTCATATGGGTCTTGAACGTCTCTTAAGTTGGAACTTGGACCCGTCAAACCCTTCCATCTAGAGGACCTTGAACTTAGGTGAGAGAGGGACGGCCATAACTCCTACGGTGAAAGGTAGATACATGTTGGTGAGTAGTTGGTCCACAAAGGATGACGCGCCCATTTGTTTGGCCATTTCTGCATACTTATCCTCGAGTTCTCGGAGATCTAGGTGTATCTTGCGTCTCTCTTCCTTGATTGTGGAAATTGCAAGGATGCGGCGTGATTTGGCATGCTCATTGTGGCTAAGTTCCGCTCCCCCCTCCAGTTCTTCGTTAGTTCACCTTAGGGCAGCATTATCTTGGCGAAGAGTCCCCACCTCTTCCTTTAATTTCTTTATTGTGTCTCCCATCTCAGTGAGTCTTGCCTCCATTACTTCGCATTGTTCTTCTTCTCTTCGCATGGTTTGAGACTACGTCGTTGCCGATATACAAAAGACACTTCTATAGAAAAGATCCCACGGATGACGCTATTGTTGATGTCGTGTTTCGCAGCCCGAGCAACTCTCCAGGGGCTCAACTCACACCTACAGTTATGGAGAAATGGAAGCTTTGGGGTGATGGGGGACATATTCGATACTTAAGTCAGTATGTGATTCTTTGTGCGGGGATTATAGAAACTTGAGTATGGAAAGTCTCTGAGAGTCCTTCCCTCACTGAGGGAGAGGGTATATATAATACCTGGTTGGGTGATCCTTGGAAGGGGGATTGTGGGGGCACCGCTCTGTACTCAGGTTGCGTCTCCCTGCCAGCTTCTTGCTGTGCAACAGTCATGTAGGATATGATCGTGGCAACTACTGACAACCCAGAAGGCACGTCGTGGCGTGCACACCCCCAAACTTCATTAAATGTGGCGTGACTCCTTCGTTGTGGAGTGCTGGTCCCGCATCCCATTAAATGCTCCATGGCCTTGGTCAGGTACACCCACTCTTAAGGTTTGTCTAGCCGTCGGGGTTCAGGGATAGGGGTTGTCCTTGAACTTGCACAATGGGGGTTGTTGGCTAGTAGTGGTGTCAGATAATCTATCCTTCAAACCTTGGCTAGCACATGTTGTCCAACTGCTTCTTCTCCTGGGTTTCCTGGACTGAACTAGCTCAGCCCATCCTTTGCTCTCAGGCCTTCGAGCTGTTTGGACCTTATGAGCCAGGCTCATTTGGCTTGGCCCAACCTCGGGAATAACTCCCCTCACATGGCTATTTCATAAAAACCATTACATTACAAACACATCAGGAAAACACAATAATATTTCCTTAAAGTCTTCTCTATTATTTGTAACCACTCATGGCTGCACTGATTCTTCTTGAGACTTAGCACTTGTGATTCTAATGTCCTCTGATGGATTTTCTTAGAGAGTATCCCAGCTTGGTTGCTTTTGATTTTATAACCTAGCAGGCAGGTCTCAACTTTTTGGTGGGATATAATCCTTCCCACGGGTAGTCGTGCTGCTGCTTCTTATTACGGTTTTAGTTGTTATTTCTTTTGCACGTGCAAAAGAGGAGAAAAAGAAATCTGGGAGAGATGGTCGTGGTCGCGTGAGAGTCAGAAATTTGGGAGAAACAAAACATCTGTTATTACTATTACAGTTGTTGCTATTACACAAAAATTAAAATTCTTTTACAATTATTACTATTATAAATTACATTGATCAGTTACCACTAAATTTTAACAGGAGATATATGTTAAAAATGTAATTGGAGGCAAGCCAAATCCTATTTAAAGAAAAGAAATGATAGAATTGTTACTCAATTTGTTTACAATTATATAATAAATTAATATTAATTTAAATTTTATTTTGATTTAATGGATTTAAATATAATAAAAAAATGTTATTATATTTAAAATTGTATATAAATTTTGAATATGATTGAAAACAAATTTGTCCATACCATTTTCTATTGGCACCTCATACCCGACACGTTAAAACATCGGACGTGTATACAACTACAGGTCTAAACGTTAACTGCAACTACAATTCTCGGAAGCTCAGAGGAGCTAATTACGGACTGAAACACGGAAATTCAAAACTAAAGTCAAATAGCTTTTTTGAATTCCAGTTCAAAATACACTAAAATGCCGACCATGAACAGGCGTCCAAGCAATCCAATATTCCAACTCTCTTCGCCGACGGACCGAGTGATTGCAGACAAATAGCCGTTTTCTTAAGAAATATTTTAACCATAAAGTCTTTTTCTTTGGTTTTTTGGGCAAATAGCCGACGGACTGAGTGATTGCAGACCCAATAGCCGTTTTCTTAAGGAATATATTGACCATTAAGTATTTTTCTTTTGTTTTTTGGGCAAATATAAGCCTAAAGTCACCCAACTTCTTAGCCCATCAATGTGTACAAGGGGTTGATGTCTATCTCCTCACAAGGTAAAGCCAAAGTGCAAGACAAGGAAATAATGCACAAAAAGGTCAACATCACCTTTGAGATAACTTTTACCTTTGACCTTTCTCTACTTGTCAAGGTTTTCATATTTCAAAGCATTTTGATGATGGGTTTCATCCTTCCTCCCCACTCATTTCGATCCAATCCACCTTCCTTACTAAATTACCTGGATTTTGGCGTTTGCTGCTCCTACAAACCCAGAAGAATAAGACCATCCAATTCGGTTTTGGCTCGGGCATTTTGGAATTGGTAACACTCCTAAGTGCATGTTAGATTTTTATGTAATTCTTTGATTTTCATGTCTATTTTCTTTTCGGGTGGGGGTGGGGTTGAGAGTTTACTTCGTTACATTTTGATTAATTAGCTTTCTGAATCTACTTTGGATGAATTCGGAATTGAAAAGGAGATATGCTGAAGAATTTAGGATAAGAACTCCCCCAAGTGTTTAGCAATGAGTTGTGGATGGTTTGGTGCCTTCAGCGGCTGTAAAGGAAAGCATGGTGTAAATCAGACACGGGTAGAAGGTAAGAAACTAGGTACGATTGAATTCATTTCATTGATTACATCTCGGTTCTGTATCCCCTATGAGAAATTTCCTGATTCTGCAAGCATAGACCGTTTTAATTTAATGGTTACTATCTATCTAGAATCCATGATCATATTTCCAGTTTGGGCCCCGGTTCTCTTATCAAGCTGATGCATAAAGGCTCTGTTAGTCATGTAGTTTGCAACTTTTGGGTTAGGAAAGTTTTGATGCTGCATCTTATTGTATATATCAAACGCTAGAATAAAGTTCTGTGAAGCTAAAATTTTCCATCTAAAGTTCATTAAAATGCTGATTCAGCAGTGTCCTTATACCTCGCTTACACATCCCAGATGGCCCTGTCCCCTTCCGCTATTTCTTGAACTCCTTTGGAAAGTTATTTCAACTTTTGATTGCTTTGATTCAAAAAAGGACTTATTTCAAGATGTATATTTATGATTTCGTCTTTCTTTAAATCAACGCTTTTTAAAATGTTTGAGCTCAAAATGTTTGAACGTGTTCATGGATTTGGATAACTGGTCCTCTTTCAGATTCGAGTCAAGCCAGAATTAGCCTAAATCACAAATCTCCTGATATCTTGGATTACTTCCAACGCCAATATTGTGGAATGAAACTTTTCTTAATCCTGAATTTTGATAACCAAACCAGAAGGGTGCGACGTGAATTAATAAGTTGCTTGCAGAATGATAAGCGCGTCTGCAATTAGACATTTTTTAGCATATTATACACTATTCACTCAAGATACCATCTAAATCAGTTAAGAAAGAAACATGTTATATTTGGGGAAAGAAACATGTTAGAAACTGGGTACTGTTTTAACAGTTTTCCTCACTTTTCCATTTAATATATGGATACATTGAAAATTCACCCCACATGGTTAACGTGTCTTTTGCTTGCTGTTTTTGTGCATCATTAGGAATTCTTACCAGCGATGTAAAGTGCTTTTCTTATAACTCGTTGAGATCAGCAACTACAAATTTCCATCCGTCAAGAAAAATTGGTGGAGGAGGTTATGGAGTTGTCTATAGAGTGAGATTAACTAGCTCTTCCTTTCTCTCTCCTTGCTATATGGTGGATTCTTACACAACTTTCCTTTTATTTAATTGCAGGGGGTTTTAAGAGATGGTACTCAAGTTGCAATTAAATCTCTCTCGACGGGATCTAAACAAGGAACTCATGAATTTTTGACGGAGATTAATATGATATCAAATATACGACATCCACACCTTGTTGAACTCATTGGGTGCTGTGTTGAGGACAATCATCGAATATTGGTATATGAGTATCTGGAAAATAACAGCCTTGCAAGTGCTTTGCTAGGTAACTATCAGATCTTCAGAGTTCATGTTTATTGGATGAATTTAAACATTTTTTAAATTATGTACCACTAGATGTTTGATGACTTGTTAGCCTGATCTTTATCAACTCATACCATTTATGAAAGTTTGCGCATCTCATTTGGTTGTGAGACACATTTTTGGGTGAGTGGGTGTGAATATGCTATGGAAGGTAATACTGAATTAAATTAAACAATTGGATTTGAAGCACCAGACTGGTATATTACTTGAGATGGATTTTTTGACCTATTTATCTGTAAAATAACTGGATTAACCTATTGGATTTGTTCAGATTGATGAATTAACTCCTCAGATGTATTGGGGGTAAGGTTTAGTCTCTCTTCAGGGTTTTGCTAATGTCCAGAAGAAATTATTTCAGGTTCAAAAAGTAAACATATTGCTTTGGATTGGCCAACAAGAGCTGCTATATGCCGGGGTACAGCTTCTGGTCTTGCATTTCTGCATGAGGAAGCTGAACCACCTATTGTCCACAGAGATATTAAAGCTAGCAATATACTTCTTGATGGAAACTTTAATCCAAAAATAGGAGATTTTGGGCTGGCAAAGCTTTTTCCAGACAATGTCACTCATCTTAGTACTCGAGTGGCGGGAACCATGTAAGCATTACTTTGTGCTGAATTTTATTTTACTGTGTGAGTTGCATGGTTATTTATTTAGAAACTTGTTATACTTGATTTTAGTGAAGTATCCAGTTAGTTAAGTATATCCAAACAGCACATTTGATTTTGTTGTAAAGCTTCATAAATCAGCTGCTTTAAGTTTCGTCTGGGGCAAATGACTCCTTCATTGTAAACAAAGGTGGAAGGCAAAAGTTATAGGTACAGTCCCATTTATGTGCTTGCAGCAGAAATCATTAATAAATTTCCACGTATTAGGAGAAAGCATTTGTAGTCATTTCCTTCACTTCAAATTCTCAAATTCAGTTTGATGGGATTCTCAAGAAATTGTTCCATGCACAAGCAATACTGAATTTGACAACCATGCTCATTATCAGTCTTATTCAAATGAGATAGTTCATTACTTGCTCTGTTTAATCTGTTGTTGTATACACCATGTCTTTGAATACTGGTGCATTTCCAATTTGTATTATGGTCAACATGGGGGGCACACCACCTTTTCAGGCAAGATGATATATAACAGAACTCATAAAATTAAATTTAAAAGACCGCCTGAATTTACTACAAAGAAAACTGTACTGGTGAGAATGTAATTAACCGGTGAACGAAAAGAGATGGGGAGTGAGAGATAAGAATGTAATAACGGGAATGGATCCAAATTGTATAGTAGTCATAGATTGAGAGGGTTCCATTGGACATGAAATTGTTTCGAGGTAGTGGGAGAACAGGAGAGTTGCCCATGTGATACGCCAATTGTAATGTGTTGTTTATTATTGCTCCCACTCTGCATCTCACTAGCAATCCTATGTACATACAGCGGATATCTTGCCCCAGAGTATGCACTTTTAGGGCAACTCACAAGGAAGGCGGATGTATACAGCTTCGGGGTGCTTTTGCTTGAAATAGTTAGTGGTAGAAGCAGCAATAAGGCAGCATTTGGGGAGGAGTTGCTGGTTCTGGTGGAATGGGTATCTTTCTAAACTTTTATTAACAGTTTTTTTTGTTTTCGTTTCTTTTAAAAGAGTGATTTTCATACCCAATGGAAGGGGAAGATCCGATGTTACAACCACCTAATGAGGCTTGGTTTCCGGCCTCAACATCTTTTTTTTTTTAATTATTGATTCATGACAAGGTGAAAAATCAAGTTCTCTACTGTCTTTCTGCAACATAGTAGCAGTCATTTGGAGCCATTTCTTTTGCCATTATCACTAGTTCTATTCTTGTAGAATGTGCTGAGTTTTATGTTTATATATTGCAGACATGGAAACTGAGAAAAGAAGAAAGACTTCTGGACATTGTTGATCCTGAACTGACCGAGTATCCAGAGGCTGAGGTGATGCGCTTCATTAAAGTCGCCTTATTTTGTACCCAAGGCGGTGCACACCAAAGGCCCACCATGAAGCAAGTCGTAGAGATGCTTTCCAAGGAAGTGCGCCTCAATGAAAAGGCACTAACGGAGCCAGACATATTTAGGGTTCGTTCTTCCAGTCACCCGAGTGGCATTAGTATTTCGGAAACATCTCGGGTAGAGAGGCGACTGCCAGCGGCAAATCCTTCTGTAAATTTAACTCACTCATATGGCTCTCAAACTGAGACAATATTGCTTCCAAGATGATCCATTCACCCATTCTTCGTACTGGCTTGTTGTATTTGTTATCTAATATTTTTCTTGACCGACTCTTAATTGAAAACCTTCTCATTCTTGATTAAGTAAATTGATTGAAACCTGTAAAATCTCTTTAAATTCATCATTTTATTTTATTTTTTGAGCATGTCTAGTGGTCTATAATATGTCAACAGCCCCATCATCAGGACAAGTGCATAGGCAGATCGTCTCTACTAGACAACATTGAAGAAACAAAACCCATGCCCCGCCACAGAAAAATTAACCGCTTCAAAAAGTCAACGCCACCAAAACAGCAAACAAGCAGAATAGATAGATACATAATGCAGGTACCCTTCTACATTGGCTAGACTCCCAAACTAGTATGCACATAAAGACTCATTTCCACCTATCATAGCTGTTTTTAGCATCATATAAACCCGGCATCTCCGAGTCACAGCAACATACTTTTTACATACACAAGAAGACTGAGTAAATCGCCACTTCCTTCTCAAACGGCAGCTAAAGCCTCAGGGATTGCTACAGCTGCAGTCTTGGGAGGAGCAATACTAGCACCAACAGCTGTGGGACCAATGGTTTTAGAATCCTTTTTGGTTTCTGTTGAAGGGGCTGGTGGTGGTGGTTTGGGCTTCATATGGAGAGGAGGATTGTGCTTGAGCTTCAGAAGTATCTGACGCATCCTTGAGAGATCAGTTGGCTTCCCAGGCTTGGGCCCCTGGATCACAACAATGGAAGGCTTTTTCTCCTTGTCTTTCTTCCCTCTTTTCTCTATGGCCGGTACCTCATGCGGGATAAGTTCTCCGATTGCCTTCCAGTAATTCTTCTCAGCTTCAGCATGGAACTTCTCCCGACTTGCCAAAAATAGCTGATACATTACATCCAAAGTCAATAAAATTACATGCAAGCAGGCTCACAGCTTGGAGTAAATGAGTATTCATAGTACATCCTATCAGATGATATAGTGCCATATATATGTGAGAATAAAGTTGGCTTGCAATTATCCCCTCCTTTCTTTTATCTTTTACCCAACATTTTTCAGAGACAAGTTCTTGTCATAAATCGTCCTATACTTTACCTTCATTACTGAAATAAGTTCCACTAGATATAGCTAAATGATGGTAGCTAGTGAGTCTGGCTAAATGATTATGCAAACCCACAACCTTTCCAAGACATTGCTGTCCTTCTTCACTAAAATCTCTCTGGGACCCTATTTAAATATTTTCAGCATGTAATTCTGTGCAATCCACTTATGCAAAACTTTTGTGATCCCAACAAACTCAGCCACATTTACTTGTTTGGAACTATCATCCTTTCAATTTAATAGACCCGCCAACTCTGAGAACACTTGATTCCATAATGAGCTCCCACTATAATTGAAGCAATAAGGATCAAGAACATAAATTGTGTTTTCCAATGGGCTTATTGCATATACCTTTAACATTCTAGTCAACAGTTTAGTAACTCCAATACATGCATTTTAATCTTACAGCCTTACAAAGGCAGCCCTCCAAGTCCTATATTTTCTCTTGCGCATCTTCTATTTTGTGCTTTCCCACAGTGAAAACTGGACAAAAAGAAAAGGGAAACTATATGCACCCCTAAAATATCACCCATTTTGCAACTTGCACCTCAAATTACAAAAAGTAGCAACCTATACTCTAAATTATTAAAAAGTAACAATGTACCCCTAGGTTAATAATGACACTTAAAATGGATAAAAAATTTACAATTGATTAATATTAATAAAATTTCTTTTACCTATACAAAAAGACAATTTAACAATTAAATTTTGATGGATGGAGAACATTGCAACTTTTTGTACACAAACATAAATTATCATTCTCTCAGATAAAGGAAGCACAGATATTGGGAAAAAATAAATAACTCAAGAAATAGTTTCCCATCATCCCGTCATCAGCATCAGCAGTTTACACAAACACTTGATAGAACACATAATAGAAACCAAATTCATATCTACACTCTCTCACTAACGCATGAACCCTCTTTAGAGTCTTGTATCATAATCTTCATTTTCTTAATTGTCTTACTTTGTATCTTTCTTTTGCATGAAAACTAACATTCAATGATAAATTTCTCTATCATTAATACCAAAAAGAAATTTATTTATCAAAAAAATTAATACCAAAAAGAAATAAAAGAAAAAACGTACATATTTAGCCTTGTCCGAGTGTCTAGAGTTTTTAGAGCGGACATGTCAGACAGCCAACTTGTCATGTTTCATCGTAAAAACCCAATTCTTTAAAGTTTTAAGAAGATAAGTGCTAGATCTACAAAGAAATCTTACAAAATAAAACATATAAAAAGAGCATTATAATCTAATATACCACGTCAAACTTCGTCAATTTGTTAGTTTACTTTTGTAAATTTTGTTTGTAGGCCAAACATTTATCTTTTAGAAATCAAAGCTCTAGTTCTTTATACTGCCCCCAAAGTGATCCATAATTGCCATTTAAAATCTGTCCTTAGATTTCCTAAACTTAGATTACAGTTCTTCAAGTTATGATTATCATTTTAATTTAAATTTCAGATTTTCCCATCCCAACATATACCACATGATTTCTATGACTATTCGCAGTACTGAATTATGGCCACTCACCTTCTCCTTCTCTCTGTTTGCAGCTTTGTTGTTCTCAATAGTAACAGTGCGCCTCCTATAGAAGTCAATTTTGAACTCCTCCGCTTCCTCGATTATCTCCATCAGCATCTCTTTCTCCTTCTTCTCCTTCTCTTCCAGTCGAATCGCATTCTCTCTGCGCCATTCATCCCCAAAATTTCACTGGTTATGATCAAAACCACCAGATAATTCTATGACCAGCTTTTAATATAACTAAAATATATAATGATGAATTGAGCTCAGAAATTTAAATCTAAAGAAAAATCAAAATCCAATTTTTATCTCACTGGAACCTAATGATCGCATAGACGAAGTCAGAAGTGGCGGAGAACTGATACGACGGACTCACCTGCGCCACTCTCTCAGAGCAAAGCCCTCCTCCGGTTGCATATCGGCCGGCGGGGGCAAGATCGGACCGTCCGACGCGCCAAAACCTTCATCAAAGCCCCCGCCGTTCTGCTCCGGCGATAACTCCGAGAATCCTCCGCCGGTGGAGTACATAGAAGGCGGCGATGGGGTCTCCGGTATCGGCTGCGTGGAAAAAACGTCGTCTCCGGTACCGTATGATTGGTTGGCGAAGACCGGGGAAGAGTCATCGACCGAGTCTTTGACTGATTCGGCATCGAAGGTCGAGAAGGAGTGGAATCGCTGAGACGGGAGGCGAGGATCGTAGCCAATGTACCCGTCGTCGTCGAAGGGGCGGGTTGACCCTGAGAACGATGACATGGTTTTCTGGTTAACGTTCTCTTTCGGACACGGCTCGATAGCTCCGCCTGAAGGTCTCGGTGAATCACAAGCGTCACCTTTCAATGTCTCTTAAAGAAATCGTACGTCCACGGGGAAATCAGTACTGTGCTACAAGATCCACAGTAAAGCTAACTTTACCAAGGTTCCTACTGGCTGGAAAGGCTAAAGAGTCAAAGGGGCTCTTTAGTGTGGCCAACGATTCACTGACACGTTTACAGAAAAAGCCTGGTGTGGGGTAGAGCAGACATCTACTTTCTCCTCGCTTCACTGTTCCCACCCCCTGGACTGTGCATTTAACCGTTGCGGCGGCTGGTTCGATTATTTAGGGAGTAAAGTGTAAACGTCCTACTGTGCTCGCGTGGGGAGAGAAGATGCATTAATAATTTGGTTTTTTTTTTAATCTTAAAATTTAAATTAAGAGATATAAATATAAAATAAATCTTATAATATTTATTAAGTATTTACTATTATCTAAAAGAATTTATTTCAATAATTTTAAATATTATTTACATACCTTATGTGTTTATATTTTTCTCAGTCTAAATCTTTATTTTCTTCTTTATTTTCAATTAAAAATTATAAAGATTTAAATCTACCAAAGATACAACATAATTACCTAAGTTGTATATAAAATATTTGAGGCTTCTTATATGTTATGAAATTATTTTTAAAAAAAGATAAATGATATTTACAGTTTTAAAGTGTACAAATCTTCTCACATTCTCTTTAAAAAAAGTGGATAAATATGTGATTCACATGAAAAAATTAATTTTTTAATGATAGACCTAATTCTTTTTCAAATAGAGTGTGTAAAACTTGCACATTTTAATATTATATCCTTTGTAACTCTTGAAGAGAATATGGAAAAATAACTAAATTGAGAAGATTATGAAATCTAAGAAGTTCATTTAGTATGAGCTGATATTTCATAATTTCAAGATCAGAAGTTTGAGTCAGGATATAAGTTGAAATCACTTGTGGTAGTAAAGCTTGAATTTTGGGTCATAAGATAGGCTTTGGACCAGCTGGATATTTTGGGGGTGGTGTAGTAACGAGCTTGCTCTTGGGATTATGGCTCAAACTAGACATTCTACAACGGGGAGGGGCTCATATAGTCACACCCGGGGAAGACTACGTTGGCTGCCCCCGACCTTTTTGATAGAAAATAAAGATGATAAAATACAAAAAAAAAAAAATACAAATGTGTTATGGATAAATACTGTGGAGGATGGTGTTGATGAGAGGAAAAAGAAACCTTTTAGGTTTGAAGTCATGTGGGTTGGTGAGGAAAAATGTGCACAGATTATTAAGGACTCATGGAAAATTGCTGATAGAAACAATATGATGGAAGTCATGGGTTTGATTAAAGGCTATAGTGAAAAGCTTAAGGTGTGGAATCGATCTACTTTTGGGAATGTTAAGTATCAACTGACCAAAGCTAGAAACAGATTAAAACAATTGCATGATTTAGACCCTTCAAAGATTGACATGAAAGTTTTAATTCTGTAAGAGAAGATGTTCAAATTTGGTTAGAAATTGAGGAATTCATGTGGAGGCAGAGATCAAAGGCTCACTGGTCAAAGGAATGTGATCAAAATACTAGATATTTTCACTCAAAAGCATCACAGAGATTGAAGAAGAACTTTATCAGAAAACTGAAAGATGATAGAGGTGTATGAAAAGAGGGAGATTAACAAGATGGATTGGTTGTAGAATATTTCAAATCTCTGTTTTGTGCATCTGAGCAAAAAGGACAGCTAGACATTTTGAAGGGAATTGAGCACAGAGTATCTACTGAAATGAATGCTAAACTTACAAAGAATTTATCTGCTGATGAAGTTGCTGCTTTGTTACACCAAATGCACCCAATAAAAGCCCTTGGACCAAATAGGATGTCCCCTATCTTCATTAGAAATTTTAGCATGTGATTGGAAAATCTGTCACTTTAGTTGTGCTACAAACTCTGAATTCAGGTGTGTTACCTACTGATCTTAACTATACTTTGATTAGTCTAATTCTTAAGAAGAAATGCCCTGAGATGGTTGCTAATTATTGTCCTATTAGTCTATGTAATGTAATTTATAAGTTGGTGTCTAAGGTGATTGCAAATAGACTCAAAATGATGCTACCATGTATTATATCAGAATCTCAATGTGCTTTTGTACCTGAGAGATTGATTACTGATAATGTTCTAGTAGCGTATGAATTGGTTAATTTTTTGAGACAGGAGATAAGGAAAGGCTAGATACATGTCCTTGAAACTAGACATGAGCAAGGTCTATGACCGGGTAAAATAAGATTTTTTAGAGAAAGTCATGCTAAAGTTAGGTTTTGCTCATAATTTTGTTCAATTAATTATGAGTTGTGTTAAGACTATATCCTTTTAAGTCATGCTGAAGTTAGGTTTTGCTCATAGTTTTGTTTAGTTAACTATGAGTTGTGTTAAGATTGTATCATTTTCTGTTTTGATTAATAGGGTGCCACATAGGCCTATTTTTCCTGGCAGGGGAATAAGAAAAGGGGATCCTTTATCTGTTTCTGTTATGCGCAGAGGGTATAATTGGATTACTAAAGTCTGCTGTGAGAGAAAGTTCAGTCCAAGGTCTACAAGTTTGTAGAGAAGCACCACATATTAATCATCTACTACTTGATGATGATAGTATCATTTTTTGTAAAGTTGATGTTAACGCAAACATAAATATTCAGCAACTATTGGTTAAGTATGAGCTTGTTTTTGGACAAAAGATAAACAGAGGCAAATTGCAATGGTCTTTTTTAAAAATGTTTTTGAAGACAGCCAAAGAGAGCTTATGATGCTTTGGGGTGTTTATTATGTTCAATAGTATGATAAGTACATAGGTCTGCCTAATATGGTGGGGAGATCTCAATCAAGAGCCTCTCCTGAGATTAAAACCAGAGTTTGGCATAAATTGCAGAGTTGGAAAGAGAATTTGTTATCACAAGGTGCAATGAGTTGTTTTAAAATTTCAGTTAGCTTTTGTAAGGAATTGGAGAGGATGTTGGTAAGATTCTGGTGGAGGTAGAAAAATAATGAGAGAAAAGTGCATTGGGTTAGTTGGGATAGGATGTGCCAATCAAAGTTCAGATGAGGCACGGGCTTCAAAGACTTAAAAACTTTTAATATGGCTTTACTGGCCAAGAAGGAGAGAGGGTTTTGCAAAATAAAGATACCCTTCTACACGAAATTTTTGAGGCGAAATACTTTCCCAATGTCAAAATTTTTTTTTTTTTTTAATCTAAGTTAGGAGTAAATCCCTCATATACTTGGAACGGATTTGGGAAGCAAAATAAAAAAGGCTTTTGGAAGGCTGCAGATGGAGAGCAGGTAATGGGAAAGCTATTAAGATATGGTCTGATGCATGGATCCCTAGTCACAAGCCTCTGGTGTAGGAGATGGATACACTGCAAGGAAATCATATGGAAGTTATAATGGATACACTTGTTGATCAAGAGACGTGGTGGAAGGTGGACTACATTAGAGCTCTTTTCAATGTAATTATTGCTGCCGATATACTGAAGATCATGCTTTCATTCAACCAGTATGAGGATAAATGGATTTGGACGCAAGAGAAGATTGAAAATTTCAATGTCTGTAGTGCTTATAGATTTATTCAAGAACAACATAGAAGAAATCAGGGGGAGAGTTGCAGAGGTATAAGCTATGGGGGTGGCTTTGGAAGATGCAAGTCCCTAGAAAAATTAAGACTTTTGCTTAGAGAGCTTGTAAGGATGGTCTACCTACTCTCAGCAATCTTAAAAAGAGGAATATTAATGTGGAAGATAAATGCTACTTCTACAAGTCAGGCCAAGAGGATGTTTTACATGCTTTAATCTTCTGTCCAACAATTAGGGATCTTTGGAAGAAGTATCTACCTTTTATGCAGAATATGGGGATGAATTTCTTGACTGCTGTTACATATGTGATGGAAAAGGGCAATCAATCAAACTTGACTATGTTTTTCCTCATTCCTTGGGGATTTTGGCTTAGAATAAATAAAATACAGATTGATAGAAGTTTTATTGAGCCTCTTAAAGTCATTGATCATGCTTTATCTTTGTAGAAAACTTGAACTCATGATAACATCAACAATGAAGACTAAGATAATGTGTTGCTGGAAACCACCACCAGTGGGTTTTTTAAAGTTGAATGTAGATGAGGCTACATTTTTTTATATGCAAAAAGCTGGTGTGGATGTCATGCTTAGAGATGACAAATGAAGTTTGGTGATGACTGCTAGTAAGGTGGAGAATGAGATAGATGATCCTGCAACTATTGAACTTTTGACTTTATTAAGGGGTTTACAGCTTTGTGTCCATTTGGATTTCTCCAAAATTATTATTGAGAGTGATTGTTTGCTGATGGTTAAAGAGATGCAAAAGAAGCAAAAATCCTTTTCAGCAGATAGTAATCTCATTAAGGAGGCTAAAAGTCTGCTACATCATTTTAGTGAAGTAGAAATTCAACAAGTTCATCGCATGGGGAATGAGGTGGCTCATAGATTAGCATGTTATACTTGGAATGTTGATAATATAGATATATGGTGGGTTGAAGTTCCCATATTTGTTGCTCAAGCTTTGTGGATTGATAAAAACAACTTGTATTGATTGATTTCGTTATAAATGAATGTCTGGTTAAAAAAATAGAAAAGAAAAAGAGTAGTTCTACAGTTTTTCATTGACGCATGCCCAATATCCTCTCTCTCCCTCCGTTAGGCACTAGCATCTCCACCATGCGGTAGTAGAGTTTCCGTCTTAAAGAATCAGTCCATCTCGCTCTGAGTTTCTATTTCTAAAATCTTTGCCTTCAAAGTTCAAACTCTTTATCAAAGGTTAGTTATTTGAAATGTTTTTCTAGACCGTTTTCTTGTTTATTCGTTGTATATGTAGAATGATATATAATCATAGCCTTATCGTTGTGTATATTTACAGGAAATAATAATTATTGTCTGAAAATTGGATTTTAGTAACTATTTTGGTGTTAATTGAGGGGTTTGGATTGATGGCTTTGGTCTGCTTAGTTTTGCTTTAGGGAATGTTTGTAGTGGTTTTCTTACCATAAAGTTGGGTTTTTTGTTTGGGGTAGCCTGCTTTGTGTTTCATCTTTTTATTCCCACAAAGATGGGGGTATCTTCAACTGATTAGGAGGTTGTCACATCTTCATGTTGGTCTTCTGTTGGAGAAGGTTGGGCTTTATTGTTGAGTCTTAGTTGGGGTTTTTGACACCGTCTGTGTTCGATCTACAAATGTTAGGATTTTTTTGGTTTATTTAATTCTTCATTGTTCGATCTGTACAGCTTCATTTGGCCATTATATTAGTCAATTATTTGTGCAAATTTTGATGATTAGAAGGTATGCTGTAGTGTTTGTGGAGATGTCTGACCTCTGTCTAAGCATTTTTTTAGTCATAAATGGAAATCAGGAGTATTGTCGTGCTTGTTCTTAATTTCGGGTGCCTCTTTGCCTTCTCCATAATGACTTGAAATTATGATTTATGTCCATAAGTTGCTTTACAAACTCTTGTTTGTCATTGGAGATAGTCATGTGCAATGATGCGTCCTCATTTCTTGTGAGCTTTGCCTCGTGGGCATGAGAATGCTTCTCATTTAAGCCTTAGTAGCACAGGAACATAGAGGAAGCGGAGGAATGAGAGATGCGGGGGATTGAAAAAAAAAATGATGTGACATAGTGTCACATTAAATCAATTTGTACCTCTAACAATTCTCTGAAATAATCTTTTGTTAAAAAATGAAAAATAATAATACCATTAATACCATTTTTTAAGACAATTTTTAGTAAAAATAGATTATTGGCTAATGTTGTCTAAAGAACCATTAAACCAAAGATAGAGATGAAGTGGATAATCACGTGTGCATGTGACGATACCACATCAAGTATACTTGTAACATGGTAGAGTTTTGTGTTATAATCGATTGATGAACTCTGTGGAAGAGATGGACGAGATTTATAAATCTAGCTTGGAACATTTGAACAAGAAGGAAGAAAGGAATGTAGGTCGGAGGGAGACAAAAAAGTGAAGGGCTGTTGCGTACAATTGCTGCAGTGGGGAATGTGTGGTGGATCGATATGTAACTATTCACGAGGCTTAGTCTTAATCTAATCATTAAAAGTGATGTATCGTAGTACCCTCATCTTTTATGGAGATTTGTCCAAAATAAAAATGATTTTGCCATATTCACGATCGTCCCACTTTATCTTACACCATCTTCATAAAATTATTAATAAAAATAATATCACAAAATTGATTATTGACTATATGAATATTTGGACAATACTAAATATTTTAGAATTTATTTATGTCTTTATCTATTTTTCATTTCAGACTCTAGAATTCAAATAAAAATTCTAAAAAAATATCTTAATCATAATTTAGTTGGCAATTCTGCTAATTAATTTGTTAGTTTCGGTTACAATTTAGATAAGAATTTGCCGCCCTCTATTGTATTAATCTATCAATAGATGTAAAAAATCAATATACACACCACAATTTTCAGGTAAATCTTCCGTTGAGGATAAATATATGATATATCATGCCCATTATAGCATTTCAAGTCCAATCAAAGTGCCATTAGGAAGCTGGAGGAAGAGTTTGGAAGGAAAGAAAAAGCAAAGGCTAAGGGAGGTAAGCAAATCAAACGTGCAAGGGAAAAAATGGATATAAAGTTAATTTTCTCACCTATTACTGATAGGGCCACAATTAAAGAGATCTGATCGAGTGAAAGCGGGGACTTCTGGATCTTCTTCAACCTCATGGAGGCGATACACCATTTTTATCTTCTCTAGGCTAAAGGATCCGACCCCATTATATAATAAGATCCTTAAAAATCAGTTAGATCCTTAAAATTTTGACAAGTGAAAAAATATTAAGGTCACAAGGGTCAAATTGGGGGCTGCATATTACGATGCTTTTTCAAATACAAATTAATGGTTAAACAAATATTGAAAATTCTATCGCCTCACATAAAAAGTAGGGATGTAATCGATCTAGTCTGAGGAGGTCATCGATTGAAAATTTTAGTCCATCGTTTTTGCCGAATCAAATCGTTAGCTATCGGTCTAGTTTGTCCATTTGGTCCTATTCGATCTATAACTATTTTTTTTCTTTTTTAATTTTTTGACAAAAAAATTAATACAAAAACTTAATTAAATTAGTAAAAAGTAAAATTAAGTGATATCTTTAACATTTTATGTATGGTAAATAAATATTAAATAATTTCATCGTTTATATAGTCAATAGTAATCTCTGAAATGTAAATTATATAAATAATTTATATAATTATTATATAAAATAATAGATTTTATATATAATATTTAAATATATATTTGGTCGGTCTTGATCTTGCCTGACTAAAAAAATTACATCTCAAGATCGACCAACAAGAATTCAATCTTACACTTGAAACATGGAGTTTGTTCTAAAAGCAAAGAGGAAAATAGAAATGTTGACCAGTATTTCAAAATAAATGGAATGTCTTTAAATTTTACACCGTGTTTAGATTAAGAGTTAATCTCAATTCATTTAATATGATATAATTTAATCATTATAATTTTTTTTAATTATCAAATAAAATATAATAAATAATTTAATTTTTTTAAAATTTAAAATAATAATAATATTTTAAAATAATATAATAATATCTTATTTAACTTTAATTTCAATTTATTTTAACTTTTAACTCATTATCAAAATCTTGTCTTAGATTCTGTTTAATTGCGTAGTTCAGATGAGATGTTTTGAATAGTAATAAATAAAATATTATTATAATATAATTTTTAATATTAATTTTATATTAAAATTAAAAAAAAAATAAATTATTTATTATATTTTATATAAAAATTAAAAAATTATAATAATAAAATAAAATAAAATGAGATTATTTGATTTTTAATAATCAATCGGAGCCCATTTTCAAAAGTGCAACTTCCACAAACTTAAGTCAACGAACGACTCAAAGCCACCGATAGATCCGACGGCTCGAAGTCGGCTCTTCAAAATCACTGACCTCTTCGAATGCCACGTAGGCAAGGTGTGTCCCATTACCCCGGCGAAGAGCATGACCCACCCGTCTTTACTTCCCTCGCTGGCCAACGCCGATTGGTTCGCATCGAGTAGGTATTTTCGTAAATTCGTTCAAACCAACTGGTATATATTTATCCCACCTCTGCCGCCTATAAATTGAGAACACCCCCCTTCCTCTCCCAAATGAAGGCCTTGTCTGTAACCGTAGGCGCAGAGAGAGAGAGAGCGAAGAGCTCTGAGAGTGAGACGAAGCAGCCAAAAAATAGAGGATAATCAGAAAATCAACCCTCAATTCTCCCATCGATTCCTCTCATTTTATAGACATTTACGTTTTCTTCTGTTTTCCTTGTTTATTTACCAATCGAAGTTGATTTAAATGAGTCGTTTAGGGTTTAAATCGGTGGTATATCACGGCGACATATGCTTGGGAGAGCTGGACGCTATTCCGGTCAAGGACCAGAATTTCCAGTTCCCGAATCACGAGATTCGTATCCACCATATATCGCCACAGAGTGAACGATGCCCTCCGCTTTCAATTCTCCAAACGATTTCTTCGTTTTCCGTTCGGTGCAAGCTCGAGTCGTCCTCGCCGGTCGAACAGTCCCGTCTGATCAATCTCCACGCCTCCTGCTTCTACGAATTCAAGGTTCCCCACTCAATCTGCTTCATTTACCATTTTCTTTCCCTGTTGAGAAATTTTTTTCATAAAACGATTTCCTTTTATTATTTTGTCACCGAGAATGTAGCAAAAGTGTGAAAAATCTGATTTCTGAGTGTTGGTTTGTTAGAACCTTTACTTAATGGACCTATTACAATCACTTTTTGATTACCTAAATCCGGTTTATGTTATACATTTTTAGAAACTGGAAACTGGAAATAAAATAAATATATGCTCTATGTTCTAGATTACTTTTTGAAAACTAAACCGAGTTTTGGAAATTCTTTGGTTTGGTTATATAGACGGCGGTGGTATTGATTGGAGACGAAGAGATTCACTTGGTGGCAATGCCAAGTAAGCAGAAGAAGTTTCCGTGCTTTTGGTGCTATGCGGTTCCTGCAGGTCTGTATGACGCGAGCTTAGGAATGCTAAATTTACGTTGCCTGGCAATTGTGTTTGATCTCGACGAGACGCTCATTGTTGCGAACACCATGAAGTCGTTTGAGGATAGAATTGAGGCTATTCGAAGTTGGATTGTACGCGAGACTGATTCGTTGCGTGCGTCAGTAATGACTGCCGAAATGAAGCGGTACATAGATGATCGAGCGCTATTGAAGCAGTACACAGAGAACGACACCGTGGTAGATAATAATGGGAAGCCATTTAATGCTCAATTGGAGGAGGTTCCACCACTATCCGATAACCTTGAAAGAGTTGTTCGGCCAGTAATTAGATTGCAAGAAAAGAATATTGTCCTCACTCGTATCAATCCTGATGTAAGATGATCTCTTTCACTCTATTTGTTTGTTCCTATATTCTTTTTTCATTTAGCGAGATGATTGATATTTCATATCAAAGGAGCTTTCCTTATTGCAATACTAGATCCCTATGCATTATTTAATATTTAAAATATTCTTTACCTATAAAAAAGAAGAAGATCCCTATGCATAGAAAATGAGCTTTTCTTATAGCAATACTAGATCCCAAGTCATTATTTAATATCAATATTATTCTTTTTACTGAAAAAAGAAGAAGAAGATCACTATGAATTACGAAATTTTGAGTTAAGAGCTTTTGCTGTAATGACACCATTTTACGTATTACAATGTGTTGGGAAACCCAAATAAGCATTTACATGGTATCTGCTGGATGATATGGGAGTTTGGACTGGCCAAGCTTCTTGCGGTAGCAAATAGTGGTTTTAGCTGTATTTATGCTGTGTCCATCACCACTCTGTTTCCCAGGTTTCTAGTTTGGCGAGAACACCTTCTGCTATTAGGAAAACTTGGGAACCTGTATAGTATGACTAATACTAATCCACTGATATGGAATTTATGGATAGGAAGTTAATAGGAAGTGAACCTGTAATATGTTTATGGCACGTTGATATGGTTATTTTTATACTTTCTAAAATGTAATATTTTCCTTTTCTAAGGACTGGTTGTTTTTTTTGTTTGGTAGAATCGTGATACCAGTGTGCTTGTGAGGTTACGACCTGCATGGGAGGACCTGAGAAGTTATTTAACTGCAAAAGGAAGGAAACGGTTTGAAGTTTATGTGTGTACAATGGCAGAAAGAGATTATGCCCTGGAAATGTGGAGGCTTCTTGACCCGGAGGCACATCTTATAGGTTCAAAGCAACTTTTGGACCGTGTTATCTGTGTCAAATCAGGCAAGTATTGATATCATCTCGAGAACATTACATTTGGAATTTGTATATTTTGTGATACCTGTTTTTTTTTCTTATTTTTTGATGGTTATTTTTTCGCCATCAAAAAATATATTGTGATTCATGTTGGGATGTTTAATTAGCGAACATTGTTCTTCCATTTTCCAATTTTGCTAAATGAAGTTGTATTTCTTTAGATTCTCAGCTGTCTCATGGTGGTCTCCTCTTTTTAGACATTACATTAATATTTGACATTCCTTCCTTGGTTCTGACTGGGTAGGCTCCAGGAAATCTTTGCTAAATGTCTTCCAAGATGCCATGTGCCATCCAAAGATGGCAATGGTAATTGATGACCGTTCGAAGGTTTGGGAAGATAAGGACCAACCGCGAGTTCATGTGGTTCCAGCATTCACTCCTTATTATGCTCCTCAAGCGGAGGTGCTAAATTATGTTTTTTTTTAATATCTATATTTATTGAGAGAATTTCTTTAATTTCCTTTCTTTTAAAATGTTATATTTGATTGATTGGTTGAGTTATTGATTTAATAGACCGCCCATGCTGTTCCAGTCCTCTGTGTAGCAAGAAACGTTGCATGCAATGTCAGAGGTTATTTTTTCAAGTAAGAGCAGTTACCTTGCAAGCTAATAGCATTTTATTTAACCATTTATTGATGACAATTGGCTTACAGTTGCAATTTTATATATGTAATGATTACATTCAGAGAATTTGATGAGAATTTATTACGGAGAATCTCGGAGATCTTTTATGAGGATGAGGTGGTAAATTTACCTCCTGCTCCTGATGTTAGCAGCTACATGATATCAGAGGTATTTCATTGATCTGATTCTCAACCCATTGATGAAACTCGCCCAATTTTCTTTGTATGCTTTAGCTAGCTGTTAACAAGTATCCTTTTTGTTCTTTTTAATTTTTATGATAAAATATTTTTGAATGTCAGGATGCTGGATTTGTACCAAATGGCAACACTAATGCTCCCATAAGCGAAGGAATGAACGGTCTTGAAGTTGAACGGAGATTAAACCTAACGGTAGGATTCTAGTATATTGGCTCCTTGTTTGTGTGAGCAATGAGTACAAAATAATCATTTGGTATAATTTTTGATTGGCTGTTGCTATTCTTATGAAACTGTCTCTTCTGTTGCTGCTCTCTATGTACCCTAGCATAATGGAAGTTTGATAACTTAGTTTCATTTTCCATTCCCTTATGTTTTTTTCCAGGACGAGAAGTGTGCTAATGATTCAGCTACTCATTCATTGACAAATAGTTCTGAGTTAAGACATGAGGCCTCTAAGCCACCTGTTGCAATCTTGCCGAATGCCGTTGGCCCTGCGTCTTCAAGAACACTGATGCCTTCTCAGAGTATTTGCTTCCTTTATCCTAATAAATTTATGTACTCGCCTTAAGAAAATCTAAATGATTTTCTTTTAGCATTTCCTATCTCCTAGTCTTTAGCTTGTATCTAGGTGTTTCCGCTTGTATTCTCCCTGTGTACTTGGGCTAGGCCTTATAAAAAATAAATAAATTTATGTTTTTTCAAGTTTGATATACAGTACTGACAAGATTTTCTTCTTGTCATCTCATGTTATGCCTTCAATTATCTTGAAGAACCTGGTTTGCTTGGAGCTCCAGTTAGACGAGATTGCATCTCCTCTGATCGTGATTATGATATGAAGAGAGGACTCCTCACTATGAAGCATGGTCTAGATTCGAGGATTCAAAGCTCAGGTGAACCCCCCCTTTTGTCAAGATTGCCTACACAATCAGGATCATTGATGCAGCCACAGGGAGGCTGGTTGGTGGAAGATGATATTAGTCGAGGTCATTTAAATAGTCGACCTTCAGGATTTGTTCCTGAAGCTGATGCGCTGAAACCTGATAAAAAGCCATTTTCACCTAGCACACCAGCATCTACGCCTACACCTTCACAAACATCCCAAGTGAAGGTTGAAGAGGTTTGTTCTGGATATCCCTCAAGCTTATATGAGAATTAATATCTAGTTTGACAATCTTTCTTACTGTAGAGGGCACTCTAAAGCGTCTTTTGTCTTGCTTATATGTAGGCATGTGCTAGTTATGATATGCTAAAACAAAATCTTCCACCTGCAAGTCTGCTATCAGGTATGGGAACTAGCAAATTCATGTGTTCACATTGTCCATCAAGCAAGGTTAACGTTTGGTTCTTAATGTATGAAAACTTCCAAAGATATTACCTTATCATGCATTAATTTACTTCTTAGCTACTACCCATTGCATATCTTTCCTTTTGACCATAAAAACTTTTCAATGTACCATCCATCTGTTTCTTTTTTTGGGGACTTTTTTAACATGCCAGTTTGCTACTAATGAATTATTTCATGGATGGTTTCTCAGTTTTCCATATTTTGCTTTTGTATGTTATTTCATCGTTTTTAATGCTTAAACTTCACTTTATGCTTCTGTGCTGCATTATCTAAATATTTTAGAAATTTAACCTATTGGCTTTTTAATGTTTTCACATTTGATTTTGTCCTGCATTGACATCAGAGGGGCGGGAGGGTCAATCTGATCTTTTAGGACTTGTTTGGGAAGTGAGATGATCTCATCTCATCTCATCTCAAAACTTCTCATAATTTCCTTCCCAAACATCACTCAAACACAAATACTTTTCAATTTCAAATATTGAACTTTTTCATCTAATCATTACAACTTTCCCAAACTTAAAATAAAAACACAAAACAAAACTACTTTTTCAAATTTCAAAACAAAACTAATATTAAAAAATAATATTCTAACAAAATTTTAACTTTATAATGTTTTTATTCAACTTTTTCTCTCATTTCCCAAAACCCAATAAAACATCTTAACTCAAACCATTTCACTACTATTCACAAAGTCCTCATCATATCTCACTTCCCAAATGAGCCCTTACAATCTTTATAGCCTTTTCTGTAAATGACAAGCTTGAATAAAACATTTTGGATGATGCCCTGTTTACAATGGTCAACACATGTTTGTATTGTCGATTTGCTGATTGAGGTTTCTTGCAGAGGTTGCTGGATCTCAAAATCAGGTGTCTACTAGCAGAGATATTCAAACTGAAGCTGGAAAATCAAACATGCTACCTTCTCCTTTATCTATCGGAGTACTGCAAGAGATTGGACGAAGATGCAACTCCAAGGTACAACTACATTCTGGCTTTACCAGGGATACATTGCTCCCTTTTTCCTTCTCCTTTTCCGTGCTATTCACCACATTCTATCCTACCATGCAGGTCGAGTTCAGGTCTGTTGTCAGCACCAGTAAGGATTTGCAATTTTCTGTTGAGGTCAGTGAAACCATGTTTCCTTGCTGAAACTTATTTCGATTCTGTACTAAGAAGTGTATATATACATATATGTTATTTCATTGATGTGTATTATAAGGTGACAAATTGAAATGTAGGCAATGGTAACAGACTCTATTTCTTGTTTTTGCATTCACAAATATGCAACTCAACTCATCTAGCTTTTAGTCCCAACTAGGTGGTTAGCTGCAAAAATCTGTGCCCTCCCTCCTTTTTTATTTTAAATAATTTTCTAATTTTTAATTTTTCTAAAACTTTTGTAGGTCCAAGGAAACATTATGTCTAGTATTTGGACTTGAAAAAACTCATGTTGTTGATCCATCGGTGCAGGTATTGTTCACTGGCGAGAAGATTGGGGTTGGAATGGGCAAGACAAGGAAAGATGCTCAGCAACAAGCTGCTGAAAATGCCCTTCACAGCTTAGCAGGTAAAATCATCTGCTTTTTCATTCTCTGCAGCAGTTATCTGGTTTAAGCTGCCTTTGACTTTATACTAGATATACTTTCTTAACAATTATTTCTTTTACTGAAATGTGTCCTTAGAAATTGTGGAGATTAGGCCTACTGATATCAATAAACATTCATTTAACAAAAAAAGTATAATTTAGTTCCATAATTTCTGTCTTTCTTTTTTGATAAGTAGAAATTTGTATACTTTAGTTCAGGAATAAGGAGTGTGAATGTATTGGCGAGATAAAGAAGAGGATCTTGATTGGTGAGTGAATCTATGTTGAATCTTTTTATTGGGTGTTGGGTGAGAGGTGAGGGGTAACTGGTTCTTTTAGCAGTAAGGCTACGTTTGTTTGTCTCCTACTGTTGGTGTTTTTGGGATATGGCATGCCTCCTTTTTGTTGGTTGGTAGAGAAGTAGAATAAACTTGTAATCTTTCAGTATTCTGGTGTACAAGGAAGTTAATGTCATTTTTTTTTTAACATTTGATTTTGATTATTGAGTAGTGACATCCTTCTCAGCACTTATTGCCATTTGATTCTGGCTATTGGATAATGGCATCATAAATGCTATGCTTCTGAATTATTATTTTTTCCCCATGAATTGCAGAAAAATATGTAGCATACATTGCACCTCATACTGGGGCCGTGGACACAGATTTTGACAAGCTTTCTCTTGGGAATGAAAATGGATTTCTATGGGATATCTTCAGTCCTGGAGCGGATGAACCCCTAAGAGAAGATGGGTTGCCCAGAGAAAGCACTTCTGAGGTGGGAATTTCTGATGATGCCCTTCCATATTTGATTTGATTACATAGGTGATGCTTGGATAAAGGGTATGTAGGCAAGAATTTTCCAGATGAGGGGTATTGGTTACATGGAGAGAAACCGCTCCTTTTTTGGATTTTGCATTGCACCCAGATGTGAGAGCTAAAATCACTGAAAGGGAAGTGAGCTGGCTTAATGTCTGCTATTGCTGCCTTACCCAGGCTCCAATATATCTAAATAAAGAGGTAAGGGCTTGGTGGTCAGTCTGCAGTCTCTACCCATTATCCAAGTAGTCCCTTGTAGTCAATTCAGCTATTTTATATTTATATCTTAAGATTTCATTGAACATTCATCATGTGGACTTGGTATTTGCATGAATTCATGATAATCTTTTAATTTCTGTAATTGAAAAAGACATCCAACTGAGTTTTGCGTGCAAATACTGGTCTGCGATTTATGGACTTGGACGGTGGGGTCATGACTTGGCTTGGTCATAGGCTTACAGATTCCAGAAATTTTAGAAATGTAGAAAACCACGAATCTGAAATTAATTTGGAAGAAAATATATGTTGTTGATAATAAAAATGAATGGAACCTACTTCACAAAACAATTAGAATTATGCCTGCAGTGATTCACATGGCACCATCAAATGATACAATACTCAAAAAGTGATATACTTTTATCATTCAATTTCATATATTATTATGAATAATTATTTTGTTGTCTACATGTTGTATTATTCTGTTAATCAAATTTATCATCTTCTTTCTGAAACTTGTTTTGTGTCCAGGTGGACACTAAGTGTGGTGTCCTCTTGTCTGATCAGCCAATTTTTCAATAGACCAAGTGATGGTCCTCAAACATTAAACAGACTTATTTTATGGAAGAACGAAAACCATTGATGTATAGTGCAGTTAATGTTAAGAGTTTTTGTCATGGAAGATCTGCTTTAATCCTCTGTACTTGATGGCAATGCTTTTCAGGCCAGTGAAAGTGAACCTGGGTGTCCTTCTAATGTATTAAATCAGCAAGTGCAAAAGCGTGCCAATTCCCCAAGGTATCATAAGACAAACGGTTTATTTGTTTTATTTCAATATTAAGTTATGCCTGAATAAAGAGGAGGGTGTGGGAGGGAGGGCGCATTTTTTACCGAGTGTTCCAGGGTTGGAGTATTCAGGAAGGGATAGTTTCCTGCTGATTCATGGTATTATTACCTCTGATTTTTTTGACTGAATTTCAAGCAATTATTTTATGGATTTTTCTGTAAATGATGTTGATTGATTTACTTGGATGGATTTCTGTCTTAACTCAAAAAACAACAGTTACGTGGAATATTGCTCTGTGCTTATTAATGGGCTCTCTGGAGAGGAAGGAGGGGGGCAGAATAGATGGGTGTTTGAGGGTCTGGAGCTTGGTTATGGATGCTATAAATATAGTATTATTTTACTTTACTATTATTGTTGTATTTTTGGGGTTCTTATTTGTAAAATGTCTCTCGTGCCCCACCATTTGACTTTCATAGAGCATGGTTTTCCTGCATACATTTTATTGTTTGTTTGCTGGATGTCAGTAAGGCACAAAATGTGGGGTGCATCATGTAAAAGTGTTGATATATTCTAATTTCTAGGCTTCCTGTAAAAGAAAAAAATGGAGGGGTGTTTGAAAGTTGGTAGGTTTCTTTGAAGTGTTAAACAGTCATGTCCATCTCGCCTCGCAAACCTTTCGCCAGAGTTGTCATTTCTTTTTGGTGGTGCTGCTTATTGTTGTCCAAGGTGCTATTGCATTACTTGCATTCTTCCTTTGTACTAATTTCGTTTTCATGAATTTTTCATCGTTTATCTATTCATTCTATTTCGTTTCATCACTCTGTGCTTGAATGTAGATGCGCGTTTGTATTGGGTTCAACAGGGAGGCTATAATGAATCTAGAGTGTTATAACTCAAGCGCATGTTTTAAACAATGCCTTTAATTCAAGTGCCAATATGGCTGCTATCGGTTTCTTATTTTGGTTATTCCATCCTCCAGGTTGCCAACTTCTATTTCTAGTAAACGATCAAAGGACGAGGTATTTCATGGTCCACAGAGCCTACCCTCCTTTCGACAACAGAAGAATGGGCATCCCATATCATGAGAAACCATAAGACTCGGGCATATTTTGGACAGAAGGTTATTGAGCTCTAAAGGTATGTTATGCATTTTATATAGTTCAGCATCTGTTTTGCCCATGCGTTAGCTGATGCTGAGGCGAAAAATTATTGAAATTAAACGTGCTTGCAAAGGTGGGCTCCATTTTCTTTTTTCGCGTGATGCCCTACATTCTAATGTTTATTTAGTGGATATTAAATCAATGGAGAATTATTTTTATATAGGCTTCCCAAGTAACATCGCAATTGAAATTATTTTGTTGCCCCAGTGTTCCGTTGATGGCTAATCTGTCTGGATTTCCTTTCTTTGGAGTATTAGAATTGCAAGTTTTACAATATATAATTGAAGTGTTTTCTTAAATGGGAATCTATCATACGGTACAACACATCTTTATCATAAAAATAACAAATCTGATGATACAAAATTTGAATATAGATTGAATTATGCGATACACTCATTATGTTTGATTATATCACTCTGTTACCTTGTTTTTTTCCATGAAGATTTCATGGTTTCTTGTAATATTTTTTCCGGTATGTATTGGTAATAGATTTGTTCAAGTATGTCTTGGTTACACATCTGCTTTTTAACTGATATGAACAGGAAAAATAGAGAAAAATTTTAAGCCATATAAATTTATCATTTTAATTATGTATTTGGATGCTATTTAACTGAAACACTACCTGATACCAGACTTTAGAATGTTGCTTCTTATATTAAAAATTTCTATATTTTTATTGATGATATACACAAATTATAATACATTTGTCTTCAATGTGATACATTAAAATTTTTTTTAAAAAAAAAGTGAAATCATCACAAACATATAAAGATCTAAGATTTTTAAGTTATGATTTATTGTTGCTCGATTGAGTATTACAAATAATATCAAATGTTCAATAAATATTATAAGAGTTTGCCTATTAAATATATATATATATATACACATATATTGTAAGAGTTACTTTATGTGGCTATTCTTTCTCGGACTAGTCCAAGTTAGGGCATGAATCATAAAGAGGATTTTTAGCCTTGAGGCTAGGATACCCTATAACATGTAGGAAGATCAATATAAGCTCTAGAATGGTAGGGGTCTGTAATGTTGGAAAGTGAGTGAGAAGGGACTCTTTGTGGTTCCCGCCACTCCATTGAATTTTAGGGAACCTTACCCAGAGATATATTTGCATTGAACTTCTTTTTTTCTTCTTGGTGACATGTGAATCATGGTTCCAAAAATGATTCGGTTAAGATCGATTCAGTTGATTTAGCTTAAATTAATTAGAAATTACCAAATCGAAGTTAGTATATATATTTTTTATTCAATCACAGAATCAGTTCAATTGGTCATTTCAGCCGATTAATGAATCATTCAAATTTAACTCTAGTCAATTCATAACGGTGTTTCTTAAGAACAAAACACGTGTAAACTTTTTAATCCTTGCGTTGGTAATAATGATAGAAAACTTAGAATTCTTTACTCTATTTAGTTGAAGAGAAACAATTAGGGGTATTTTGATTTATATGTGTGACTATACACGGTAGTATCATTTTTTCACGAACTTATAGCTAAGGTATTATCTTCTTAGTAAATAAGGTGTTATTCGACGGCAAAAAAGAAACGAGCAAGTTTCAGGTCAGATTATAATTATATTCTCATTGAAATTAGTTAATGAATTCAAAAGTTGAACTCATGTACACATGGTTTAAATGCTCCAATTGCATTTGTATATAGTTTTTTTTAACTAACCCTTAAATATTCAATTTAAATTTGTCTTGAATCACCCAATTTCAATGGTTATTACTGGATTCCCATTTTTTGAGTTTAATGCAAATACTTTCTTATTAAAAAGAAGTATTAAAGAGAATGTGAATGAACACCAAACACAAGATAGCTGGCATATGACTAGAACAGCCAAATAGCCGGATGGGAGGCGAGAAGAGCATAGAGTTCATAAGGAAATATAGGCGGAAGTTTAATATATCCTATAGCTGTGAATGGAGATAACGTTCAAGCTGGGTGCAAAGGTTTGGCTGATGTTCTAATTGTTGTGAGAGCAAAGACTCGATGAATTTATTTTGCAGGAAGTTAAATCTTTTCCCCTACAAATTAAGTTTTATGGACCAAATTAGAATATATGACGTGAGTTGAGCGACAGCCAAATAGGAATAAAGCTGGTTTTTCATTAATTCCAAGAATAAAAAATATTCTCTTATTTTAAGGGTAAGAACGGGTTTGGTTACATAAAAATTAAACTATCTTATATCATATAATCATTATGTTATAAAATTAATGAAAAGAGAGGGAAAGATAGAGAGAGAGATCTTGAACATGAGAGAGATGCACTTGTTATTCAATCTTGAAAACCTTGAATGATACTAATATATATAAGAGTATAAATGAAGTCTTAGTCGTCATAATTGACGATTAAGGATGGTCAATTATGACGACTACAGGCAGTCATAATTGACAGTTACGGGTGGTCAATTATGACGGTTAAGGACGGTCAATTATGACGGCTATTAAGACGGCTAAAGGCGGTCATATAAGTCGGTTTATAACACTCTCCCTTTGGATGACCACATATATAGAATATGCCTCGTTAAAACCTTGTCAAGGAAAAACCCTGTAAGAAAAAAAATCAATGACGAAGGAAAAAGAGTACAGTATTTATGTATACTGCCAAGTGCTTTAGGATTGCCTCATTAAAACCTTGCAAAGGAAAACTCAATGGGAAAAATCCCTAATGAAAGAAAAAGAGTACAATCAGCACTAGTCTTCAAAACATTTACTCCCCCTGAAAAGTGCATTATAATAGGTTTTGAAGTCTTCGCATTTCAATGTTATGCACAATATTCTTAAATGTTGCAGTTGGTAATGCCTTAGTGAATAAATCTGCCAAATTATCACTTGATCTTGATATCAATTTTACCTTTCTTCTCATGAATTGCAATGATTTCTCTGTGTGAATTTGAAAGATAACCTGCATCTGCATATCCAACTAATTGTGGACTTAATCCATGTTAAAATAATTCTATATCAATCGTACCTCGGAAGTAACGAATGACATTTTAATACCATTCCAATATCTTCGAGTTGGCGTAAAACTATATCTTGCAAGTAAATTAACTGAAATGCAATATCAGCTCGTGTACAATTTTCAAGATACATCAGGGCTATAATTGCACTGAGATAAGGTACTTCAGGACCAAGAATTTCTTCATCATCTTCACAAGGATGAAATGAGTCTTTCTGCACATCAAATGATCGAACAACCATTGGAGTACTTAGGGGATGGGCTTTGTCTATACAAAAGTTTTTCAAGACTTTATAGTGAAAGGTCTTTGGTTGATACGTCTCAATATTGTGTACCAACTCTTTAAATGATGCAATTGGTAATGTTTTGGTAAACAAATTCGCCATATTGATTCAAGATCGTTTTAACATTAAATTCATTACTTTTTTGGAGTTGTGCTCTTTTAGAGTTCTTATAAATAACATAATTAGTAGAGAAGTTATCAAAATTAAGCCGTCAACTTTCATATTCAACAAAAACGGTGGTCACATTTTTAGGCCAGACAAACACTTCAGGATTTTACAGCTCTTCTGTAGCTGTCAGGCGTCGTAGGGTTATGATACTACATCTATTGTCTCTTGTAGATAGATGCTTCACGAGAGATATTGTGAAGAAATAGAGATGTTTTGTTCTTCTCTTTACTCACCTGAGGATGTTACTCTTATGATAGAAGCAGAAATTCATTTTTCTGGAAGGATTTATTCTGATGTCGTTTCAGAATCAATTTTTAGTGCTCAATATTTTGCCTCTGGTATGACCATGTCTCGGAGGTTATTAGCTAAACTGAATGAGGTCAACCAACTCGATAATCAAATATCTTAATTGTGTTAGAAGCTCTCTGCGAAGAATCGTAAGAACAAGAAACTGAAGGAGGAGAATAAGGTGCTAAAACAGTATGCCTGTAATCTTTAGGATCAGCAGCAACGGATATTTGAAAAAGTTCAAATATTTAGAGAATAAAGACAAGCTGCATTTAATCTTGCCGCAGATATCTGAAAAAGTCCAACTTCTAAGAGAGTAGGGGCAAGCTGCTTTTAATTTTATGGCTTAGTAAATAACTGTAGGATATCTGTGTTTTATCTTCTATTAATATATGTAATTTTGTCTTACTTTCATAATTTTCTTTATAAAAGAAATATTCAGCTCATTTTCATTCGCATTCCATTTTCTTCACTTTTTTGTAATTAGTCTGCATTCTTACTCTACAATCTCTCTCTACATTCTTACTTTGCAATGACCCAGCAATTTTCTTGTAACCAATATATGAGGTATTTTACACTTTTTTCACCAGTTGTTTTTGCTTCTACCGTAGATGCTATAATGCACTACAATAATGATCTGACTAATAAGTCAGATATTGAAGCTATCTATTTGCTTGCGAGTCTCGGTACCCGATACTCATCAACTATTGTCGTATTTTTTCAACGACTACAATCTAAAACTTGTGAGGTTGACAAACTTATCGAGAAAATTTCTATCTTTCAGCGACTTCTTTTGGAGTCCAATATGAAGATATGAGCAATAAAGCAAGAGGATAGGAATTTAAAATCCTTGTTTAACTCTTCTTTTCGATTGCCTACTCCTTTAGACATGGATGCCATGCAAATTTTTGAAAAACAAGATCGTTTAAAGAATAAGGCGGAGGGCTTCAAATTTTTATAATTTTGTTTCAAGATAATAAAATAATATTTCACAAATATTTATATTGTGTTTCTATCTTCTGATAGATATTCTATGTGCTCCATTTTATTTCTCTTTTAATCATGCGCATTTGTTACAAAACTGTAATATGAATCTGAAATACTAATTACATTTAAGAGATGATATTTCATAACTAATAATTTCATTTATCTCCCCCTCGAAACTAAAAATGTTTCTGATTTATATTTCAAATATATGCAGTTTTTATGAGCTCTTCTGGAGTTCCAATGACATTTAAATCATCTATATAAACTGTAATAAAAGTTAATATAAATACTAAAAATATATGGAAAATAGCTTGTTCTACATGCGTTTAAATTGTTTTAGATCATATAAAGATTTTTGAAACTTGATAGAATAAGTACTTCAGGACTATATGCTTCATGGATTTCATATATAGTGATCCATATAAATATATAGTTAATCATGTATACCTAAACTCTCGGTAACTATCAAGCTAATAAAAACCTCAATATAATTTCATTAACTTCAAAAGCATATCAATATTATTTTTACGGGAAACTGACTCGTGATTTATGTATCATATTTTCATTTCTTTTATACAAATACCCACTGATATTCAACAAGTATCAAATTTTAGATATTTGGACTACAAATCCATATGTATTACATTTTATTGGTATATCAATTCTGCAGGAATTGTTTCTTTCTATTTTGGTCAATATTTTTACGTTGGTATTTTTCGACGGTTATTGACTCACTTTTTTCATTACTTCTGGTAATATCAAGTGCCATCTTATATGAAAATACGTTATCGACAACAGTTTTATTTCAATTTAGAATTTTTTCAATACTCATGAAATGTATCGATATTTCATTATTTTCAGGTACCTGTCCCTCTTCAAGGGAAGACATTTCATAAAAAACTTCTTTATGAGGTACTCTTCAGGAGGATTATACTCTTCAGGAGTTTTTATTATGAGACAATTTTGTACAGAAAGTTTGGATGAATCTTATTACTTGTTTTGTGAGTACGGTCTCTTCAGAAGCACCAATTTCTTTTCTTTATGCTTTTCTCTTTCGGGATACTTTATCTTTTGTATCAATAAGTCTCTTATGCTTTTAGAAATGTCTTATGTTCATTAGACTGCTAAATTTCTTAATTGTTTTACGAGAACTTCAATCCTCACTGAGATTTTAGCAGGTTGAATATGAGTCATTTTTATCTTATTGCATCTATAAATTAATTATCATTTGAACTTCCAGTTCACCTATGATAATCAAGATAACATCGAATTATTTCATTTTATTTGTTTCTAGCAAATTTTTCTTTCCGCTCATGGTGGAAAGACTTTATAGTAAAAGAATTTTCTGGTTCTTTTATCGACATCCATATGAAAATTATTCGACTTATCGTAATTGATTTCAGATGATCAAGATAATCCTGAAAACATACAAATATTTTGAATCATATCACTTTTGATGCATCATAATATTTGATTCAATAGTTGTATAATATCATTTCAAAGAGAAAGCTGATAGTTTTTTCCAATACGAGCTCTTGGCCCGAAATTATAAAAGTACTATAAAAATATTCATTACCACATCCAAACTTTTTGTTTCTTTGAAAAAAATGCACCATTTGCTTTTATGAAAGATATAAATCCAATACCATTTGTTTTAGGGAATGATGTGGAACTAGTAGGACGATATTGATGATTTCTTAACAAAAGATCAATATTTTGCTCAGTCATTAGAAGACCAGATATAAGTTTAGGATATATAGTGAATTTTTGCACTCGATATTACTATTTCAGAAACATATTCGAGACATTCATTTTAAACATATATTCTTTAGTGGCTTTTCTATACATAATTTCAATTATGCAATTTCAGGTAAATTAATTATAACAAGCTTTCGGGAGGATCCCGATCTTTTGGTACACGTATCACTTCTTTAAACTATCTCACAGAATCAATAGATCTTTTATTATGAGATACTCAATAAAATTATTAGTTTAGGTCGATCCTTCAGGGATGCTCCATTTCTATTCTAAGATGAATCTTATCATCAATAATTCATAACAAGTATAAAAAATAAATAGAACTTGTATATAAACTATGTGAATAAAAATTAACCACAGATATAACTTAAATGTAAATTATGAAAATTTTAATTTACCATAGATATAACTGAGATGTAAACTATGTGAATAAATATAGAATTTTATCAAGTAATAATAAGGAATATAAACTTTAATACTCACATTGGGGATTGCAAATAATATATTGAAAAATTTATTTGAAGTAGAAGATTACCTGCTTCAGAATCAACAGAATCTCGTGTTGATAATGTGTTATAAAACTAATGAAAAGAGAGAGAGCTAAAGACAAAGAGAGAGAGAGATCTTGAACATGAGAGAGGGGCAGTTATTCAATCTTGAAAACCTTGAATGATACCCATATATATAGGAATACAAATGAGGTCTTGGCTGTCATAATTGACGGCTAAAGATAGTCAATTATGACGACTACAGGCAGTCATAATTGACGGCTAAACGTGATCATACAAGTCGGTTTATAACACATTATAATTTTTTTAAATTGTTATATAAAATATAGTAAAAAATTCAATTTTCTTATATTTCAAAATAAAATTAATATTAAAAAATTATATAATAATAATATTTTATTCATCTTTTAACAAAATAACTTATCTCATTTCATTCGAATTGTATAACTAAACAAGGTCTACATTACAAAAATATCTTATAAACTAACCCTTGATCTCAATTATACTCAAATGATTAATAGTGACATTTCACTTCTAAATTTAAGATTTTTTGGTTGTGAATTGGCTCTTGAATTATACTGAAATTAAGTAAGGATAGAATGATAACGTTACCCCGACTTATAATGAATGTAATATAATGGCAAACCAATAATTCTTACGGAAAAACTTCATATTGGAAGTAGGGTTTATTATTAATTTTTTAAAATTATAAATAAGGTTGATATTGTTATTTTACTTTTTATTTAATCTGTCACTCTGATTAAGAAGTAGCTCTTAATAAAATATCTGGATATATGGAATGAATTGTCATGAGTTCTAATCTTAGGATTTTTATTTTTATTTTTATAAAAATGAACTTCATACATTAATCAACCCCCAAGAAGGTCATCCCACAGACAGAGTAGACATCAAAATCATTTACAACAAATAAGAGTCTAGCAACAGCCTAGAAGATATTAAAATCTGGATAAGAGTGCCACATTGATTAGTATCCGCAATTCATTTGGTATGTTGAGCAAGAAGGTGTGCGATAGATTTTTGCCTTAATGCTCGACCGACCGATGCAATTAATTAGGAGCTGCTGGCCCCCTGAATTTGGCTTCCCAATAGGAATCCGGGGTAAAGGGCACACCTCGGATTTCATGCTTGACCGACCTTACCTCGAGATGCCACAGAAAGTGAGTGAGCATATAGATGCGTACGTACGTACAAGGTCCGTTTGACATTAATTACGGTGTTCCAAAATGTCCATATAATTTTTTCTCGTTTCTGACAAAACAAAATAAATAAATTTATTTTAAGGTAACGTGTTCTCCAGGTTAAATGTCGATATAAGTCTCTCTGGGAGGACGCGCACAGCTGGTTTTCTTTTAAAATAATATTATATATTAACTACCATCTTATTTATATTTAACTATATATAATATAATATATTTATTATTATTTAAAAATAAAAAATATATAAAAAATATTTATTTAATGGTGATAAACGTACCACATTACTTAATGAGATGCAAATAAATAATAGCATAATGTATATAATTTTCCTTTCTTCTATAATACTATTTCTTATATCAAGTTTACTCTCACCTTGCAATCCAGAAATTCAAAAAAAAAAAAAGAATAAAAAAATCAAATGTCCTAAAACACAGACTATGAAGTTTTCTTCCACATTTTACAATACGAGAACTGAAATCTCAATTCTTTTTATGCCTCTACTTGTCTCCGGTGTTGCTGTCCATTTTGCAACTTGATATGTTAGTGAGAAACCTTATACATTTTCAAGAAAAAAAAAAAAAAAAAACCTTTTACACAGTGCTCCAAAACAACTCTTATCTATCAACAGTAACAACGTAACTTGCAAGTAGTTGTAGTACAAGTTGTATAACCAAACC